>WEKY01012818.1:0-79220 GCA_013390045.1 Picathartes gymnocephalus | reverse complement strand
TTAAAACCTCATGCTCTGTTTGTCGGGTGCCCTTTTTCATCCCAGTTCCCATCAGGTAAATAAACCTTTACCTGATTTGCTGGACAAAAGAGTCTCCTCGTTTTTCTTTTGCTCCTCTTGCACTTTTCCATCTTGCCTTCAGGTTGCACACAGCAAAGAGCTGTTGCCCTCAGAGGTCCCTTGAAGGGAGACACTTCCTTGGTGCAGCCTTGGATTTTGCTGGGCTAACAAGGCGTGCATCAGACTGGTGCCCAATGTGGGGCCCACATTCTGGTTCCGAATCAGAAGTGGGTACCTTGGCAAGGAGTGTCTCTCTTCGGAGAAGTTAGCTCTTTGGGTGCTGGCTGCCCCAGTCTGAGCACGCCACTTTCTGGTTGGTGGTGCTCCCTGGGCAGATCAGACAACCTCCAGGAGGAACCGATCAAAAGAGGAGACCTGATCTCTGAAGCTTGTTTTTCCTGGAACCAGCAGTCATCTAATTTTGCCTGTGGACGGCGAGGGACTTGACCCAATAGGTGGTAAGTACAGAGATATCTGTGCTTCTGGTCCAGGACCCTTATATTTTAATTTAATTATTTTCAAGAGGTCAGGGTAGAAAGTGGTAAAGGATGGGCAATAGGCTCTCCTCTGCCCAACGAGGAATATATTTCCAGATTGTGGGTATCCTATCGGGGGGAGGCATTAAGTTTTCAAAGGCGTTACTTAAGAAGTTTGTCAGATGGATCTTTTTGTACTTCCCAAAAGTAAATTTTAATGATGTGTTTGAACCCAGTTTTTGGCAGTCAGTGGGTAGAAAATTAACCGGCATGAGAAATGAGGGAGATTTAACTGTAGAGAGATTTTTTCCTTTATTTATGTTCATTTATTCAGAAGTTAAAAGATTAAAAGGTGAAATTGTCAGTAAAGTACAAAAAGATCCTAAAAGTTCTGTCCTCAGTTTCAAAGTTGAATCCCCTACCCCGTGTGCCTTCCTTGTCTTACCCAAACCATTATCCCCTGAACTGGGAGAATCTACATATGTACCCTGTCCTAAAATGGCGCTGGGAAGCCCTGGTCTCCCGGACGCTATAGATATTTCTCAGTACCCTAGCCCTGTCAGCAAGCCGGCAGCTGGCAGGGATTCTCACCTCTCCCCTTCTCCTACTCCCTCTTCCCCAGTTATTTTCAAAAGTTCAGCAACTGGTAAAGGTTCTGTAAATTTAAAACCTGTGCCACAAGATGGCGGACCTGCAGTTTCTTTTCAAAATGGAGGTGACCACATGGCTGAGCCCTTCATTTCCCCTTCTTCTCCCCACAATCCCTTTGTGCCTAAGGTGTCCAACCCCTTCCGGTCTCCCTCTCCCAACTTCCCTTCCCCGGTGGTGGCCCCTCCCTGTGGGTTGACCCCTTGTCCATCAGCGTCGGGATCCACCCCCTCTACTCTTGCCCCTCCTCCTCACAACCAGTTCTCCCCTCCTCCTCCGGTTTCTGACTCCACCTCCTTCTCTGCTAGCCACCCCCACCCACTTCCTACTTCCGGTTCCCACGTCCCTCCTTCCGGTTCCCACGCCCTGAGAGCTGGATGTGACAGGCCCGGGAACCAGAACCAGGAACTGGAGGCTGCTCCCTTTGCTCCCCTGGTAACTTTCAGCCAGGCGAGAGGGACTCCTATTTGGGAGCCTCTCTCGAATGCACGTAAAAGAGACCTCTGCAAGGCTCAAAAAGAATTTGGGAGAGAGGGAGCTTATTTTCGAGGATTGTTAAGGACTACCCTCTCCTCAAATGTGCTGGTCCCCAATGATTTAAAAGAATTGTTCCTATGTTTGTTAGACCCGGCAGAATATTTGCTATGGGAAGGAAGATGGAAAAAATCATTAAGGGACCTCCTTGTTGAGCTTTTGCAGAGTGAGGAATCTAAAACAGATGTCGATGGTGATGAACTCACCATCGATCATCTATGCGGTGAGGGAGAAGTAGCTAAGGCACAGGAGCAAGCTAGATGCATGACTGCTCCTGTACTTAATCGAATTAAACAAGCAGCAGAGAGGGCTTTTATTATGATGCCCACAAAAACACCTAAAATGAATTATGTTAACATTAAACAAGCCCCTAATGAATCTTTTTTAGATTTTATTAACCATCTTAAATATGAAATTGAAAGACAGGTTTCAGGACCAGCTACACAGTTACAGCTTTTGATGGACCTAGCAAAACAAAATGCTAATGAAGTCTGCAAGGCTGCCATCCTAAGCCTACCTCTATATCCTCCTCCAACTATTCAGGATTATATAGAAGTTTGCCTGGAAAGAGCTACCCTGGAACCTGAACCAACAGTGGGGGAAAAGAAGACTGCGGCATCATTAGAAACAACAGTAACTCCCAATGAGGTGGAAACCCTTAAGAGAAACAACGAAAGTAATGTCTGCACTAGGTGTGGAAAACCAGGTCATTGGGCAAAGTTCTGCCGGACTCCTTGGGAAGAAATTTCCAATAGACAACAAGGGGGTTTTCAATCGGGGCTACTAATGAAGTCACTCAACAGGGAAACTAGAAAGACAGCGCGAGGCCATCCCACGCTCCGATAAAAATGGGATGGAAGTTGACACATCATTACTGACTCTGATCACATCTTCATATGTAATACTAACTAAGGACTTCCATGTTTCTGTCAACAGGTGGACATCAGTACCGATTGCCTGCACTGAGCCTGCTGTTTTGGAGAACGCAGAGAACGTTCCGTTTTTGGTTTTTGGGGACACAAAGGCCACTCCAGTGGGGCTAGAAATAGCCCCATGATTGGTAAGAAACACAGCGGAGGGCATTTCCTTGTCATCCGGTGTATGTGTCCACCTATGTTTCTCCCTAAGGGCCAGGTCATCGCCCAGGTTCTGCCCATGCCCCAAAGGTTGCTGTTACCGGAAGGGACCCATTCTATCTTTTGGAACTGGTAGGGAGGGACAAACCAGTGATGGATTGTACCCTACAACACCAGGGGCAGTCCTTAACCTTATCTGGGATGGTGGACACTGGGGCAGACATCATGGTCATTCCAGCAAGGGAATGGCCGGACAATTGGGAGTTGCAACGTGTCAAGGGCACAGTAAAAGGGATAGGAGGGACCCAATTGGCAAAGGACTCTCGGAGCATTGTACAAATTAAGGGGCCAGATGGCCAATCGGCAAATATACGGCCATTTGTTATGGACACTGGGTTTACCCTGTGGGGAAGGGATGCCATGTCCCAATGAGGTGCAAAATTAAAATTCCAAGAAACAAACAGGATTTTTAATGGCGGTCACTGGAGAGCGCAGTACCCAGCAACTTCTTTGGCTGTCAGACACCCCAGTCTGGGTAGAACAGTGGCCGCTAAATAAAGAAAAATTAGCTGCGCTCAACGCACTCGTGGATGAGCAGTTGGCCAAAGGTAACATCGTCCCTACCAAAAGCCCTTGGAATTCTCCTGTTTTCATTATTCGAAAGTGGGGAAAGGACAAGTGGCGGCTCCTCCACGACCTGTGGAAAATTAATGAGGTCACTGAGCACATGGGACCTCTTCAACCAGGGATGCCCTCCCCAACAATGCTCCCCAAAAATTGGAATCTGGCTGTCATTGATATAAAGGATTGTTACTTCCAAATTCCCCTACACCCTGCTGATGCTCGACACTTTGCGTTCTCGGTTCCCTCCATCAACCGAGAGGCTCCCATGCGACGTTTCCATTGGCAAGTTCTCCCTCAAGGAATGAAGAACTCCCCCACCATCTGCCAATGGTACGTCGCCAAGATCCTGTCCCTTATCCGGGCGGCAATGAAAAATGTGGTCATCCTCCATTATATGGATGACATTTTAATTTGTGCCTCTGAAAACCAAAAATTGAACAAAGCCCTGAATTTGGTGAGACAAGCCTTAGCCTGGCAGGGTTTTGAAGTTCAAAAGGACAAGGTCCAACTAACTCCTCCCTGGTGGTATTTGGGTCTTATCATCTCCCACAGGACCATTGTACCATAGGCGCAGGAAATAAAAGAAGATCCCCAGACACTACGCAAATTACAACTTTGTGGATCCCTGAACTGGATCAGGTCGTGGCTGGGCATCTCCACAGAGGTATTATCTCCCATTTTTGAACTATTAAAAGGAAATGAGAGTTGGGACTCTCCGAAGACTTTAACACCTGAAGCGAAGTCAGCACTGGATAAGGTACAAACACTTCTATCACAATGACAGGCACACAGATATGACCCGAAACTCACATTTAACTTTATTGTAATGGGAATGGGAAGAATGCCATATTTCCAAGGGGTAGTGTTTCAGTGGGACAAGAGACAGACGGACCCACTCTCCATCATAGAGTGGATATTCCTCCCTCATCACTGTCCCAAAAGCATCATCTCGCCACAGGAGGCAATGGCTAAGCTAATCATGCGTGCTAGGCTTCTTATCTGAGCCCTGGCAGGATGCAACTTGACATGCATTTACCTCCCATTAGTAAAAGAGGACATGGAATATGTCATTCAAAACAATCCAAAAATGCAAATTGCTCTGGATTCCTACCCGGGTCGAGTCTCGGTCCTCACACCGACCCATAAATTATTCAGTTTGGACTTACAAATTCTACCTCAACAGGTGCAGAGTAAAAAACCACTCAACGCTCTAACCATTTTTACAGACGGCTCAGGTGGATCTCACAAGTCAGTAATAACATGGAAAGATCCACAAACTCAGCAGTGGGAAGCTGATGTACAGATAGTCCCTGGGTCTTCCCAGGTTGCAGAATTAGCAGCCGTGGTTAGAACATTTGAGAGGTTCTCTGAACCTCTAAATCTGGTTACAGATTCAGCATATGTGGCAGGGGTGGTTTCCAGAGCGGACCAGGCTTCATTAGGGGAGTTACCAACCCAACCATTCGTAGCTTGCTCTCGAGATTATTATATCTAATTTCCCACCGAGAGCAACCTTATTTTGTCATGCATGTCAGGTCACATACTGACCTTCCCGGCCCCATTGTGGCAGGGAATAAGAGGGCAGGTGCCCTAGCTGCACCGGTCCGGCATGTCACCTTGCCAGACGTATTCCAACAGGCAAAGCTTAGCCATGCCAAATTTCACCAAATGTCCTGGCCTTGATTCTTATGTTTAATCTCAAGCATGATCAGGCCAGGGCAATTGTGGCAACATGCTCCAACTGTCAATCCTTCCAATTACCATCCATGGAAGCAGGAGTCAATCCAAGGGGATTAAAAAGCTGTGAGGTATGGCAAGTCAATGTAACCCACTTCCCAGAGTTTGGTAGGTCAAAATATGTGCATGTCTCCATTGATACCTGCTCAGGACCCACCTATGCCTCTGCCCACACTAAAGAAAGAACTGTAGATGCTCAGCAGCACCTGATCCGAGCCTTTGCCACCTTAGGGATCCCAAAGGAAATAAAAACGGACAATGGTCCTGCATATGCCTCCAGGGACTTCAAGGAGTTTGTCCAGGAGTGGGGGATCACCCATAAAACCGGTATTCCCCACTCCCCTACTGGGCAGGCTATAGTTGAACAAGCTCACCAAACTTTAAAAAGGGTATTATATCAGCAAAGGGGACAACATCAATTAGCATCTCCTGGAGTCAGGTTAGCTCAGGCACTATTTACCATCAACTTTTTAAATTGTTCCACAGAATATCAAGATCCACCCATTATTTGTCATTTTTCTAGCAATGACATCTTTAAACCTGTTGAGAAGCCCCCCATTTTGATTAAAGATCTGGAATTGCTGCAATCCAAGGACCTTATAACCTCATAACACGGGGAAGAGGATATGCTTGCGTATCCACCCCAAATGGATTGAAATGGGTGCCTAAAAAATGGGTAAGACCTTATGTTGCCACCACTTTGCCTTCTCCAAAAATCCACTGTTTGTGACCTGGATGCTGATATCTCCATCTTAAACTGGAAAAGGACAAAAAGAAATGGTTCTGAAGAATCTCTTGAGTTATTTCCCACTGGTTTATTTTAAAGTTCCAAGTGTATTATGTTTTAATTTTTGTGTATTTGTTGTGTTTTAGGTAGTGATGTTTGCCCTTCAAAGGATGGGTAGCTACCCTTGTAAAAGACATTCTGTTGTTTTTATTACTTATTCTTTTAGTATTTTTAATGTACAGTTGCATCAAAAGAATGATATACAAGATCATTGGCGCTTCTAAGGAACCAGCAACAGTCCTAGCTGTGGAACGAGCCTTGGCAGAGTCAACCACCAATCTCGACTTGCCAGTGACTCCAAATACTCCAACTCTACCTGAAGAAACATCTGTTGCCGTCGAGCCTTATTCCTACAGAATCTTTCTTCCAAGAGAAATTGATCTACATGACACCGAACTTTAATTTTATTTTTAATTTTATTAAACAAAAAGGGGGGAATTGTTGCAGTTGCTTTTGTGGTTTTCCCCCTAAATTGGTTTGTTCTTGCTTCCCCCCATTGTTCAGTTAAAGCTTGGAACCTCCCTGTTGAAATGACAAGTTGTCTCCTCCCCATTTTGCTGTTTCCCTCACTCCCTCTCCCATGTCAATTTCCCTAAGCCTTACCCCTTCTTCTCGAGAGCTCGCAGTTACTTAATCCTTTATTGGTTGTTTGCAGAGTACTCCCTCCTCTTGTATCCCCTGTTGGTTGTTGTATGTGCCCATCTCCCTGACACTCCACCCATGCTCTCCTATTATTGGTTGTTCTCTTTACTCCTCCCCTGAGATCCCAGCCTTTAAAACCTCACATTCTGTAGGTCAGGCGCCCTTTTTGGTCCCAGTTCCCATCGGGTAAATAAAACTTTACCTGATTTGCTGGACGAAAGAGTCTCCTCGTTTTTCTTTTGCTCCTCTTGCACTTTTCCATCTTGCCTTCAGGTTGCACACAGCAAAGAGCTGTTGCCCTCAGAGGTCCCTTGAAGGGAGACACTTCCCTTGGTGCAGCCTTGGATTTTGCTGGGCTAACAAGGCATGCATCATCAGAGTATCTGCAGCTTTACTGGGGAAGTGCTACCACAGCTTCAGTCAAAGCTTCCTTAATCTTTACAATTCCTAATTCATCATATGCAAATATATGCTAAAGTCTAGAAGTTTGCTTGAATTACTGTGCTGCCTCTTTAGTAGGAGATAATGGTAGGGTGATTAAGGACAAGGAAAGGGTGCTGATATGGAATTTTTTACTTTATTATAAAGCAGCTGACAAGTCTGCAGATGTTATTCTGGCTCCTTAGACATGCCCAGCTGTGAATAGCCACTTCATACTCAGCAGTGATCTGGGCATATTTTTTTTCTCATGGCCATATCCCAGAAATTATAACAACTGGAATGTGTTGCTTCTGCCACACATAGAGTGTGTACTAACTGTTGCTAGGGTTGCTTTGAGCTTCTTAGTGGCACTGATGTGCTATAGAAAAGGAAAGTAAAACAAAGGCAAGGAAAAATAAGGCCCATACTGCAATTGACTTTTTGCTACAAGAACTTTTATAATACGATTTTAGGATCAAATACTGAATATTCTCCATATCTTTACTGATGTGCCCAGAATCCTGATTTTTAGAGAGGTATTTAATATCTAATGTCTTCCCTCAGCTTGTATTGATAAACACTATAAAAGCTGTCTCCACCTCCCAACATCTTCAGTAGAAAGCTCAGTGTTTCATAAAATTAATCCATAAATCCAGCTATCTTTCTTTATGTGTTATTACTCAAGTATAGGGAGCTACAACAAGAGTGAAAAAACCAGCACTGAGATGTCTGTAAGCCGTAATGCATACTGGCAGAAAGAAAGAACCCTTATAGTTGAAAATAAAAACAAAAGTCCAGGTCTTTTCTTTTGACCTGATGGTTCATTTCAATCTTGGCTGGCTTTTTTACATCTTAGCAGTGATGTAAACACTCTCCAAAACTCTTCTGTTCTCAATATTAACAGAAAAGGGATTTATCAATGATATGCTAATTTTCTATAGCATTAAAACTAAATACAAGTTGGCCTGATTTCCAAGAAAAGTCTCAGTCAAAGCCTCTGACCATCATCATGCAGAATCGTTGTTAGAATCTGTTGCAGAGAACAGCTAATGTAAAAGTACATGTTAAAGAAGTGTTCAGGCAAGGCTTCCTGATTATGTAGAATTCAGAGCAGAAAACATGGTTGCTCTCCAGACAGCAGTAGAGTAGCTGGATCTAAATCACTTCAGACTTACTGTCTTGCAATGGTGCTGTCTTTTGTGTTGTGTTGTTTAGAAAACTATTGCCAAGTCAGAGGTCTGGAGCTTATTAAAATTGGTGTATGATATATACAATAAAAAAATAGCTGATTGAAATCTTAACCAGAAACAAGAAGCAAAAACTGCCTCAACAATCACAGACACAGCAAGAAATAACAGGCAGCTCTTTGTGTAACCTGTGTCTTTGAAAATGACTTTTTACTTTTTTTTTTCCCATTTGTTATTACCCTTCAACACACAATGTTGAGTCACTAATTTTTTTTCTTAAGAACTTGTCTTTAGAAACAGTCAGTGTTCTGACAAAGAAGTCTTTCAGGTATGTGCTGTGTGTGTGATGGATATTTAAGCTTTTTTTTCCAGGAGTGGCTAAAGAGAAATTGTTTTGATTTCTTTTTTATAAATGTTCCTTTCTACAACAAGGAGTGTATATGAGGTTCCAGTGATGCATTCTTGCAAACCTGGTGAGATCAGTAAGACAACACACTTATAAAAAAGAGTCCAAAGTATTTTTTATTTAAAGGAAAAATAAAATAAAGAAATTAAAAATAAACATTGACACAAACTGGGAGAGAAAAATCTAAGAAAGTATGGGTAAAGGAAATCAATAAAACATTTTAAATTCCATTGGTTATTTTTGCCTTTACCCTACTCCTGGTAATTCTTGAGGTTTTAAAGCTCAAGAAGTACAAGCACATTTTTTTTATTTTTAAGATTTTTCCTTGGTATTTGCAGATCTGTGTGGATAATAAATTATGTCCAGCAGTGGAAGGAATTCCATTTTGCTTGAAACTATAAGTGATAAATCTTGATATAATTTCTAGAAAATTTGGAAAGGTTTTTTGTAAATTATTAAAACTTCAAAGGCCTTCAACTTGATAAGAATATATAACCCTTGTTATTTGACATCAAATCACTATATTAAAAATATTTATCATCTTGTGAAGAAATCAAGTGACTAACTTTTGAACCTACAACAACCTTTTTAATTGATGCAAGGACATAGAGACGAAAATGACCAATTCTTGCAGTAAATTTTTTGTAGTCAGATATTGCACTGACTTTAATTGCCCGTTCCTGAGAGCAGAATCTTCACTGATGAACAATAGCTGCCTTATTAAGTTAGGCCCCAATGAGCTACATTTATACCAGAACCTTAGACTGGTTTGGGCTGGAAGAGACCTTACACGTAATCTGGTTCCAACTCCCCTGTGGTGGGCAGGGACACCTTTCACTAGATCAGGCTGCTCAATACCCCATCCAAACTGCCCTTAAACACTTCCAGGGGTGGCTCCTTAACACGTGCCCTTAAACAACTTCTCTGGGCAATCTATTCCTGTTTCTCACCACCCTTACATTAAAGAATTTCTTCCTTATGCTCGGCCTAAATCTATCCTCTTTAGATTTAACACCTTTTTGCCTCATTCTGCCACTAGAAACCCTGGTAAAATCTTTCTTCATCTTTATTATAAGCCCTCATATACTAAGGGCTGCTCTAAGGTCTCCCCAGAGCCTTCTATTCTCCAGTCTGAACACCCCCAATTCTCTCAACCTTTCTTCAGAGCAGAGGTGCTTCAGCCCTCTGATATTTTTATGGCTCTCATCTGGATCTGCTCTAACAGGTCTATGTGTTTCTTGTACTGGGAACTCCAGATCTGAACGCAGTACTGCAGGTGGCTCTCACAAGAACAGAACAGAGGAGCAGAATCACCTCCTTTGACCTGCTGGACATCTTTTTTTAATGGCGACTAGGATGTGGTTGGCTTTCAGGGCTGCAAGTGCCCATTACTGACTCATGTCCAATTTTTTCACACATCAATACCCTCAAATCCGTCTCACAGCTGTATTGTCACTGGGGATTGCCCTGAACCAGGTGCAGCACCTTGTACACGGCCTTGTTGAAGTTCATGAGGTTTGCACAGACCCCCTGTCTGAGCTTGTTGGGGCTCCAGATGGCAGAGTAGCAACTGCATCACTCAGCTTGGTGTCATCTGCAAACTTGCTGAAGGTGCACTTGATCCCACTCTGTAGATCATTGATGAACATACTAAATAATTTTGGACCCAGTATTAACCCCTAAGGAACACCACTGGTTACTGATCTCCATTTGGACATAGAGCCATTGCCTGCAGCTCTTTGAATTTGCCCCTGCAATTTGCCCCAATTCCTCATCAATCTAATATTCCATTCATAAAGTACTTATCTTGCCAATTTAGAAGTAAGAATTCTGTGGAGGACTTTATCCAAGGCCTTACAAGAGTCTAGGTAGAGGATGTCATTTGCTCTTCCCTTGTTCACTGGTCCAGTCTTTCATAGAATTGTAGGCTCCTGAACATTAAGCTCTTTTGGTAATTTTCTGTCCTTCTGCAGCAGATCTTAATAAAAAGTTAATGCCATTCATACTTTTTAAAGCTCATATAGCTTTTAAACAAGTCAAGAAGGAATAGATTTGTATACATTTCTTCCACAGATGCCATTTTGTTTGTCTTTCTTTTAGCAATAACAATAATATTGTTTTTCTTTGAATTTAGTTTAAATTGGATTGAAAATTTAAAGCTGAGACCAAGAAGGTGACCTGAAATTCATTAAAATTATATATAAAATCTGTTTATTGTAAATTCTACCATTACAGGGAATGAAATCGAATTCACAGAGACAAGACACAAAAAACTAAACTGTTAACAGATTTTCCTTCCTACCCAAAAGAAATAAAATTGTACTGTTCATATGGGAGAAATATGGAGACAAATACATGTGCACAGTGCCTTGCTTTTCTTTCCCCTTCCCACCAAGCATTTTGTCCTTCTTTTCACACCTGGCTGACATAATGGAGGCTCAAAGACTAATGTAGGAATCATACCCTGGAGGAGTATTTGTGCCATTTAGCCCTAGCTCTCTGTGCAGGGAAGTGCAGCTCCAGACCTCCCTGAAAGGCAAACTTCTTGCACAACTATTTGTATGTTGTGTCATAAAACAAGTCGAGCCAGAGCTTTTTTTTTTTTTTTTCCTCCGGAATATTGAGCTGCCTTTCCTTTTTTAGGCAGTGAATGTGTAGGAAGCAGGGTGAGCCTCTAGCCTGAGCCACTCCCTTCCTCTTTTGGGCTGTGCAGCTGTGCATTGGCTTTTATGAACATGTGCAGATAGATGTGAACTTGTTTTGTCTGCACTCCAGGTTAGGTGGATGGGAGCCAGCTCCAATCTGTCAGAGAGCTGTGTTAGCACAGCTCTGCACCAAACCTGCTGAGCTCTGCTCAGCCTCTCCAGTTATCTCTGAGCTGCAATGACAAACTCCTGCATCTTTGTAGTTCAAGATATTGGGAAAGGGTTGGGTCTGGCCAGATCAAAATCTCCACAGGGTGTGTATGGATATACTTCCCATCTGGGTCTACATCTTTATTTCACTCTTGCACAAGGTGGGGGCAGGAGGGAGGCAAAAATGGAAATGAAGGGAAGCCTTCTTTGCATACTTGCATTTCCTTGCTATTTTAACTTCAAGCAGTAGTGGGTTTAGCTACTCTAAAACAGCTATAAGATAAGGACCATTTGTGCTTATTCACTCAGTGGAAGAATTGTCTGTGTTTGATTTCATTTGACATTGATTTTGTCTTTAACTGGTAATGATTCGAAATGGACAAATTTACTCAAGGTCCTTTAGATTGTTCAGGATGCCTCTCCTGGGTGTGTACAGCAGTTTAGATATTCAGTACAGGTGTCAACAGCTTCGCTTTCGGTGGTTGTCTACACTGTGGTAACTGATACTGTAATCAAGCCCATCTCCTTCTGATGTTAATCATCCAATAAACAATAGATGTCAGACAAAACCATACTGTTGGAAAAAGGGAACTAATTGTACTGTAATGATACCAAGAGCACCTATGGGTGCCAAATAACAGTCAGATGATATCTTCTTCAAAGACGTATAGGGGTAATATAGGGAAGAATGTGAATTTTTATAAGATTTGTGAGGTCATGTAGTTGCTTTGAAAAAACTCCAAGATTGTGTGTCATGTACCTATCATTCTAAATAAAGAATGAACTAAATTGATCCACAGGATCAGCCAAATCCAAAGTAATTCTATCAAATTTATTATTTGGAATGAAAAAAAATAGGTAAGTCTGTAAGGCTGTCAGTCAATTTTCCTGCTTCATTATGAAGGGGACATGCTCCAGGGCTGCTCCAATAAGCCAGATTCACCAGATTCAAGTCCCTTTATGCCAAATTGTCTTTTCATACTACCCCAGCAAGCCTCCATCCCTGCACATTTTCAGCAACACAGCTCTAATGTCACGTCACACACTCTTTACTGGAAAACCCACACATAGAGTAAATGTGTATTGGGAGAACAGAAAAAACATACGGAGCCAGGAAGATGAGTGTGCCTCAAGTTCTGTGTAGTGTGGTTTCACCTCTGTGCTTTATAGAAAGTATTAGCCTGTTCACAAGCCAGGCTGCATCGTTTGGCTTGGGGAACCCGAGAACACTGCCTGGCAGAAGCTTCCAGAGCAGTTAATTACAGCAGTAACATATTTAAGATGGGGTTGTAAAAAACACCTTTAATTCAGGTTACTCCATTCTGGCTACCTGTATTTAGAAAGAGAACTCTAAACTTCAGAAGAAGTGGATCTCTGAACTCTCATTTGGCCCAGCCAAAATCTGATGTACTATGAAATATAGGTCTCAAGGGTAGCTTTGGATGTCAAGCATCTGCTTAAGTAGCACATTTCAACAACTGAATGTCAAACGAAAGCTGGGAACAGTATGTAGAAGTGTGAACACACATCTGTGCATCTGTAAATACTTTATTTCTTGAAAAATGTGGTGCCATTAGTCCCAAAACTATTCATACCCTGAGTTTACCAAGTATTTTCTTCTGGATAAAATCAGGCCAGCTTTGGAAGTGGGGTGCTGGAGGCAGTGCATTTCATGCTTCATCTTTTATACAAGTCATTTGTCCATGACTCCCAGATATTTCCACTATCCTACAGGAATCTGAACAGGGATTTTCAGCCTTTCAGAATAATCCCTTATCCTTTATGTTTTTCACTTTCTTGAGCTGATTCTTCCTCTGCCTCTCTTTTTTAAACTGTTTTGTTTTGAACAGAATGCAAAACCAAAGAGAATTGTTTGTTGGCTTAAGCATTACTGTATTCCCTCAGAATGGTTTATCTTAGTAAATATTTCATAATTTTTGAAACACAAACTATGTCAGAAGGAGACATTCATAACACCGAGTGACAGAATACCCGTGATCTAGCAGTTGTGGCACTTTCCTGGAAGGTAGGAAATGTACTTCAACACTCAAAAGAAAAAATTAGTCTGAGACACTCTGGAAAATGCAACAGAGATCCAAGTGAAATATTTATTTCAGCCCAAACTCTGCTCTGCCCACACCCCCCACCCCTACCCCTATTCCCACCCTGCTTTAAACAAACAAAATAATCCTGGTTTAGACTTAATTATAAAGGAGGGAGAGGATTGACTTGTCAGTTGACAGAAAAAAGCAACAATTGCATAATCCATCTGAAAGGAAAGACCTTATTGAAGGAGGGTAGAAATATAAACATAGCCTTTTTAGATTTAACCAACCTAAAAATTGGAATGTTTGAGTTTGTTACTTGCTCACAGTTGGCTGCAACTTACTGCTAATTTTTCTTAATTACACTTGCAAGCTGTTGTTCAATTGGAATATATTAAAAAATCACTCAGGAGAGCTGTGGGTGGCATCCTCACCTCACCAAGGTCAATGAAAATATATCATTGTGGATCAGTTTCATCCTTTAAAGACAGAATACCCAAACTGAAGCTGATTTAAACTATACAGCTTTATTGGAGATTGTTTACATATTACACATTGCAGAGCAATGTGGAGATTTTGAAGCTGACAGTAGTAGGTTCAGTCTCTCTGTAGGGACAGAGAAGCCAATACATATGTTCAAAGAAATGCAGATAGCCTGAATGGGATTTATGTGAACAGCTGTAGCCTCCTAACTGACACCTGAGATAGTTAACTAAGGTCTGTTTGTAATCTTTGGAGAGTAGAAACTTAGGGAACATTTAATCTCTTCATAAAGGAGAAAGCTAATCTGAGCTGCACCCACCTTGTTTATTGGTATTGATTGTATAGAAAGAGTGACTATATCAAGTGTAGAAAACTATTACATACCTGCATAGATATGTGAGATGAATATCATTGTCCTTGTCCCTGACCTTGTCTTCCAATGCCTCTGGGAGATTTTTAGCTCTCTGTTCCTTACAGCTGAGCCAAAAAAATGCCATCTCTCTCTTCAGGCTGTTTTTCCAATTGTTTTCTTATGGATCTTTCAAAGGAGAAAACAGGCAAAATTATACGTTTTAAATGAAATTAAAAACATTCCAAGCTCATATAATGTTGTGGGTTTTGTTTAGAAATAGGCAAGGAAGAGGAATAGCTGGTAAATGGACTCTTCTTTTTTCAAGATCCTTCACCGCTTTGAAGGAACTGAGTGCAGACAGGGAGTCAGTTCAGGACTTACACACATCTCTACAAACGTTATTAGAAATCAAAAGGCTGCAAATCTCTATTAATTTTATTAAAAGGGAGATTGCAAGAAAGGCAGTGCAACACCAAAAGGGAAAGGATTTAATTTCTGGTTGCGTCTTCCCTCTTTAAAAGAAAAAAATATTAACCGTGTTTCCTTGTAGTTGGTACAGGTTGTTTTCTGTATGATTAATAGAAGTAAAAAGTCAATGTTTTTTAATTTTTCAGAAAAAAAGGTCTCAAAGCTCCAATGGCTTTTAGTGCTTTAAGGACTCGCTGGGCCTTTTGTTCCGCCAAATAGTAATTTCCCAAGAGAAGACTCTATTGTTCGTTTCCAAGATTTAGAAATGGTAAATATACTGAAATTTTTGTCTGGCGATGAAAAATACATTAAAGAAAACATGAATTTTTAAATATTTCATTTTGGTTTAGATTGACCAAGTCAGAAGATGAAGGTCAATTTAAATTATTAAATGTATGTTAATCTGTTTATTATACTCTGAGATATCCAGTGACTATTTTGGGGACTCCTTTATATCAATGATTTCCATATATTAATCCATACCTTGGTTATCCTACATCAGAGTGGTCTGAAATATTTTTGCTTGGTTCAAAAAATGGAGAATAGAGCCATGAGGTTGTCTCCTGAAAACCCTGACGTGTGATGAGCAGTATTTTATGACTGTGTTATTTCGTCTGAACTAAGGCATGTGTCATACTCCATCTAGAAGAGTCTAATATAAAATACTTTCTTCCTGGGGCTTCTTAAATCTCTGAAGCAGTTAAAGGCTAGGAATACCATTTGTGGCCTGACTCTCCACAGTCTCCTGGACTACAAGAGTTTTTTTAAAATGTTTTAGTGCTGGAATAAATAGTATAAGGTTGAAGTCTGAATTCCAGGTTTTCAGTTTATTTGATATGAGTATAATTAAAAAATATCTAATTTACACAAACAGTTCAAAAAACAGAACCTAATTTTTCTTTTTACCTTTAAGTATAGAAATTATTTGAATGGATAAACTAATTTTGCTATTATAACTAAAAGCCATAGTAGATCATCATTCTCAGTTTAGATTCAAATACAGAGAATTCTGGATATAAAACCAATGTAATACAGACTCTATTTTTTTTTACTGAATCTCAATTCCAAATTCTTAGATTTTTGTATTCCAATAAAATTAATGAAAGACATATGAAAATATGTTAAAGGAGAAGTGTATTCATGCTGAGCTGAATGTGAAAGCATTTGGGAAGCCTATAGACTGAATACTAGCTGAAAGATCTTCCAAATTCTGTCTGAGCAATTACAGTTTGAGACAGATATGGGATTTCCAGACCTTAAATGTGTATCTATGTACCAGGGATTGAGAAGGTGAAGAGGAGTAAAAAAAAAAAAAAAAATCAGTTGTTTCAGGAAGAAAAGGGTAATTTTACAGTACAAATAGTTTTTACACCAGTCTGCAATATTGCAGGAGCTGCCTATAGACTTGGCAGTGAAGGAGGAGACAAATGCAAGTCCTGTGTTATGTTCAAAGGAGAGGAAACAATAGAACCATTAGAGAGAATAATTCCTCCAAATAACCAAGTGCCAGGATGTGAAGTAATAAATATCTGCTGCAATGCAAGAAGAGTAATAATGTTTTCATCCATACCAGTATGAAATGGAAAACTTATTTGAAACTCTCTCAGTCATGACCTCAGATTGAAGAACCTCCTCACTGGAACAGACTTCAAGGGTTCAAAGTTTTCAAGATTATATGGGATGTTTTAGTGAAACAGCAGCTCTCCTCCAGGCTCCCTGTGTAAGGACACTGCAGATTCGCAGTGAGAATTCTTTTTGGTGAATTCTGTCATTCACATCCACACTGGATTATTGTAAACCATGCAGATGCCTTTTGAGCAGAGTTTCATTGTCAACTTGAGAAACAGCTCTGGAGTACTGATAAAAAAAATACATATTGTGGTTTTTTCTGTTTAGAAGTGGGAAAATAGGAAGGATGGATACTCCAAGTGAGAAGAGATGAAGGTGAAATACTCTCTGCAACTGTTGAGCTGTAAAATTTCAAGGCGTAGAAAAGTGGTTGTTTCACATGGCTGGAATATAGACAAAGTTGGCTCTAGACTCCATTTAAAGGTGTTAGGGAATAGACATGCATACCATGTCTTTGACAATGCAAGGGAGAACTAAACTCTTGTCAATATTGTTGGAAGTGTATTTGTACCGTGGGGTGTTTGAATTTGAAGTTTCAAGTTTCTTGCAGGAGCTTCTCTGTTTCATTCAAACTGCACATCTAGAAGGTACAGTTTCCTAGGTCAGAGTACAGGTACTTAAAAATTATAGACAATGAAAAGGGGAATTTAAATACATTGAAAAATTAAAGTATTTTGTTTTTTAAAAGTATACTTAGAAAATAACATTTCATCTCCATCCTGGGGATTGACTACTATGTCAAAACTTCAATGGCATTCAGAGTTCAAGCCAAAGCTTGTATTTGTAAAAAGATTCACTTTTTTTCTCATGTGTGCTAATGGAAGAAAGGAAATCTATCCATGTCTTTTATTTTCTCTTTCACAGAAAACACGTTTTCCTAATCAACAACAGAGTATTTATATCTTATGGAATCACAGAAACATTTAGGTTGGAAAAGACCTCTAAGACCATCAAGATCAACCATAAACATATACACACGCTTGTGCACAGAGTGCCAATACTGTTGTATAAAACAATATGTTGGACTCAATGATCTCAGAGGTCTTTTCCAATCTAAGCAATTCTATGATTCACTATATACGCAAAAATAGTTTAAAATATAAATGTGTATATATAGACATATGTATCTATGTGCATGTCTGTCTATGACAGAATCATAGGACCATAGAATGGTTTGGGTTGGAAGGGACCTTAAAGATTGTTTCGTTGCAAGCCCCTGCCATGGCCAGAGACACCATTCCCTGGAGCAGGTGGCCAGAGCCCCATCCCATTCCCTGAGCAGGCGCAGGGATGGGTGTGTGTGAGCGGTGGCGGTGGATGTGTGCGGATCTGTACGTACACGTGTGCGTGTACATCTCTGTGAGGGTACACACACCTACGTTCAGACAAATATATGTTTTATACATGTATAAATCCAAACTAACGGGACTACTATACATAAATAAAAGTTACTTTAATACAAGGAAAATCTTGATGCAAAAATAAATATTTGTAAACGCTAAATGAATTTTTTAAAAGCAAAGTGCTTCTATACATGTAAAGATGTTTTTGTGCATCAAGTACATAGGAAAATTAGGACTGTAAGCGTTTTTAGGATCTTGATGGATTAAATTGTTGAAGAGATTATATGATTTTGTTTTAAGTGGCAACAGTAGACTGGATTTGGTGCTCTTGGTGTGTTTCTCACAGTTTATCTGTAACTGTTGTTTATATTTTAAAGCTTAGAGAGATGCAAACCTTGAAAATTTTCAGTGAGCTCCACTTTTGGATCTTCACAAAGAGCAGACTGGTTGAATTTTCTTAAAATTCTGCCTTCAGACTGAGATGGAAGGCAAGAACAGCTGTTCTAAACAACTATTCTAGTTAGACTAAAGCAGTCAGAATTAATCAATGAGAAAGGATCCAGTAAGTTATTGTTATTGTGGCACATATTTTTCAGCTTTGTTCCTGTATATATGAGAACAAACTGCCTTTTTGAAATAAGCTGAGATGTAATTTAAATTTTCGATTGTTTGGCTTTACTTAATTTTTAAACAGATCCACCCACATTATTAAAAACTGATCGTAATTCATCAGCATAGTTGTCTTCAGAATTACACACAGATAGTATATTCTTCTGATTTGAAATATTTGGTGCTTGAACTTGATAGTGCAAAATTGATGTTGCTAAATTCTCAGCTTAACATTTGCCAGAGTGCAGTAGAACTAAAACACATTGTTGTGATTGTCATATTTTGGCTTCAGAATGATGACTTTTCTTAGTTCAAGCATTATAACTATACTGATATCCCCAATGCTTTTTTTTTTTTCAGCACCAGTAAGTTTTTGATAATAATTTTCCAAAGCAAACACATTTATGATTTCACTGTGATTCTCAACCTGAGATGTCACAAAAACAAAGGTTTTGTGGCTTATGTTGATGTTTATTTGAATCACTTTCATTTAAAAGCTGAACTGCAAATACAAAGAGAACAGGATTTCTTAAGCTTTCCAAGACTGTACCTCAATCCTGCTTGGAAATTATTAAAAAAAACTTTATTTTTGTTATTTGACATTTTCTTCCTGTGTCAGTACTGGATAATTCAGACCAAAGGCAGAAATTATAAAGGGCCAGAGACTTTTATAGAAATTGTCATTTTAGGCAGCTGAGATTTATTTTCTGAATTTGAGGCAGTATATTATTATTACTGTTATTACTATAATTATCATTATTATTATGAAAATGAATATTGTAACTGTTTTTATAACTAATGTTGTTGTTGTTGTTGTTCTGTTGATGATGCTGCCATTATTAATATTATTATTATTCCTGCTTTAATTAAACTGGAGAATATTTGTAGGAATTGTCAAGCAAACATGATTACTGCCAAAATTTGGTCCTTGTGCATAGTTAGTTCTGTTAGATTCCTTTGAAATTAACTGTCAGTGGCAATATCTTTCCCAAAGAGGTTTTTCACAAATTCTATTCATTTTTATATTAATGATTAATATGTGTGGTACATATCAGCATCAATTGCTAGTTAAACTGCAGTTTGCATCAGAAACACAACTTTTTGCAGAAAGCTTCATTCTCTTGCTGTTCATTTTCTTATGAAGTAATTGTAAAATCTACTGAGTATTTTAATAAGGGAATGTGTTCCCTCCCAAAGAGGGACACACAGCTCAATTTCTTTCTGAACAATGCCTTTCCTGTTTGAATCCTATGTTTATATCTGACCTAATGCCTTATAAATCTGCTACCTGGCATATATCATGTTAACTAGTACACATAGCTTTTTTATTCAATATATGCAGCTTGGCAAATCTAGAGAGTGTCCCATATGCAACAGCTCCAAAACAGCAAATCCTTATTGTCCATCTTCTACCTCTGTCCAGGAAAAACTCTCAGTCCACAAAGGTTTCAATGCCACCATTTATTACAAGTCACTGAGATACAAACACATTATTGAAATGAGGCATATGCATCATCTAAAAGAACTAGAGAAGGGCAATCTGTCTTCATCCCCTGCAAGAAGAGGAGGCTGTTTCATTTTAAAAGGAATGCCAGGCAATAGAAGTCACTTGCTATTTTCCAGAGCTGTAGTTATAAAATATCACACAATGTTGAAAGATAAAGCTTTTAAAATAATTTCAGTACTAAACATTGAGATCAAGGTCTGGAAAAATTTCCCAAATAACACAATTAATAGCTACAATTCCTGAAACTAGGCACCTAGGTTGTAAACCAGCAAGGAAATTAAGAATAATCAAAGTAGGCTGAGACTAAGGAACCTTTAAAGACATCATCCTCAGCTACCCAACATGATAGACTAAGAACAGAATTTTTTCTGAATTTCCTCTTCCCTTTTCAGCTCAAACATCAGGTCTTACACGTTAAGTGTATTTTACTTTAAACTACAGGAAAAAGAGTAGAAATAATTTGACTATCAGGTAGGGGTCCACATATTTCTTTTCCTGCAGAGCAATTGCCAGGATGCTGTCATTCTTCTGGATCCCTAGGTTCTGCATCACTGGTTGTGTAGTGCCCCAGCTTCAACGAATCAGAAGAGTTTTCTTCTTAAAATTTCTGTATACCTTCATTTTCTATTACCACCAAAGCTCAAATATTCTTAACAGCATGTCTGTTAAAAAACTTTTCAGCAAATATAAGGATGGTTTTGAATTCCCTCCGGTTGGAATTGAAATCAGATTTCTCACTTTTTAAAATTAATTTACTTACTACATTGCTGCTCTGCAAATATTTGGGTGAAGCTTAATATCACAGTAAAACAAGGTGAAAACAATTCCAGAAACTGGAATACAGCAATGATATAAAATAGTTTTTATTAAACCAAGTTTTCTTGGAGAGAAGAAAAGAGAGCAGTAATAAAATATTTACACCGGGAAGAATATTTGCAGACTTAACACCTACCTAATCTACAAACGTAAAGTCAAGTGCTAATGCTTGTGTGAAATTTTGCCTTTGAATATATAGAAATCATGCTACAAATCACAGCAAGGTGTGCAGCCAGAGGTTTTGTTTTTTTGTTGTTTTGTTTTGTTGTTTTTTGTTTGTTTGTTTGGGGGGTTTTTGTTTGTTTTGGGTTTTTGTTGGTGGTGGTTTTGGGTTTTTTTGTTGTTTTGTTTTTTTTTTTTTTTGTAATGAGATAAAATTTCATTACTGGTGAAAAAAAGGTTCAGAATGACTGTTCTGGAATTTACTTAATTATTTTGTTCAGTGGGATATAGAGGCAGCTGGTACCTGTGGAGCAGAAGGGAAAGATAAGAAAGCCGGTACATTTGTCATGTGGTACAGAAAGTGAGAAAGGGCAAGGGCGGAGTAAGTATTTTTAGAAAGTCAGTGGAATTTTATTCTGCAATTGATCCTCTAAAATTCGCTCTTGCTCATAGCAGTATGTGCTCATAGCCTGTGGCCATGAACTGAAACCACAGCCACCAATTTCAGTGAGTTTTACTGGCATAATTACATGAGTATGTTGCCTACATCATGGCATATTTTTTCAGGAAGAAGAAAGAAGCAGAAAATCTTGGAGAAAAGGTACTTTTCATCACTTTGTTTTAGGCAGTGATAATTCTGTGGGATGCTGGCTGACATTTCTCACTGTGGTAGAGTTTTACTTGACATGAAATGAAATAAAACACAGTAGACTAACATCACTTTTTCAGAATCCAATTCCTTTAATTGTCTTCGGGGTAATTCAGATTTCTTTTTTCATCTGAATCATAAGGGAGGCTGAAAAAAGATTCCAGAGTTGGGCTTTTTTGGGGAAGAAATAGTTGTTTTCCCCATGTCCTTATAATCATATAAAAGAGATTGCAGGTGCTGTTCACCCTCTTCTCTTCAATGGTTGGAACTAACCCAGGTCAAAATTTCGGCTCCTTGAACTCAGTGGGAAAAATCCCACAGATTCTGCTGGGGTTAGGAAGGGTAACATTAGATAATTGTCACTCTTCTGCCTTCCCTTTGGCCTCAATAAAATAGGTTGAAATGATTCTGACTCAGATTTATGGATGTATGGTATTCAAGCTCAAAAAGTTATTGAATGAAAGCAGAGACACATATTCTTTAAATGATTGCAGCATGTTTGGGATATAGTTAAGTTAGAGGGTGTGCACAGCAGAGAAAAACACTGTGTAGATTACGAATTGTTTACTCTGCAAACCCTGGGCAACACCTCCATTTTTTAGAGTTATTATGTGGGAGATAGAGGATTTTTCTGAACTAACAAGATGTAAACCAAATAATAGCAAGAAGACATGTAGTACTAACACATATTTCTAAGTTGTGAGGATTTTTTTTCTCATTTATTTGGATGGATAAATTACCATTTGCACTAAAATAGAATGGAGATTCTAACTGTGCTGGCTGCTGAACCAGCTATGGAATAATCAGCCTTAGGAGGAAATGAAGAGAGCGTGGTTAAAAGTCGTGAGGTGTCAGTGAGCATCATGCAGGCAAGTAGGGGCAAAACAGAACCAGCGCTGGGGATTAAAAGCATTGTGTCCTAGAGCACATGCACTTGTTAACAAACAAAGAAACTCAAGTCTTACACTAATGTACATTGACTTATATATTTCCTATGAAGTGGTGTCACTTTTCCAAAGCAAAACTATTTGACTTTTCAATTCAAACAAAACAGACTGGCTGAAGTTAAAATAAATGAGATTTTTACTGTACTGTCAGGTATTTAACAGGCAGTTTTGTGACTGAGCACATTGGAAATCATCACAAAATATACCTGATTTGACATTAATTTTATGGGTTTTTTTTCTGCTTTCTCTGATAAATGATGATTTTCATCTATCCAGAGGTTTGGTCTCAGAAGAGGACAGAAATTTAGTGAAAAATAACCAAACAACAACAAAAAAAATTAATCTAAGTTGTTGAAAGGGTAGGATTATATTAAATAGCCCTTAAGGGGAACAAAAGCAAAAGAACGTCTATGTTCTTCTACTTTTTATGTAGAAGTTTGGAACAAAAATGTACCCATGAAAAATGCATTTTACATAGAAAAAATGCTATATTTCTCAACGCTATTGTTTCTTAAATAACAAGAAGGTATAAAATACAGAAATCAACTTTCTTAAATGAATTGCTACAACAAATCTGTGTACTATCTGGGCACTAGACCAGAGCAATTTGTGTGTGGTCGTTTGAATGAAAAAACAATATGAAACTCTAATTGAAGGAAGGGGAATTTGGCCTGTAGAGTCATTGCTTACTAGTCAAAACAGAGATTTAAGAAAATATAGATTTGGCTTTATTCTAATATGTAGTTTTGGAGTAAATCAAGGAGTGCTCTGTTTGGATTAGATTTTGCTGAATGCCCCTGTTTACTTGTACTAAGTGCTGCTGAAGAAATAGAAGAAGACATAGACCAGACATTCTATAATTTAAACAGTCTGATAACAGAAAACATACAGTATGCTAAGAGGAAGTGTCTGTTGATTTTGATTTACATTTCATTCATTTACTAATTTAAATAGATTTTAAGCCACCTGCATTAATTTGGATATATTTGACTAAGAGTTGGCCAAGGACCAGAATAGCTGCAGAAGCAGCATAAGAGAAGGAATGTTGTAGAGCTAGAAATAAGGTGAACTTTAGCAGTACAAATGAATTAATGAAGATCTTAAGGCTAAGAAAAATTAAATTCATGGCACAGGAACTGTTTAATCAGGATTTATACATAAGTGCTACATAAGTGATGGATTAAAGCATTAGGCTTAGGGTGCAGAGGCAGGCAGCTCTGAGGAAGGTAGCATGGTGCCATGAAGAGTGTCAGCCTGACCCCCAAACAAGCCAAAATCCTGAATGAAACTCACTGACCCTCCAGTCACAACATGGGGAGAGTTGGAGACATCAGGATGATGGCCCAGAACTCGTTCTTAAGCAGAAATTATTTAGTGCAGGGCTGCAGCTGCACTCCCACTTCACCCCCGGAAGATCCAGACCCAGGACTGTCTGTCTGCTCAGCACAAATCCTCTGACAGTTCATATGGGAAAGGCCATGTTTAGAACTGACTTCATCTTACCTGCTGAAAGTGAAAGGTCAAAATGCAGCCAAAGCCAGACAGCTTGAGAGAAACTGTGACTGTACTCAGTGTTTAAGATGTGGAACTTGGTAGTTTAACTCAGTACAAAACTCTCCAAGCTATGGTACTGAGCTGACCTGGGCTGGGATCCCAGATGTTGGGACTGCAGCCTGGAAGGAGACTTGCATTCCACCCACACCCTGATAGCACAAACATTAGCAGAGGGACTGTGTTTCTCCAAGGTTAATGCCTTACCACAGGAATACAATCTGTTTTCCATCTGCCTCTCCTAGCTCCTCTCTCTCCACCAGTGGATCCTGGAGCAATTTCAGCAGTAGGCATGTGGAGTGTGCTTCCTTCCCTAAACCACAGAGTGATTAGGGCACTCTGCTGAGAGAGATGGGTTTGAATCCCTATAAGCAGGTTAAAATATTATTGCAGTCTTTTTTCGTCCAAATCCTGAGGCTGGAAGCCAAAAGTAACATCAAAGCAGTATCATTTCCTTCCTATGCTTAGCTAAACTTTTAGTAATATGATGGGCATACAGTGCTCGTACAGTCCTTAGTTTGATCTTGTTGCCAGCAAGGAAGACATATGCTAATTGTAGTGAATTCAGTTGTCTGTCACTCAAAAGTACTTATTTCAAGTATGATTGGGAAAAAAAAAGTCCCTTGGGAATTCTTTGACTTGCTTCTTTTCTGAATGGATTCTATATCAAATAACAGCTTTTTCCCATATTAGGAAACATAATATTTTCTTCTTTTCTGGATGCACAACACCCTCCAGGCCCATTGCACCCTCCTGCCCACCCCATCCTGACCTCTTTCATTTTCAAAACATTTTTCTACATGTACTGAACTCCCTGTGTTATCGCTCTCCCTGTTGCAGCACACTGGTGGAACGTACAGTCCTGTTCCAGATACAAATGTTTGGCATGATGTTCCCAGCTTGGAGTCTACTGTTTATGACTTTCCTCAGCAGCGTGACAGCACTCTGTGATTAAATATGCTCAGATTTCTCTCTGTTCTGCTTTAGTTTATGTTGACCAAAAATATGACAATTAAATTCACCTACTTGGAACCTCACCAAAATAAACCATCTCTATTTTGTTTGAAGTTGTGGCTCTCAGAACAAGCCAGTAAACTAAGAAAAAAAAGCTGCAATAAGTAATAAGCAGCAATTTTTCTATATGCGAAATGAAGGTAGAATCAAGGAGGAGTACAACACTGGGCTGATATTGTGTCAGTGTGCTGAAACAGAATTTTCATTTATTACCAACAAACTGTGGGTCTCTACAAGTCCCTGAAAGGAAGTTATAGTAGGGTGGTGGTCTATCTCCCAGATAACAAGCATTGGACAAGAGGAAATGGCCTCAAGTTCCACCAGGGGACATTTAGATTGGATATTAGGAAAAAATTCCTCACCAAATGGTTTGTCAAGCACAGGAACAGGTTGCCCAGGAAAGTGGTTCAGTCACCTACCCTGGAGATATTTAAAAGATGTGAAGATCGGGCACTTAGGGACATGATTTAGTGGTGACTTGCTAGTGCTGGATTAACTGTTGGACTCAATCACCTTAAAAGTCTTTTCTAAGCTTAATAATTCCATGTCAATTGCAATAAGATTATTCTTAAATTGTGTGAATTTGATTACTCTGAAGTTAATTGCTGTAAAACATGATTAAAATTATTTCAGTTCTATTTATAAACTAACATTTTCAACATTTTCAAATAGTTTTGTATACTAAAAGATGGAGAGAAGAAGGAAAGGGAAAGGGCTAAGAAAAGATGAAAATCCTCTTTATTGTGTAAGTCAGATTTCAAAATAGTCACATTATTCCTAAATTTGTCTGAAAATACTTCCCTGGATAGATAGCTTCTATTTTCTCTGAAGGGTCTCCATTTACCATGTTACAGTGTACAGTAGAACACGGAAACTTGTAACATAATGATTTTGTTACTTGATGGTGGTTTGGACACTGATGCAGTGTGTAGGAATCTGGCTTCCTTCCTTTAGTTCAGGGAAATGGTTTGTTTGTAGAAAGTATAACTGTAGCAAAGCAAAACATTTACAATAAATGAAAATTTATCTGAAAAAACCCAAAAATATTTCAGTAGAGGTTACTGTAGGAGAATAATGAAGTGACTGTTCTTCAGCTATACAACACACAGTACCACCCAAAGAACAGGCTGCTCTATAAACAAGCACCCGCTCCTTTCTATTGTTTTCTATTAATTATAAACTTTGTAAGGACAAAGGGTGATATCATCAAGTCCCAAAATCTTTTTATGTCAGTTTTGTGCTGGTTTTAGGTCAAGAACTGTTTATTTGGGTGCAGTTAATTTGACTGGACTCATAAGATGAATCTTACCCTTTTTTCTAAAATGCTTAAGATTCAAGATTGAGAGGCAAAGGTAATAGCAGAAGCATGATCTAGCAGTTAAAGTCTGAAAACCAGGGAATACAGGGTCAGATTTTAAAGTTTTTATGATTTTCATACATTCCTCCCTAGGAAATATTCCAAGATGAGCATCCAAACGTTAACTGTCAGACTCCTGAAAGATTTGTCTCTGGTTTCAGGTTCCAAACTTTGTCATACTGCTGTTAAAGTTTAGTTTGAAAACCTGATCATTTGCTACTTTTCTTCTCCAATGACAATTATTGAAGTGGGCAAAAAAATATTAGATAATTGCTATTTACAAAAGGTTTCTTTTACTAGGGAACTCTATGTAAAAGCAAACTACAAGACAAAAGAATTTATCTAGTTTTAAAATTGATATTACAATTAGGTTGATATACAAAATAGATTCACTGTGGAAAATAAACACCTGCAAGTAGGTCCAAGAACAAAGAATTGCTGTATCCAGGAAGCCTATTTGAAAGTCTGTGCAGGACCTGCAGTGTCTCAGGATAGACAGACAAATCTTGCTTCGCACTTTTTAAGATCTACTCTCAGGTTTCAGTTCCTTCCTTTCCTGCTCCACAGGCCAGAAGGGGCCTGATCCTAATTGCAGAGGGAAAGAAAACAGTGCCAAGGGCTGGATCTCCCGAGGTCCCATCCCCACCTCCAGCTGTGCAATGAGGCTGCCTTTTCACCACTTTGTCTGGAGCTGTTTCCCGCTGGCAGCACCCATCAGCACCACAGCGGGTGGGTTGCAGCTTGTGGCCTGTCCCTGGGAGGTTAAATAAGTCTTCCTGGAAGAGCTAAGAGAGGTTCCTGTGTGTTAGTAGGAGAAGAAGAGAGCACACCATCTATCTTATTGACTTCTTGGGAAAAGACCATAACTAATAGATTATTACAAAGGCAAGGAAATCCTTTTCCCTTGACATGGCCTCAGGCCAGTCTTTCAGGGAGAAGAAAAAATATCAAACCTGCCAGGAGGGAAAGTGGAGGAACAGACTCCTCCTTATGGCCATGGGATTTTAAAAATATTCATCTTTTGTGTTTTACCTTTCTCTGGGTAACTAGAGAACAGAGGTAGATTGGCAATCTCACAGGGTTCACTGTTTTGGCATCAGTTTCCACACCCAGCACTGAGGGATTCTGGGCATCTCAGCTGAGATTTGTTACTCCCTTTCAAGGGACTGGAGTCCTGGCAGGGCTTGACCTTTGAACTTTTCTCTTTCTTTTCCTAATAGAACTTACAGAGGTAGAAATTTTGACCTGTCAAGAAGTAGATTCTGCAGAGCAAGAGAAAGTGATACAGCTATCAACTTCATGACAAATGGCCGTGATTATATCCCAGCAGGACATCTGTGACTAATTTATGGCATCACAGGTGCACAGGAGACAGAGGCAAGTAGGCTGTTCAGTAGGGAATGGTCCTGTAATAGTCTCTCCATAGGGACTTCAAAGGTTAATTGATTAGGGAAAGGAAAAATTACACAGACTGTAATCATAGTTAGGTTTCAACAACAAAATAAAAAGAAATTCTTATTAAAGTACAGGAAGGAAGGAAGGAAGGAAGGAAGGAAGGAAGGAAGGAAGGAAAAAAATTTAAATATAAATGATAAGTATTTTTATCGTTAAACTACCACATTGTTTTGCTTGCTTAAAACATTTTTAAAAGGCAAAGGTGCATTTTTAGTGAAAATATTTTCTTCCATTATAGTAACCAGTAAGAAACTATTGAACAGCTGTAATAGCTATAATGTAATACACCCTGTAGAAATCAAAATATTTACTTGAAATAAGCACTGGACAGTGAGCACAGCCTGATACAGTTCAGCAGGGAGCACCTAAACAAACTAAGATTAAACCCCCTCTTCCCTGATTTTGCAACAGGTTGACCCTCTCTTCAAGAACAAGTCTGCACTTCTCCTTGTGACCTGGAATAAGCTGATTAAATTTGCTCTGTGAATGGAAGGATGTGAGGCAGCAGTTTGACCTTTGGACTGATTCGAGGCCATCCCAAGCAGGGGCCAGGAGCTGCCCAAGCCTAACTTCAGCAGTGGGGTTTTTCCTAAGGTGAGGAGGGCATCATGTCTGGATGCCTCTGGCTCCTCAGGCAGGGACCCATTCATGTTTAGGGGCAATGCTGGAATGACTCACATGTTTGGGTTCTGTGGCACTTTAATTATTCTGCTGTAATGCTCCTGGCCCGTGGATATGTTCTTCCTTCTGTGACAAAACTTGCACAATATTCATCTAGGTATTTAAAATCCAAGTATTTAATTTTGTTCTTTTACAGTATTGAAAATGTAGTTAATAATATTGTAAAAAGAATTTACAAGGCAACAAGGCCCAAATTAAAACAAAACAAAACAAAACAAAACAGCTTCAGCAGCAGTATTTTGGTTCTCTGCTGCATTGATTTGTTTGTTTTTCTGTGATCACTGAATTTGCTTGAAAGAATGAGAATGTTTATTTAAAAATAATTTTCTTCAGCACTATTCAGTATGTCTCCCAGATCCCTAAGCATGAATTAGAAACAGATTTCATATAAAATATGACTGTAGTGAAGAGTAAAAATAATGACAAATGTGCTTGTTAATTCTTTTGGTTGCTTACTGGCCATAAAAAAAACTTTTATTCAAGCAAATGATCATAATCTGAATTAATTCTATTAGCTTATTATCAAGCCCAGAAAACTGGATAGTGAGTGAGGGCAAGGGATTCAAGAAAGCTCCGTTGCACAGTCCTGGAAAAGAGATCTGTTAATAGGTTTCCTTGTAATGGTCATTGGAGTGCAGTAAATTACTTCAAAATATGACAGCTTTATCACAGATCCAGGAAGTGTCTAAATAGGGGGTTAATGAGGAGTAAGTGTTCTACTCTGCCTCTCTGTGCCTCTCTCTGTTGTGCCTTCTCTCTATAGACAAGCCCTACACCACAATCCTGCAGTGAGATTCAGGCAGATTGAGCCAATTCCATGCTGATGAAAAAATCCTCTTCTAAAATCATCATATTTGCTCATTAGTCAATAAATGCATGCTAAAAGAAACAACAACAACAAAAGCAACAACAAAAAGCCAAAAATACCCTTCTGAAATGCTTCCATTGGTTTATAAGTTTTAAATTTCATTTTTATATTTTCCTGTTTTTTACAGTCAGGAAGAATCGAAAGATTTTTCTAAGAAGTGGAACTGAATATGTCATTCTGATGTAATGGGTGGTTTCAAAAAGTCGAGGCACAAGAAAAATGTCTTGAATGATCTTAAACATAGAATGGTTATTGTCATTGCTAGATCAAATATGAGCATTTAAATAGCAAATTATAAACCAGAGAAAGAGGAATGGAATTTTTTGAGCATCCCAGGCATTAACATTTTTGCTCTCTCTCCAGTGAAAATGTAATTACTTCACTGTGATTTTATTATATATTTCTTTTTGCAGATAAAAAGATATTTTTCATGGAGCTTCTTTTTGGTGCTTTTTTAGTGCCTCACTTGTGGGAGGTGTAGTTAAGGTGATCATTAATTCTTGCTCCCTAACTGGCTAAGTTGCTTTGATTTAATCAGAAAAAAGGTTGTGCTGTTTTTACCTGGTGTAGAATTAGGTAAAAACCATTATTTTTACCCTTTGTAGTATATGATCTGGTTGCAATATTGATTTTTCAGAGATGGACAAATGCCACAGGAAAATACCTTTTTACAGAGAGGATTCATGGAGCTCTAGGGATGGTATTTAACAGATAATCTCTGAGTAACATTTTCCCTGAAGTGTGGGTTGGTTCAGGAAAGTATTTGCTTTCCTGATAAGAAGCCTTTGGACATTTTCCCAGGTAGTGGAACTAATGCCTATGATACACTTGTATACTGTTGCAATCAAATTTTGATATCTTAACCTACTTTTCAAAAAATATTGTCTTTTAACTTTCCACTCCTTAGCCTGCAGGTGAGATTAATTTCATTATCCTTTTGCTCTGGCAGATCCTATAGGACCTCACATCTCCAGGGTGTTTTCTTCATAGTGAAAGTATTTGAAAATATCGTTTGTAATAAACTAATGCATAGAAAACAAAGAGCATGAATTGAAGGTTAATCTTCAGGTGCTTTTTAAAGAAACTAAAACCAAATGCATCTCTAACATAATATTTTCCTATTTACATTGGAAACAGCTTTATGTGGATGAGGTTTGCCAGTGATGTACATATGAGAAAGTGTTGTTCCTCTGCATATGGATCCTGTTCTACTAAACAATAAATACAACTGTGAAGATCACAACAGCAGTTATATATATACAGAAGAAGTAATAGGCTCACCAGAATTAATCTGCTTGTGCTTATCCAATTTTCCTGCTGGAGGGGAAAATAAAGAAAAATTAAAGTCTTCTACCTACAGAGAATTAATACAGAATTTATTGTATAGGCACATACTCAGTTACCTTTTCACTGCTAGTCATAAACCATAGCTCCTTTCTTTGTCTTCTTCCTGAGTTATAGGTTAACAAATGATGCTTTTGGCCTGCAGACTGCATGCTATCTGCCTTCACTGTTGCCTCACTCTTCCTTCTCTGTGCTCTTTCAGTGGTCCATGTTTCAAAAACATACTCCCCTCTGCTGTCTTATTTTTCTCCAGGATTCCTCAAAAATAGTTCTAATATAAATTTTCTTGCAAAATCTGATTTACATACATAATTTCCAGGATTTATACCAGAAATAGAGAGAAATTTTTTTTTCATAGTTTGTAAAAAAAGGTCAATAAAGAGTGATTGTGAAATGTCAACATGAATTCCTGGGTTGCATCATGAATTTCAAACCAGCATAGCGAAAATAAGAAAAGGACACATTTAAATCTCTTTATGTGTTTCCTTCATCTATATAGAGAAGTAGAGATCAGAATAGGACAATAGAGGCATTCAGGTTATATACACGAAGAAATTTATAAAGAAAATTATGGCAGAAATGAAAGCCAGAAAGTAAATTCTGAAATTAATTTTGTGTCACTCTTCTGTTTCTTTTAAGCTTATACTCATCATGTCTTTTCTCATGACTGATCTTATCTTTGGGCATTAAAATAAGTCCTGTAAGCTCAGGTCTGAATTTATTTAGGCCACAAATCTCAAATTCAGCCTATCCCGCCTTTCGTGTTTCTTCACATTTGAAAGAATGGACCTTAAGAACTCACTGTTTGAATGGGAACTTTCTTAATTTGGCTGTCAGAACAAAAATTGCCTTTATTCAAGTTACAGAGGATTACTAAAGCTCTACTTTAAGCCTCACATTTACCTCTATTAGTGTGCTTGAGGAGCATGGTTGCACTAAGTCCAATTAGGGGGAAGGGGATACAGATAAAAAGTTTTTTCCTCTCCTCTAAGGCCAGTTAGGGTCAAGTCAGCTCATGTAAAACTCATCTGTTTGGCCTGATTTTTAAGTTTTTAAAAGATATTTTTCTTCCTGGATCATATGCTTTAATAAATCAGTTGTAAAAACTTGCATATTCCTCTTCCCTTTTGTTGAACCTCAATTGCTTCTGACAGGGACTTGATAAACACAGCAGAAAGTGTTGACATATTGTAAACCAGATCAGGGCAGTTTGATACAATGAACATTCCCTGCATTGCGAATTCCAGTTGCGTGGAGCAGCCACTTTAGGGGTTCAGGGGTTATTTCTCACTGTCCAAATGATGGATGGAAGATATCAAACAGCTGAAGTGCCTTTGTACAATGACTCAAGTAGTAGAGCATGACAAATAAATGAGTATGTTATATTTAATAACCTCTCCATTAACAAAACAAATAAACAAACAAAACCCCACCCAAAAACTAACAAAAAAAAATAATTACACCTTTGATATTTAAGGAGGTAGAGGCCATAACAGCTTAATTTCCTTGGATAGTATTTCTAGCATAGCTTAACCACTTAATTAATGTTATCTGTCATTGTGGGGTGCACTAATTTAAAAGCATCCAGATTGATTTGAATTGACAGATTTTATTATGGTTAGAGATTGAAATAAATGATTGCAATGCTCTGAACATAAAAGTAGTGACAGGTAGTGGGGAAAAGGTGATAAGTGAAGAAGAAGAAAAAAAAAAGTCTGGAAAAAAGTGGCCCATCAAGAAAGACAAACAGAACAGAAATGTGAAGCCAAGAACCAGGCAATGGTAGCAAGGACAACTGAGAGAATGAGCCAAAGCCATGAGATTTGTTCTTTGGTTGCTTTTGATTATTTACTGGTGAAAACAGAGTGAGTTATTTTACTAAAATAAGTTAGTTTAGAATTTATCCCAGAGACTAGAGACAGCTGTGGCCTAAAGTGAGACAAGTTGTAAAGCAAAAGGGTAAGTACAAGGGCTGGTAACCAGGAAATTAAGGCAAAATTTTTATAGGCACAGGAATAAAAACATCCACAGCACAGTTGACAGGAAGCAATGTCACTTTTCTTTATTTTAAGGAAATAATAAAAAAAAAACCCCACAAAATCAGATCCAGCTATGTTTGCTGTATTTTATGGATCCATGTTCTAATATTTATGGATTTCTTGGGTAGCTTTCAGGCAGGGAGAAAGAAGAGCAGGGAAAAAGTTACTCAGACAGGTGGGGGTGGGAAAGGCAGTGCTTTATGCTTCCCTGGTTTCTGGGGGAAGAGGCTGTCTTGTGAATATCCCAGTTATAAGGAAAATTTTGGGTAAAATCAAAGCAAGCTGTTTTCCTTTCAGCACCTTTGTCCTGCGGGCTGCAGCTGAGCTGGGATGGGACCCGTGGCTGTGTGGTCACAGGAGGTTTGGTTGTGGCCCTTCAGCTCTGGCAAGAGGGAAGAGGCAAAGGCAAGCCCTGAGCTGAGCCAGGCACACAGACAGCACCATCTCAGCTGGTTATTGCTGCAGGCAACTCCTTCTCCCAGTCATTGCATCAAGCCACAGTGTTAGTGGTAATATCAAAGGAATTAAAATAAAATCCTGTGGGACAGTTGTACATTTTTACTGATGCTGCTGAGAAGCACTGAGCCAGGACTGTACCCTACAGTTAAAATTTTATGTGCCTGCTGTCAGTGAAAACACTTATGAAAACACCATCATTGCTGAAGTTTCATTGAGGGAAGTTCTTGAATGTCGTTTCTTTTACCCCAAATGCAAATAATAACAAAATGTCACAACACAATTGCCAAATAGATATCTTTAAAAAAGGCAGCAGGAAGTGGACTCAGAAATAATTTGCAATGTGATTAAAAAAAATTTAGAGAAACCTCTCCAACCAGCTGCTGCAGAAGAGAGAGAAAAAAAAAGTGTTTCAAAATCTGTGTAAGAATATCTTGGAAAACAAGGAAAGGTTTGAGATTATTTTTTTTCCCTGCATGGAAAAAGAAGGAACATTTTTGGGCGGGGCTACACCTGTTTTCTCAGGATATCAAACAGTGAGAAAGCAGAATGAAGAGCACAGAAACAGTCAAGGAAGCACTCAGTGAAAAGGAAGAGTGTTTATTCTCCAATTTCACAAGCAAAAAAAAAAAAACTTGAAAAACTCTGAGAAATGGATATGGTCAGGGCAGTAGATGTAAGTTCAGTTCTTGATACTTCCTTTAAAAAGTAACTTTACGTTGTTCTTCTACTTCAGGTAACACAACAGAAATTACTCTCCTAGAAAATTCTGTCCCAACCATTTAGTAGTGCTCCAAGCAATACAATAATATTGCACAGGGCTTTTCAAAGGAGCTTTCTGAAGAGAGCAGAGGAGAAAATTACATTTTGTTTCAACATGGTGGAAAAATTCCAGATACATGACAGTAAGCTGGAACAGGATTTTGGCCAGAAATTCTCAGAAACTGAGAGACAGAAAATATTCCCTTTTCATGGAAAAAAAAAAAAAAAAAGAAAAAGAATATTTGTATCCTACTCTAAGCCAATATACGGGGATTAATTAGCACCCTAAAAAGATGACAATAGTTAGTGTCATCCCATCCAAAGGCCACAGGGGATGCACAGGTACTTCACACTCTGATACACTAGCTTTTCTTGGGTGAAGTAATAGAGCAGCTGTGCAATCACAAAAGACAAAAAATATGGCTTGAAAAAGCCCCAAGAAACCAACACACTCCCTCAAGACCCCAAACACACTTTACATTTGACCCTGGAGCCTGGAGAGCCAGCAGACGCAGCGCCAGAGTGTTCTTGGAGAAAGGGAAGATGCAATGACACAGAAGGAATGTAAAAACTTGAAAATAGGCTTGACAGCAAGTGAATGGCTGTAACTGGTGACCAAATGATGGATGGGTAATATGAAGTGACAATGAACAGAGAAAATGATTTCCCTGTGGAGCAGGCCTTTTTGGGCCAGTATCTGTTGCCTGTAATTCATTTTTGAATGTGATTCTGCAGTTAATCATTTCGTCCTGAGGCATCTGCATCAATTTGAGAGGCCTTTTCATGCATATGTAGGGATTTCTATGTAGATTTCATAGACCCTTCGTGGGTTTTTTTTCTTCTCCTGGTGTTTACACCACATTAAGGACTAAGCTTTTCTTATTACACAGAAGTGGACAAAGAATGTCTTGCAGGTTTCAGCTTCTGTTTTTTTAAGGTAACTGATTCTTACAAACCAAACCCACAGCCTATATATTAAAAACTTTTTGAAAAATGGTTGGTTATTGATTCTGTGAGCTGTATAACCACATCAGGACAGGAGGGTCTAGAAAGAAAAAGTTTTCTACTCAGACTCTGTTTCCCTAAATATTTTGAAGTCCAAATTTATCATTAAAATACAGAATCTTTTGAAAACTGTGCTTGTACTTTAATTCCCTACCAGCATTTGCTCCAAAATAAGTTTTAGTGGAAACAGATGACAGTATCTTTCAGAGGACATAATCTTTGAATGTAGTTTTGGGTGTGATAGTTCACTCAAAATCATTAACTCTGTATTAGACAAACTCTCTTTTCAAAAGGGAAACTGCCTGGGCATAAAACTGTACACTGAATCCTGTAGGAGACAAGCATTTTTGTGGAAGGCACAGAGAATCTTCATCATGGCTAGTTCAGTGAGGAGCAGCACTCCAAAGGAAGGTGCTGGATATCTGCATGCATAGGAACACGTTTTTATCTAGTGTCGTCTGTTTCCATTAAAACTTATTTTGGAGCAAATGCTGTAATTTAGAAAACAAATGAAGAGGTTTTATTAGTCTCTTGGATGCAATAATTCATTTATCTCTCATATAAATTAAATTTAATATTAGCTTGGTAAATTAGAAATATGCTAAACACATAAAATATCTGTCTTTCTAGGCCTTTTAAACCACATCAAGGGTAGAGCTGAAATTATAGTAGCTGTCACTAAAAAACTTTAGTGCAGCAATTCAGCAATTATGTCCTTCTCAGAGACAGGAAGATGATGTATCAGATACTCTTCGGTGGCATTGCTGAGAAATTATGACTTTTTATGATGATTGTGGTGCACACAGAGATGTAATAGAGCGCAATTAGAAATGCTGTGCAGAATTGATGCAGAGGGATCCTGCTGCTGATAGGCAGGAAATCCTGGCCACCAAATTTGTTATCCTGAGGAACTACATAGTGATGCCTGAACATTTGTTGTTCCCTTTCTTGCATTTTTTAATGCATTTGGTTGTAATCTCTTGGTGTCGAGTACTGCAATTTATGTGGTGAACCTCGCTGCCAACCTCAACTCAAGACTTGTTCCTAGTTCTGCTGCACGAGAAGGCATTGTTTGCAGTGCAGGTTCATTTCAGTGTTTTTGAGAGCAGTTTACCTGCTGCAGCAGAAGCGGCCTGCCTGCAGAGACCCGGCAGCTTTGCTGAGACTCTGGCAGAGAAAGAGCTCCAGCTCCTGCCCCAAAGGAGGGGTGGGGACGGGCTGCTGCTCTTGGCTAGCAAGGGCCCACACCGTGCCCCTGAGCCAGCCACGCTCTGGCCCCACTGACAGCAAAACTTCTCAGGGAATAGATGGACTCCACATGTAGCTGAGTCAGTGGCATCTTTGTCATAAAGGCAAATCCACTTTTTTTTCTAGTTCCCAACTTAGTGGTTTTGTTGTGTGGTGTTACATCCAGTTCTCACACTGAACTTGTAGAAACCTGATGGTTAAATCTTTCTTCCCCATCACATTCATACACTCATTTGTAACTCCATAACTCCAAGGTTTGGGAATATGTATACAAAACTCTACATACAGAGCTGCAGATCATTGGGATCAGCCATACACTTGGGCTAACAAGGGACAGAAGTGAAATGAAATGTTTTGTCTCTTTATTCATGAGATCATACCATCTTATCCTCATAATTGTTGGTTTAACCAAGGCTAATGAAAACTAGGTTTTATGTATGTATAAAAACAAGGAAGAACAGTAAAAGTCCACACAAGCTTTGTGAATCCAAAGTACGTTGTTTTTTTTTCTTAAGCTTTACTACTGTAACTGGTTTTTTTTGCATATGCTGATTTGTGTCCTTACAATTTGGGCATCACAGCTTTTCTAATCTGACTGCAAAGATGCTGATGAGACATGTTTCTGATTGCAAACAGTATTATTCTTGTCTTTGAAAGGCCAGATAATAAAACTATAATATTCTTTCTTGTCTGTATAAAAAAGGCATAGTTTATTACATTATCTATTTCCTGTTATTATCAATTTTTGTCAGTATAAACAAAATAAAAATTTAACATAATTATTATCTGCAAGACACTTAAGGATTGTCAAAATGTTTGCTCTTGTGGGGAGTATTTCCAGCCACTATTTCTAGATCCTAACATAAGTGTTGGACAACTTATAATTGCAGTTATGAAAAAAAGATGCCCATGCACTAATGTGACAATTCTGATATATTGCAAAAAAGCATCATTTTTCGCATGGGCCAGTGACAAAAAATCAGATTAGGAGGTAGTTGGAGCCCTGGTTTCGAGCTCAAACTTTTATCGCCCCTTGAGAGAGGGAGAGGTTATTAGTCAGAAGTAGAGCTTGTAACAGCATCAAGTTTTGTATGTCACAGGCTTTTAGTTAATATGAAGTCATGAGGAAAAAATGTGTATTCAGTTTTCCTGGCTCTCCCCAAAGCACTGCAGAGAGCAGCAGGTGCTGCGTGTAACATGCACAGAATCAGTCATACGGCAGAACCCAGGCAGCAGATGCAGACTCGAGGAACACAGCGATCAGGACCCGTTGCTCTCCATTTGTCAACCAGAGTAGAAGGACATAAAGAATTCTAGCACTGATTTTTCAGCTTTAATCTTTTCAAAAGCCAGGTCTAAAGCACACCATCTCTGTGATTATGGTGCTTCTGATGTCCTAGGTGCTGGCACAGGCCTGCGGTCTCCCTTCTCTGCCTGTGCAGTCCCAGCCATGCTGGTTACAGCCCCACTGTACCGTGTTCTGTGATTGAAGCTTCAGCACTATTTGCCCCCTAAAAGGCACGTTCAATCTGGCATATATTGAAAGGCATATATGTTTTGCAATCCACTCACTAATGGGCCTTTTTCTGATTATGATTTAAGGAGGGCTTACAGATAATGAACTACTCTTTCAAGAAGGGCTGTGGAGAGATGTTTATTTATCATGATTCTACTGACTGTGATGTGGTCATTGAAGCAATACGAAGCAAATTATTCTTCCACAAAGTTTTTGTTTTTCTTTCCAGGAATCTGAAGAAATTAAAGTCTGAAGTATTGAAAAATTAAGTTGTTAATATATTTCTTTAACCAGAAAAGTAATTCAGACACATGGTGGACTTCATATGGAAAGCACAAAGGTCAAGCCATTGCTCACAAAAGATCTGTCTTCAAAATAGTCTGGCTTCAGCAGCAAAAAAAAGTTTAACACAATTCAGCCTAAAGTTGTTTTTAAACTGGATCATTTGAGTAATCCAATTTGCAGCACAGCCATACAAACTGTTGCATTGGTTGGATCATCTGGAAGGGTGTGATGTGAAAATTGGAGAAAGCATCTTGAGGTGGGAAAGAAAGTGTCTTGCAGGTGGGAAAGAAAGTGTCTTGCATTGATTCAGCCTCCACAGCTAATATGAAACAATAAACAGAGATAATTAAGTGGATTTCTACTTACCTAAAATGAGCAAGAGAGACAGGCAAATTCCAATTAGGTAAGCAAGAGCTCCAACAGTCTCTTAGAAGAAAGTGCTCAGTCCCAAAACTGTAAAATGGGTTATATCTCAGGCTTTTGGAAATTACTCTTGATCAGATTTGTCCATACTGGATGAATTTGTTATAGGACTATCCTGTAACTCCTGTTTAGTGAACCTTCCACTCATAGAGGGGATTCTGCATTAAGATGAATGCTTACATGAACAAATATTCAGGGAGAAGAAAATAGTAGTTAACATTACAGTAGTAAGAAAATTTGCTTTGCAAAGGCAGTGGTGTCATATAAATTGTCTCAGACATTCAACAGAGTACAGGCTTTGACATCATCAGTAGGGCTGTGAACCTACAGGAATCACTTTGAATCATTCAGTTTGCATGAATTTTCTTGTAGAATAACACAAAGTAAATGGCGGAGGGACAACTGTAACAGAATATGAAAACAGTCGAGGAAATAGGAGTGTTTGTGACCTAAACATGAAAAATAACATGGAAAATTAATTTTTTATCTTGATAGAGAATAAGGACAATAGGTTACATGGGTGCTTTTGTGTACCACCAGTGGTTTTTGGTTTTTTATTTCCTAGATAAAACATACTGAAGAACCTCAGTTTGCCTGCAAATATAACTGGTAATTTCTGCTGTGGACACACGTAGTGTGTTCCATGGACACCCAAGCAAATCAAATCAGTAGGGCAGAAGCCAGAAAGCACCACACTGTGCATCCCAGAGCAGTACCAGCTTGTCCCAAAACAGTAGCACCACATGAGACCAAAGGTCTTCCTGAATTAATAAGTGATGACTCTTGTTATTTTAGAAGCAAAGTCTTGTGTTTATCTCTCATTGTTTGAGACCTGCCATAATAATTTCTACATTGCTTTTCCTATAACACACTACTTCATTATATAAATACATGTATGAATAGCAAGAATAAAGGAAATTCACTAAAATACCAAGAGCTGAGAACGGAAATAAAATTTTGGCATCCTAACAAACCATACAATATTCAACTGATTTTATACATTTCTTAAAATGCTATTGTGTTGCTTTGATATTGCTTGGTTTTCCTTCATAGAAGTAATCTTTTAAACATAGAATTTTTTATTCTTTGCTTCAAAATATCTGTGAAAAAATTGCCATAGAATAAACTGAGATAATCATGAGCAAAAAAAAAAAAGCTCACTTAAGCTTTTTCACTTCTCTAAGAGCTAAAACTTGCATTCACTTGAATAAGTAATTGTAAAATTATTCTTTTCCAGCTTTAATAATACAGGGAATAGAAAGAAAAATCTCTGGAGATCTGACAAAGGAGACATGAGAGAAATATAAATGAAAAAAAGAAATGAAACAGATCATTTTGTGGTGTTAATGATGTGTAGCTATGAAATCCTTAGTTGAATCACCAGAACTACAACACATTTTTCCTGCTTAGCCCCTGATGCAACATTTAAAAACATGTTACTGCTATGAGTGTGAGTCAATAGTTTCTGTGAAGTCTTGAGTACTGTTATAAAAACAGGTGAGTGTTCTTTCTTGGGACTCAAGAAGGAGTTTCAAGGTGAATTTTAAAAAAAGAAAAAAAAAGAAGAAAAAAGTTCAGGAAAACAAAAAAACAAATCTCATGCAACTAAACTCATTTCACCCTCAGACAGAGCTTGTTGAGCTCACACTTGCTCACAGTCTTATTTGAGGTTTGTGTGTGGAAGTTTTTGGGCCCTCTGCTCTGGTCTCTAGTTGCCAGAGTTTATAGGCTCACTGACATCAGTAGGAAGATGTTCAGTGATTTAAGAGAGTTTTGTAAAATATCTCATATTTCTGGTCTTCTTTATGTAGAAGAAAATTTTAGTTCTTAGTTCCAGTCAGAGATAACAGGAGGGTGAATGAGTATGTGGCACATGATGTAAACTAAATTTTTTTACAATATGGACTGGGATCAAAAAGTATATTAATTATTTGAAATATGTACAGTCCATTTATCAAGGTCCAGTCATAGACAACCTTAAAGTTGGAAATAAACAAAGTTATGAAGTCGCGTATCTCAGAAATTGCTGTTATTTGCCTCACGGTATCTCTTTGGTCAAAAGACTTTGTGAACAGCCTGTGACACTTCTGACACACTTTGTCAGCTTGGAATGTTTACTGGGCAAGTAAAAAGAAAGAAATACTTTCTGGTGGTGGTGGGGAAGCAAAGATAGCTGTGCCATGATAGTGAACAGCCTTTTCACTACTGCAATCCCACAATCCCTGCTTGCACTGTGAAGCAATTCCAGTGCACTCAGAACATGTGCAAACCAAACCAGCTAGAACTGCATTAACTGGCATTTTGTACTTTTATGGCAGATTTTTGCTGGCTGTATGAAAACAGATGCTCTCTGGTCCACCAGACAGCTCCCTGGTTAATCCTTCAAAATGTATTGAACAAATCTGAACCAACAGAATGGGTTTATACTGTATCAGTTCTTTGTGGCATGTGGCCACAGAGTTCTGGAACTGATAGAAAGAGCCTCAAAGCCAAAGTTTTTGTCTTTCTGAACCCTAGCCCAGGTAAACATGAAAATAACTTTTGTTCTGTATTACCAGATGCTACCATGCTGAATGGTTTACAAATGGGACATATGTGGCCTCTGCAATATAAACACATAGAATTTTACCTAAAAACAGGATCAAATTATTGCACAAAAAAATTAGACTTTTGTTTGTTTTTTTGTTTGTTTGGTTTGGGTTTTTTGGTTTTGTTTTGTTTGTTTTTTCCTATTCAGGTGACTTGGGAGCAGTGCTAACCTCATGCTTGTTGCCTTTAACTCTATGCTGATATTCATTCATTGAGGCACATTGCATGTGTCTATTCTTTCATGGGAAAAATTCCAGAGGGATGTAGCTCTTTCTCTCCCTGTTCCTTTCCTCAACCTTGAATGCTTGCCCTAGGAACACAAACTACCCAGAAACCAAGCAAACCCGAGTTCTTATCCAGTGGGAGGCTGCTCATACTGATCTGTTTGTTCCTAAAAGCAGATTACTCCTTACTTTTAAGAGGTGGTGTCATGAGAGGGGAACAAATAGAAACTGTGGCTCACTCTTCTTCTGAGTGAACATAACTGACTTAGGTTTTCAATGTAAATGTATCCTGAACTATAATGTATTATTATTGTCATGTTATACAACTGGGAGCATCAGGAAACGTGATTCTTATTTTTTTGCCTTCCATAAACTCACTTTACTCAACTATGATGGAGTTTGGGAGTCTTTTAAAGGGGAATACATTGATAAGATAAATCTGTGTTGAGACAAGTCAAACATAGAATGACACATAATAAAAATTTCAAGTTGTTTATATCCTAAGTTAATCATATTTTAGCAGCAACTGAGAGCCTCAGGAGACAAAGATAAGTTAATGAACACCAAGGGACAAATGAAAATTTCCATGACAAAAAAGTAAAGCTAGTTCTTTGATTGAGAATGTCTGGTTTCTTACCAGCACAAGAAGGAACAGATTTTTTCCTCAAATCTTGTCTTCTTAACCTCCAATTCACTGGAGCCAGCAATTCAGTGGGGGACTGATCCAGCTCCACTGTAGTCAGTAGAAAAAACGCTGACTGGGATTTGGATCAAGTCCTTACAACACTACAGGGTGGGGTTAATAATGTAAAAAGCTAACATTTCCAGATCTATCTAAGACCAGATGTGCAAGGCAGGATACCATATGATTAGATTCAAACAGTAAATAAAAAAGGAGTTGCCCTTGTTTAGAAGCAATTTCCACCAGTAGAGATTTTCTAACCATGACTGCATAGAGCAGGATTCAGCATTAAGTCACTGAGTGGCTGAACCTCTATCCAGCAAAGCCTACTGAATCTTTGGGGAGTCAGCTTTAGCTGAAAGAACAAACGTAAGAGATCACTTCATGTTCAGCTAAAGCCAGCAGAGGTTTTAATACTGAACTTTCTTCTGGTTTTCATTTTCAGCATTTTGAGTTAGTTATCTTTTTTGAATCTCCATTGTTGCAGAATCCTTTTAACTGTTGTAGTGTGTTTCCAGTTAATAAAAGTAGGCATTGCTTGAAACAAGACATATTCCTTGAAAGACATTTTGCCTTCCCTTGCTCTCCTTATTTTTCTCTTTACTTCCCTTCCTCCCCTTGCTTTTCTTTTCATTCTCTCATCTTCCTTCCTTTGTATTTTCCCTCCCTTCTTTTAACTCTTCCATTAAAAAACCCACCAAAACTGTAAAACTCAAAAATAAAATAAAAACCAAACCAAACCAAACCAAAAAAAATGAGGACAACACCTCAAACCAAACCCAAATGGTTTGCCTATGACAGTCTTACTTATTGCAGCAATGTAAGTACGTGATGGTGGTTACTGAAACAAGTACAGTCTGGGACCTCTTCTCTCTTTTACACTTTGTATAGTGAAAGTTGCCTGTCTAAACTGGGTTGAAAATATTCTATTGCAGCTTTTTTTTTTTTTTTTTTCAATTAGTTTTGCATTTTTTTTCTATTGAGACAAGTGTTTAAAGGAACTGGAAGGCAAATCTGAAATTTTCTAACTTCATGTATGCTTCATATGTATGGATGGAAATTGTGACTCTGTAACTTTTGAGGTCACTAACCATTGCAAAACATTCAATCAAATGTGCAGTGGTGAGAGAGAGGTGAAGTATGAGGTTACTCATAACTGGATCAGTCCCCAGAACCTAATAATATTTTGGTCAGTGTTTTCAGGATAAAGGACCCTGTGCTAACTTGTCTTTAAAAGTTTTCACAACTATGAGTAATTGGATCAGCATTTAGAAGCAGCCACTATGCAGAAGGTGCCAGAATAGGAGTTGATGTTAGACCTATTTAAAACGCTAAATTTACTAGTCACTGATTTCCCATTTATTATCACTGTGTAAGTAAGTAAGGATTTATATGTTAGTGCAAAGGTGAACTCTGTGCTGTTTTTATTTCTATTCTTCTCTGTGTCAGGGAGGAAATAACACATACCTGGAATGTGAACCTCTCCTCCTACTCAAAGAACAGTTTGACGAAACAAAACACTACTGTTATAAATCCCAACACAGATGCTGTGAAAACTTCTCTCTACCTTGCCTAGTATCCTGTTTACTACTATAGTTAAAAGATCTCTATACTGTGTCAGTAGTAACTAAAGGATAAAGTTAGATGCTATTTTTCCCCTACACAGGAGAACATATTATAGGAACACGACTTTCCTAATAAGAAAATTGACCATTTATTTTATGCCTAAAAATGTAGGTTTAGAAAGTAAGAAAAGTAGCAACATTCCTAAATAATGTATGGAACTAATATGGTGCAGAAGGCAGAAGATCAGTTTCTAGGCTGTAGTGCAAAACCACTGCAGAATATGTATGCACAGGAGAAATCGATTCTTCAACTTGATGGAGGACAGCCTGTTCCAGCGGAGGTCACTGTGGTTAGTTTGGGCAGCTACCAAGCCACCTGGTAAACAGATGCTTTCTTATATGTTGGTTTAGAATAAATTAGGCCAAACACTTTGATCGTGGTTGATGCAAGAAATCTGATAAATATAGCTTTGTGTTTTCTTTAATTTTCTGTTTGAAATTTTTAGGCAGCAAAAAATATAATATTATACTTAGGAAATGTAAGTTGATAACATAAAAACTATGAACTGAAACTGTGCAAAAAATCTGTCTGAGTTACACCATCCTGTCATTGCTACTGTGCAATTTCTGATGGGTGTTTGCAAGCATCCTGCGTCAAAAGTGCCCATTTTTCATTTCTTTCACAGTAATTCCCTAAAGCACGAAGGAAGTCCTGGGAGTATTCCTTCCTATCAAGGAAGGAATGTATCTCTGATTAGAAGGCATACATACTCTTGCAATTTTTCCAAGGAAATCTCAATGTCTGCTGTAAATTCTTCTTTTGCTCTTCTGGAAAGATGCTGCTCAGAACCAGTTGCAGCACTCAGTTATTTTTCATTCCCTTTCCCCTCCCTCAGTTTGGGAGAGCTGGGGGAGGGTTGAGAGGCAGTGTGTGGGTTTTTTGTTTTGTTTTGTTTTTTCATGGGCTTTATTCAGGCTTGGCCTTAATTAGATTGTCTCAGAAAATTTACAGTCCCTTATAGTCGGCAGTTGTTGGCTGTTAAACAAACACAGCCACAGATACACTTAGTTGGATTCTTCTGCTGCTTCCCATATTCCCACTTTCTCCACTCACCCAGTGGCATATCATTGATTTACACCAGTTAATATCCATCTGCTGGCTTCACAGACACACACACTGGTTACTTCTCTTGTTAAATGACACCTTTGTTAATTGTAATTTCTGCAGGTATCTGGTCCCACAGTAACTAAAGCAGGGGCTTTAGCAGCAGAGAGGGACAGGACAGAGACAGAAGAGAGGGTCTGTACAAGTGCCTGGGTTCTGCAGAGCAAAACCACCTCTTGGTAGAAGTCTCAGGTCTGCCCAAGGCTGTAATGAACAGGACTGCTGCAATTATTCAGTGTTAACTCATCAGAAGATACTAAAGGTGAAGATTAAGGCTGGATTTCTTGCATTAAAATCACAACTACAACCACGCTATGAAATAGAAACTGTTGAGCCAATCAGAAAGTTTCTGATAAAAGATATATCTAGTAACTTCTACATACAGCTAGGACATGCAGGCAGCATGCCTTACAATTTTGTTACAAATTTTGGCATGTGCATATTTTGTCTACAGCATCAAAAAACATCAGCATATAACGAGTGCAGATGTATATGACTGGGCTCAGGCACAAGTTGAATACCAAAATTAATGTGAAAGCCTACTTCATTTCATCACTTTTGTATCTGCAATACAGAATGAAAATTTAACTGCCTGGTCACCAGTCAGCAGATACTTTTATGCTGTATGTTATTTAAGAAAAGATCAATTTTTGTCACAAAAATGTGAAGTATGTTTTGTGTAAGTTAACAGTAGGTATTGTTTCATAATACTGCTGACCTGGATATGAGATGGTGGAAAAGCTGCAATTATCTAGTAAATAGTTAACACTACTAGTAAAAGAAACCTTTTTCTAGGACTTTACATTACATGAATATATGAGAATAGAGATGAAGCAATTAGCAGAAATGTTATAAACTATGAAGAAGTTCATTACCACTGAGAAATGAGTGAAGACTGAAAACATTTTCGTAGACTTTAGTGAGCAGATGTCCTGCCATTTGGGTTCAGCACTTTTCATACTCTAAAATCAAAGTCACATGAGGGCCCTTGGAAAGGTGAGTTTTCAGGCTGTTTCCCCTTGTGATCTGTCAGAAGTTTTCCATTAAATAGTACCACCCTGGACTGAATCTTGTTGATATCATGGTTCTGATCTCAGTTCTTTCCTCTCTCTCTAATAAATGACCTTTCACAAGTTTTTCTTCACTACTGATAACGTGGTTTTTTTCTTACACCATAAATTCTTATTGTCAGTGTCTTTTTTTTTTTTTTTTTTTTTTTTTCCTCCCTTTNTTTTTTTTTTTCCCCTGCCTGTTTCCTCAAAACAGTTGTAACTTCCCTGGAGAATTCACAGCTTTCCAGAACCAGAATGAGATTTCGCTTCAAGGAAACTTTTCTCCCTACACGCTTCGGCCCCAAAACTGTGGGCTGTCCCTAAGAGCTGTGCTTCCAAATACTTGCTGTCAGCCTCTGGGCATGTCTTCATGGGCTGCTGTTTCAAGCTGCACAGCTTCCCCGGCAGTGCTGCCAGAGATGCTTGGGAGCATGTGCTCCTGGGACACACTGGCATTGCCCCTAAGCTGTGCCCCCCTATTCTGTGAAGCCACCAGAGGACAGATGCAATTCTAATTTTTGGGAGCAGCTCAGGCACAACATGTAGCTTTCACAGGTATCTACTTTCCTAGTCAAAAGGCTATAATTTGGGCAACACTTGTGATTTGACTCTTGATGGAAACAGCTGGGATCCATACACACACAGGAACCGAATACAGAGCCTGACTTTGGCACAGCCTTTGCTGGAGGAATCTGCATCCTTATTTTATTTCCTGACCTCATGTATCTCATCATGAGAAAAGAGGAAAAGGCCTCAAGTTACCCCAAGGTGGTTTAGATTGGGTATCTGGAAAAATTTCTTCATTGGAAGGGTGGTCAGGCACTGGAACAGGCTGCTCAGGGAAGTGGTGGATTCACCCTTCCTGAAGTGTTCAAAAATCCTGTAGATGTGGTGCTTAGAGATATGGTCTAATGATAGACTTGTCAGTGCTGGGTTAAATGTTGGACTTGGTGATCTTTTAGGTCTGTCCGAGCCTCAATGACACTGTGATTCCATCCATATGACTGGGAGCTTGTTAGACCAAGGACTTATTTAACACTTGGGTTCACGAGTGACCGAAAAGTGATTAACGTTGCCATGAAGGAGTGGTGTACCTCCAGGAGGTCTGAGGAAAGGCTGGAGCTGTCAGAGTATGAGACTCAACTGCTGCCTCACAGGCAATCTGAGCTCCAGGGCTGCAAAGGCAGCAGGGACTCTGTGCTGTACCACTGCTCTGGGACCCTCACCCCTCACGCTAAGGCCAAGTGCCCCCATAACTCGACCTAAATGACTGGGCACAGTGAGTGGAATGCACTGGATTTAAGGATTCTAGCTGCTTCTTAATTGCTCTTTCTTTTTTACTTGGCAGTAGCCGTATCCCTTTGGATTAGACTCTCTAATGCCTAGGAATGATTTTGAATGCATCCTAAACCATGGGTAAAGATGGTTTTTTTTCATTCTTGACACGTTGCCAGTCTTCCTCACACAGACCAACCCCAATGTGTCCTGCTCTGTGTAACCACAGACTGAAAAGAAGGCAAGAGTAACACAGCTCAGCTTGTGGTTCACCACACACGTGGCAACACTGACTCTGAACCACCACTCCAAAGCAAAGCCTAGATTCAACCCACAATTTAGCACAATGTGTTTTATCTAAGTGGGTCTGACAACTGATACTCTAGGATCAGCAGTGTCTAAGTTAAAAGTATTTATATCAAGAAACCAATAAGCCTCCACCAATTACTTCAAATGAAGCTCAGGATGAGGGATAATCTTAGGACAGCAAAATAACTGAGACTGATGGGATCAAAGCAATCCTCTAAGCAATTGGTTCTTAGTTTGATGCTGGTGGTGGTTCATTTTAGGGTGGTTGGTATTATGAAAGCTTCAGAAATATATCTATACACTGAAGGGGAAAAGTAACATATCTCTACAGTTGCATTTTGATCTTGTTCTGTTTTATATTATGTATATTATTAAAAATCCCTCATGCTTTATATTATTTTCATATGTTGTTTATGAATGGTTAACAGCTGATTATTATCTGTGACTCAGTTAAAGCAGTGTATTGCAAATGGTTGAGAGCACATCTGTGCAAGATACAGAGAGTTACAGTCTGTTGATCTGCTTGATGTTTTGGCAATTGACTGTGGCATTTGTTAAAGAAGATATCATTACCTACCAGGAAAAAGAACAGCATGGAGGGTGGACAAAGGGCAAAGTTTCCTGCAGTTTCCAGGCCAATGCCTGGACTTTCCTGCCATCTCTCCTTATGTACTGCAGCCTGGTCTAACTTCTCCAGTGGGTGTGATGTACTCCCTTCAGGCATGCCTATCCTACAGTTTCCAGCCTGTTTTCCAGGTGTTTGTCAGGATAATCCCTGTGCTGCAGCACGCAGAGGCTGTAAAGGTGAATGTAGGGCTCAGTGTCTCTGAGTATTACATTTGCATGTAACGCCACTGAATAGGAGAGTGTTCCAGATTAAGATCAGCTGCTACAAAAGGTTTCCAGAGCCTGACTTTGGGACATGGAGGGGTCTTGGCTGCACACACTGCATCGTCTAAAGAAAACTGCCTACTCAGCAGCCTTTTGTGTTACAAGGACCTCGGACCTGAAAGCTCTGGCCAAAAGCTCATCCATTTTTAAGGAGGAGTTTGGTAAGAAGTTGGAGTGTGGCCTTCTCAGCCTCCATGTTGAGAAGCAAAGCACAGAAAGTAATTGGTTCCTTCCTTAACCATGAGCCCTCCGAGTGTATTAGGTAAATGAACCTATTCATGGTAGAGACTGAGTCTATAATATGAAAGGAGATTTTTTTTTTTTTTTTTTTTAGAATATATAAGAAAGGAAACTGTTTAAAATAAGAACCAGACATTCCAGTAAGAAAAGAATTAATTAAAGATGTTAACAGAGCTTACAGTTTCCAATTCTGGATCAAATTATAACCTCTAGTGTATGTCAGTCTACAAGAAAGGAAACCTTTGTTTGTCATAAAATTTGATGTATATTATCCTCAATTGACTAAAAAATACTGATAGAAGTTGTCTGGATAAAGAAGGTAGTGCACACAGTTTTTTGCTTTGTCACTGAGCATTTGGAATTTATAGACACCGTAGAGTTCTGCAATGAAATGTAAATAGAGCTATAAATATATGCATAACCTTTGCTAAGTCAGATGAGGTCCACTGAACGTCCTGTACTTGTCAAAATTTCCCAAAAGCCTCAGGGAAAGAGAAACTTTGATCATCACTATAGCAATTATAGATGCACTAGATACGTAGCATTTCTGCTAGTTACAGTACAGTTTTTGAAGTCTATTTTCCAAGGGAATTTCATATACAGGAAATGTAAGACCCTGCCTAAATTTTTTAAGGTCATCATTTTGCATTTGGGTATTTTTTTGCCTCTGTATCTGATGGCTTACCAAATTTCACCTGTTTGTAAAAAGACACACACACCCATCTTCATGCCCAAGTGGATAGAACCTATAGCTTTGATTATCAGTTCAAGTTTGGCTGCAGGAGCACATGCAAACCCCAAATGAGTAATGCAGCATTTCAGGACCAGCATTCTTTACATAACTTTGTTTTCACCCTCCCTCCTTGGTTGCACTAAGGCCTCTAGGTAGTCTACCCTGGCTATTTTGCATGATCAGAGCCACGTATAATGGTTAAGTGATCAAGCTGTGTGGCCTAGAACAACATTATATCATGTAGAGAATATTAAGGATTATCCTGTTAATTTTATTCATGTGTGTGGTCCTGCATATTTCCTGCCTCTTGCTTATATTATATAGAATATTTTTTCTAGTTACTCAGGATATGATATAGATATAGTATCTCTTTCCTATTTAACTAATCAAGTCGTGCTTTCACCCATAAAGTCTTCACTACTGAAGTTTAGGATCAAACTAGGAAGAGATGAATGGGTGTTTCTAATGGAAGAATCATTTAGTTTGAAATATTTGTGGGAAATTATTTGTGGTAAACATTTGTGTATTTATATGAGGACTTATAGCTGACCTTGATTACCCCAAGGGAAGGTTTTTGTGAAGTTTTATTCAGGAAAGTCCATATGTTTCAGTACTAGCAGAAGGAATGAAATGACACATTTCATCTATTTTAGTTAAATAAACATCTTGCATGTCTTTTTATCTAAATTAATCTGTTCCATTTCACATGCATATAGTTTTGCATGATAAAAGTGACTCCATAAGCTCTCCATTGAAGCAGTATTGCTGGTGATTGAATGTAAAAGAACAGAGGCCTTCCATCTGCCTACTTGTCTCTCTATCTATGTAAGAACATATTTATCTATTTATCTCTCTATACTCAAACTTTCAAGCCTTGCTATTCCTACACACAAGCCTTTTGTCAGATAGTTTCCCATCCAAAAAAGTGGCAGGTTTGGTTTGGATTACTTTTGTCTTTATTTTACATTTAATCAGCTTCCACTACCTGACTTTGGTTTATTCTTGTTGTTTCTACTTTTTCTTCCTCCTGAAAATGTACCCTCACTGTGTGTTGCTATTCATTCTTAGGTAGAACACCTCTGCCTCTTTTACCTCAGTTTTTGNGTTTTCATGTGTTTTCTTCACTGCAGATTAGTCTTGCTCTTTCCAGAAAACACTTCATTGTCCACACCTCTCCGATGCCTCAAAATCTCTATTGGTACAATCGTGTTGCATCTCTTCACCACCTTAAACTTTTATTTGTTAAAAGAGTCTTTCTGAGGCTTTAATTTTCCTTCTAGCCTTGTGCCTTATTAAAAAAAATAATTTAAAATCCTATGTTCTTCAGGTGTGCTCCTGGCAATCCATAAGGCTCTTCTCCACTAAACTACTTGAAAGAAAATTGCTTTGTACATGGTCTTGTAGCACCTGAGGCCCAATCTAGCAAGCTGTGGAAGAGAATCATAGAATCAATGACAGAATCACATAATATGCTGAGTTGAAAGGGACCCATCAAGATCATGGAGTCCAACTCTTGACCCTGCACAGGGGGCAGGAGCTGCAGGGTCTCCTCGTTGCGCAGTAGTGTAGTGGATACAGCATGTTCTTGTTTTGGCAATAGCTTGGTTCCCACCCTGTGCATATCTGCCCCTTGCTTATTTCTTTAGTAGTGTCTCTGTTGGACCCTTATCCAGTGAAATTCATTGCAAGATCATGGCTTGCTCAGAGCCTGATTGCAAAAGACAGGCTGGGAACTTGAAGGCCTTACTGACAAGATTCCACCCTTTTTAGCTCTGAAAATGCATTTAAACTAGACCAGATGTGTTTCTAAGTGTAAAGATGAGTGAGGAATAAAAGCTTGTTTGATTCTTTATACTCACATTCATTTTTAATTGAGACCAGTGATTTGTTCTAATTAAGAAGCTGTAATGCCGTCATAATTTGTTTGGACCACAGTGATGATCTTTATTTAACAGTATAATTTATAATAATTAAATTGAATAATTTCCAAATTAAACATCCACAAGAGGAGGGAAAAAACCTTAATATTTTTTTTGAACAAATGACTGAAATGCACCGTGACATTATTCTGATTCTGGTGCAGCTGTTACACTTTGTAAAATTCTATTATTTGTCTTCATCATCGTTCAAAATACAGTGTGAAAGAAATGGAAATGAAAATAAAAAGGGAAAGGATATATTTTGTCTGAGTATTCTGTGCAATAATTATTCTGTGGGTAAATACAGGAAAATACAAGACGATTTATTTTATCTGTTTGTTTATTTCCAGTTAGTTAGAAGTATATTGTTCTGCCAGAAGCCTGAGTGCACAGACAAAGCCTTTTGTAAGAGATCTTGGGAATTAAACCAACTTCCATACACTGCAGAGAAAATAAACCTGTTATGAAAGACCTTGCAGGAACAACCACTGTGCAGTGTCTGTCCTCGGGTGTGTACACAGCTTCCAGGGTAATCAGCAGAAGGAACACGTGCATCCCTTTTGTATCTCCTCAGCTCTGTGGATCTCCATAGACCTTATACAAATCATCAGGATTAAAAAATCCTGATTGGTCCAAACCCTACCAAAATTTCCTGAATACCTGCTGGTGCAAACTAGGACATTGTATAATTTCAGGTTTGCTCCTGAAACAGCAAATATTGTCCTAGGTTTTACAGGGAGGTGAATTCTGTGCATATTTATGGGTCTCTTACATCTATTTCTTGCACATAGCTGTCCCAGGATATTTTTTTTCAGATTTTTCTGACCTTACATTTTTTCCTCAAGCAAAAGGGCAAAAAAGATGGGAATGAAAGGAGCTTCCACTCCACCTCAAAAGATACTGACAAAATGGATCCAACAACTAAGAGTGCTGTAATTTCCTGTCAATGCAGTTTAGAACAGGCGAGATACAGCAAGTTTATTTCTCTAGGGCAAAATAAGCAGAGGCCACCGGTAGTGCAGTACAATGTGTACATTATCCAGAGCCAAGGACTTTACTTCAAACCATGGATAGACAACTGAGCACTGACCTAATTCCATTGAGCATTATCCTAGAAGGCAGTGTGTCTGCCCACAGGGACAAAAATTTTGGCTGCCAGTTTGAACTTATCTCACGAGCCCTTTTATTTATTTCAGTTTTAATCCATAATTGTATTTTTACAGGGGAATGAATATGGAACTTTTGTAAAGCAGGTTTCTTGAACAGGCCTTCTCATTTTTAAACACTGGGAAAGAAATAAGACTTCCTTGACTTCCAGACAAATGAGACTTAGAATTTTTAAGTCTTTGACTTCCACGTTGACCTTTCGTCACTGCTGAGTTGCTGTAAGCCATGCAAGACTTGATAGAACAAAAGTGGGATTAGATTTCACAGACATTAACCACCGTACGCAGTGGTCCGGACTCTTTAGTGCATGACCTGAGAAGTAATTCTGTCTTGCTGACACACATGGAAGTATGTAGATCCTAAAATCAAGCTCATTAAAGTATTTAAATAAACAAGATGGATAAGAGGAAAAAGTGGAAACAAATGAGCAGCAGCTAACAGAAGCTGGGCTTGTCAGCTATGTCCCCTTCAGAAACTGATTATATGGATATTTCCATCTCTTAAAAAGGACTTTCTTATAAAACAGTCAAGCACCAAAAGAATGGAAGGAAGGAAATTAGCAGTTATGTTAAGAAAATAAAAAAAGAACCAAAACCTTTAATGACTTGGGCTGTTATTGAAAGAGATGTGTTCTGAAGATATTTCACCTACCCTAATTTCCTGTTCTACCTTGGTGTGATCTATACCTGAGTTTCTCAGGAATGCCAAATTTGAAATCCAACATGATTTCCTATTCTGCATTGAGCACTGATTGAAATGTTTTGAAATTAAACAAAAGTTCAATGGGTTTGAGGTTTCAGACAAAAGAAATTAGAATTTCTCTTTGGTATTGAAATCCCAGGTGAAGAGATTTTATCCATGGGCTGCAAGTCTAGTTCCATGCTTCCACATTCTCATTCTGCAGACCTTACTGAAGCATAAAAGCAAAAAGAAGAAACAGCAGGCAAAGAAGAAAATATTAATTTGGTTCTTTCCCCTAAGCTCTCTACAGTCTTTTCCCTAGGCCCTCTATAAGGAGATAGACCCAAGAAAAAATCTAAATTTCTCCCTCATCTCTGAGAGATCTGATACAAGTCTGAAAGCCTTGTCATTTAAGAAATGAGGTCTAGGTGTCAAATCTGAATTTCTCACTTTGGATATATATCTAGTGGGAAGTCCTCATTTGATTTTTTCTTGTATGAAAATGTAGCTTAGCTAGATCAAGAGTATTCTCTCCTTTTCCAGTTCTACAATGAAAACATCATATTCTATGATTCTACACGTGAAACTCAGCATCAGAGAGTCTGCTTTTCCAAAGAATTAAATAGCTGCTCAAAGAACGTTAAGATGGCTTTGCAGCTTCCAGGAATAAAATGAAAGAGCTGAAGCCACACATCACTGAGTGCAGAACTGGTGCAAGTTCATAGTGCTGCTTCAAATTTGTTCAAAATATTTTGATAGGGTAATTTTGTCCTGGCAGACTCAGGACCAGATCAAATATCATCTGTTCTCCTGAAGCTACACAAAAGCAGCCGCAGCACCATATGGTGGGCTCTGGCACAGCTCACATGCAACAACTGCAACTCGATCACACCGAGATCGGGTTGCTGCTGCTTTTACTGCAGAGATCGAGTATCAATGAATATGGAGCTGCTGTTATTCGCCATGGTTTTAACAGAAACACTCCACTATTAATAGCAACTACTGGGCTTAAGGGTGGGAGATGCTGAGAGTCCTCCTGTCCTATCTGATGTGACTGGGATTGCTGTCCCACAGAGGGACATCCTGTGCTGGGGACGGCTTAGCTGAGGGACAGCTCATCTGTGCCACAGTTACACATCTGCCACCTTGAAAACCAGACTCACTTTCTGGGCCTTTAGTCAAGCAAGATTTTTCTGTATCTGTTGCGAGGCTGTTATTTGCACAGATGTATGCACATACACAGGAGTGTTTTCTCAGAATTTTCTGGCCTATATCCAATTAATCTTTAACTACAAAACCTCTGTTTAGAAACTGCTTTCACTGTGACCTTTCCTCAGAAAATGTATTTTGGTCCTGTGCAAATAGGATAAATTACATGCTAAGTAAGTAATGTATAATAGTGCTCATGATATTAAGTTAAAATACTTTCAAAAGTTTCTTTTGGTACTTTCTGCACATTCTGTTCCAGTTCCATGTATAGACGAAAGCATCTACATATTTATAGCTGCAATTTCATTTAGTTCATAAAATAAAAATAAAGAAAAAAGTTACAGAAATTTTAAGTCTCTATTAAAAGCCAGATATTTCTGACACTTTATATCTGGTATAACTCTTGGAAAAAGAAAAAAAAAAACTGTTTAGGAGGTTCATAGTCAATTTCAAACTCTATGAACTTTTTCTTCTGGAAAAAACCCAGGTGGTTTGAGATTTACAACAAAGCAAAAGAATGAAAGATTAATTTTAAATATGTTAAGACATTCTGTTTTGTGAAGAACAAATGTTTTGTTTCAACTTCTAGCTTTTAAAAGCATCTCAAACTTCTAAGAAATTGAGCTAGAAAACTGCTTCACAGAGATTTATTTTAGAGTATTGAAACAACAATTTATTTCTTAACAAGATCAATCCAAATTTACAAAGCAATTCTGCAATGCTGAGTGTACATTTTTTTCCTAGAAAATTCTTATGAATCCAACTCTAATCAGTTCACACCGGTGTAAAATGAGTGTAAGCAGATGTATAATGCTTCTGTTAGAATGTGGTATTGCTTCCACTCACAGGGGAAATCCTGGCTCCAGCAATGTCAAAGACAGTTTCTCAAACTCATTTCTTCACACCTAATTCATGTTTCATCTTTAAGGATCTGCAATTTCACATTAGGCTAAATCTTGCTACTCTTACCAGTACAGTTGCCAAATCATTCACATTAAATAAGCTTAATAAAGCAGCAATTCAGATTTTTTACTTTATCAAGGGCCAAAATAGTGGTTCAGGCCCTAAATATTTCCTGTCTAGACTACTATATTGGTCTTTTGGACAGATTTCCAACTTTTTTCCATTGTTGTTTCAAAGTGAAATGTACAAAACTCTATATGTTGTTTCTTCCTTTTCTAAACTCTCAAGAAGATGATGGGTTTGTTTTCTTGCCCCATCATATTAGGAAACTATATCCCTGGTGAGGAACCAATCCTGTATTTATTTTTGAATTGCGATTATATGAGAAAAGAGGAACTGATACTGTGAGTTGGCAGATTACAATAGATAATGGCAAACTTGCAGCACTGGCCTCAGAAGTACCCTGTTCATTGCACTCTGATGAAAGATGAGGACACCCTGCATTCAGTGACTCAGTAGAGACAGAGAGGTCAAATATTCAGCTGGGTGTCATTCATTATTTTATTCCGGACATATTTAAGTTAACAGTCCTGGCTTAATTAATCATATAATCTCCACGAGTAGCTCCAGATAATTATTTATATGAATAACCTTAGATGCCTGTCAGCCTTTTCAGGAAGCCTGTTTCAGTGTACTGGGGGACCTCTGATCCTAAACAGGACTAGAACAGATGCTTAACTTTTAGGCAGCTGAATTAGGTCAGAAGAATCCTCTCTCTCCTTTTCTGATGGATACTTTGTAATTTGTGAAGGATGCGTAAGAACTGTGGTGACAGTGCATGGAATGGTAAATTTGGATATTTTTAGAGTGGCTGAACATTTCATTAAGCAATTAATAACTCATCATCTATTTATTTTAATAACAGATTGGGCTTGATGAAATTTATTACAACATTCAATAATTCTAGCCCAACCTTTATTTTAATATCTTGTTTTCTAACATTTGATTGAATGATCCATCAGGATCCATAGCATACATTTGAGTAATCAATTTTAAATTTTCCTATTTTCTTAAAACAGTGACTTTTATTTCTTTGATATGTTTGTCCATGCACAATTTCTATCTACAGTCTTAATGTTCTTCAGAAAAACGTGAACCAAGAATTACTTATTGGCAACACTCTGTGCTTTCTTTTGTACTTGGGGCATTGGCAGCTTCTCTGCTCCTGTGATTTTGTAACCTTTGAGATTTCAGCTGAGTGACTGTGTACTGTCATCATGAATTCTGTTTTATTGTGTTTCATATTTAACATGTTTTTATACAGGGAATGCAATTCATGCATGCCTCCCAACCAGTAGTCCAACAAAGCTCAAGTGTTCTCTTGATCTCGTTGTGCACAGCTCTTAACACAGATTTTTGGAAGCTTTCCAATAAAAATGCAACAGAAGCAGACAGGGAGAGGTTAGGCAAACAGTGCTGCATTATACATGGCTAGATATAATATTGTGCTCAGGAAAGGCTAAAGAAACATAATTGCTCCAAGGGACCATTTCTAGGGCAAGGTAACACAAGTAAATGTTTCAGAATCATCTTTAGTTTGAAGAAATTATGAAGACCAATGACATCTCTAGTCTATGAGACTTTCTATGTAACTTTCCAGTGGTCAATGGTACGTGAATTAAATGCCTTTTCAAAACCACTTGTAGATGATTTAACATTTCACCAGTTTTATCCTACATCTTTGCAAATATCACCAAGAAAAGCAAAAGTGGTATTGAATAAGGTGTAGGCTATGCATGCTTCATTACTCTATTTATTAATTAGTTTGTTATTTATTATTTAATGTGTTTTTGAAAGTAAATATTTATGGCTATCTTCCAATAGCCATATTGGAATTTGGAATTTTGATATTCCAATGAAAACTGTGCAGTCTTTCTTGTCTAAACCTCAGTGTCATATGGTGTCTTCTGCTCCTGTCTTCTTCCAGAATATTTATTTACCATGGTCAGATCTTAAAAAAAAATTCTCCATGTTGTTTTCTCTATGACAGTATTCTAGGCAGCCAGCCAGTTCCTCATTCTTTGTATTGGGACAAATGAAAGTGTACATGGGCTCATTTGTCATCTCCCAGCTGATGCACGATTCCTTGGAGAACAAGGCTGGGCAGGGCTACAGCAGCCTCTGGGCTCTGCTACAGGAAAACAGATGGCCTTAAGGAGCTCCGGATCCCAGACTCTCAAAAATCTTGATGCTTTCAGAAAAAAAGAGCAAACACTTTAAATTTTGGATGTAGCATTTGTTCATTCTCTGACATACCATTCACTCATGCATATACATCATCCTTCATCAGATACTGAATTTTGTACAAGGGAAAGCCAAAAATGCCTTCTTTTTTTTTTTTTTTTTTTTTTTTTAATAACATTGTTACAGTACTTTGGGTTTAATGCAAAACCGTGAGATCTTGAGTCACTATAGCATGGATACAAATGTTGCAGTTGCAGATGAAAGTGCCCTTCTACTAAAATAAGCCTAACTAATTTCCCTAACCTTCTTGTTCTGTTAAAGACTTTCCCTTTCCTCAAAGGGTTACCAGGAAATTGAGATTTTTTTTCAGTGGGCTCATCACTAGTTAAACATTAGTAACATCTAAGCCAATGTGTGTTGAGTATATACAGGAATTGCTTCCTTATTCAACATCATCTTTGAATCCCAAATTTCTCAAGCTCAAAATACCAATAGAGAATAGTTATTTATCAGAGATTGATTTTCTGTTCAGGCTTTGTTTTTCCAACGCTGGTATGGTGTGTTATGAATATGTGAGCTATCTATATCTATATCTATCTATGCATATATGCACATATATAGAAAGAGATAGATTTAGATATATTTCCCCTTTAATATTAAATTTCAAATGCCTTTTTATCATCCCATCTCTTCACCCTCTCTCAATTTAGAAGATCCTTTGTAATTGCTTCACTCAGCTGTTCTTCTTTTTTAACTCTCCTACAGATCTAAACACATGGCATTGGTAACAATATATTTATATGTCTAATTTTAAACTTGCTGAGTGAAAATCACTAAAATTGATTTGGAAATTAATGCCTTTAGAAGCTGCAGTAACACAACTTTACTTGCCATCAGCTAGTGGAATTTTAATAGTGCTGCCCTCCCAAAAGCTGTTAGATCTTACATTTTGCTAAAGCTATTACTGAACTTTCAGAACCAGCCACTGTAAAAGAGGGGGTTGGTGTTGGGATTTTTTTTGTGTGTCTAGACATTGCCTAATACCATGAAGAGAGTTAAAAATTATAAACATATTGGCATTTCATTTTCATGCCTAAGAATGAGATGATTTCATACAAGAACGAAACAAAAAGTCTTGCAGTCAGCAGACATATGGAAATATAAATGTGTTCCTATACTCTACATTTCTCCCTAGGCTAGGATCAGTCTCCTCTGTCAGGATGCTGCATGACATAAATGTGCTGTTGCCAGATCAGAACTGCCTCGCCAGCTGCAGGGTCACAGCACACACCATGCTGCTGATGAGCACAGAGAAGGATGCTTAGAAACTCATTCAGCAATAGAGGCAAATCTCTCCTCTTTCTTTGGGATGGGAAAGGGGAAGAAGGAGTTAGATGGTGTCAGGAGAGAGTCCGGACCGTGAATAGGTTTTCCTTTTGTCTTTTTCTGAAATCTTGGGTAACCAACTAAATATCTCAAAGCTGGCACTATAGGCATGTCCTGTCATGCTAATTTCTCTAGTGAATATTTTTGTTGCTGTTGTGTTTTAAGGGATCTAACATCACGCACAGCATGATTCGACCTTGAGAAATAAGCTGGACAGATTTCCAGCTAAAATTTTGAAATGAGTCCTTGTCTGATGACTTCATCATTGTCTTCTCCCCCAAAACCTTAAAAGACCCCCAGACTTTAAACTCAAGCCAGGATCTCTCCAAGGCCCCCTATATTAATATGATGATGTAACCAGAGGCTCAGAAAGAATCTCTCGACTTGACCTGGCCAGCTCTCCATTTAAATTACTTCCCCATGCAAAGCTCCATGCTCCTTGGGTGAATGTCTGCAGGGAAGTCTCAGAAGCACTTATGATTTATCTATCTAGCTGGATTTTATCTATCCAGCTCCAAAAAGCCACTCTCTTTATGGCACTTCAGGGAAGCCTGCTTGAAATGAAGCTGGGACTGGTAAAGGTGCTAGAGAAGAGAGAAAGCAAAGCTCTCTGAGGGCATAAAAATAAGTATTACATACATCCTTTATTCCTTTATCTCATACTCTGTATTGATCAAAAGTATAAATAAAAATCAAACAAAATCATTACACACCAAAAACAAACAAACAAACTCACAAAAACAAAACCAACCCGAAACCCCTTTATGAAATGAGATGTTTCAAGATACAAACAGAAAAATGCTACAAAAGAAAGAAAGATGCAACTATATAGGCTTTGTAAAGATGCAATTATAAATCGTTCTGTACAATGCACATCTAAAGAGTTAAGATAAGTGGATCAGGGAAAAGAGTCACTGTTGAAAAGGTGAATGGGAAGTAGCAGCTTCAGGGAGAGGGAGCTCTCCCTCTGAAGGAGGGAGAAAAACTTGCATGCTGAGCAAGAGTTAAAACCCTGCTCCAAGCACAAAAAATCACAAGGCATAGGTAGTTTGGTTCAGAAACAGGCAATACTATAGACTCACTGCTCTCTATTTGCTGAATTAGCTTAATCTGCTTTACAGAGAACACAATTTCAAAAGAAATTACTGGTGTATGCTTGAGCTTTACATAGCAAGTTGGAAAAGTGGCCTTATACTCTGTGGCTAGTAAAAGGATTCAAAATCAGGGAAGGAACCACAGACTCTAATTTCAGCTTCTTGTGAGGTCTTTCAGGGTAACATATGCCAATCAATAACTAGAGAACCGACACAGGCTATGCATGAGGTACATACTAGTGACGGCAAAGGTGGATATGAAAGGATACTTATTGGTGCACTTTGTGTGCAGTATTATCATTAAAATAAGGAAAATGCAGCAGTGAAACATTGAAAAAAGCAGAATATTTCAGTATTTTCAAAGTATATCTGCTTTAGTCAAAAGCTAAAGACCAGAAAGCAATTTGCCCTACGTTAGAGAGGGTGGTTTGCTTTCTGGCATGCATATGCTCTGTGTTCATGTTCTCTCTCTGTTCTCTGGGCTATCTCCCTACTCATTTGTTATAGAAGAGTTAATTGGTAGAAAAAATGCCCTATATTTTATCAAGAAATTTTTGATAGAATTTAATAACTATTTTCCTCAACCTATTGCATTCAGATTAGCATGAATGCAGAATGGAGGAAAGGTTATCATATGTAGAACTTATATTTACTTTGCACACTGTTGGATATGTTCCATTCATGTAGAGCTTTACAAGCGTGCGTGTTGCTATCTCATTTGACTGCCTTGCTGGCAGCTATATCTAATTCTGAATTATTTTAAAATCAGTCCTACTGAGAGGACCTGATACAGAATAAATTAGACAATTATATGTTACCATCATAAAAGATGTATTCTCAACTCCTGCTACATTTTAGCTGCAGCTTAGAGCCTAAAAATGACTGCAGCAAGGAGAGAGAGAGTCAGACTTCTTGATTTGTGCTGTATTTACAGTTGCAATATCACCTTTTGCACGATACAGGCTGCAAAATCTTTCCCTGCAAGTTCTATGTAAAACTCATAAGTGTTTTCTATATCTTTTTGAAACCTATCTGGTCTCAAATTATCTTTTCAAATGAAAAATATTGCTATAGAGTCATAGAAACATAGGTTATCCCAAGCTGGAAGCAACCCATAAGGATCATGGAATTAAAAAACAGAAATATGACTCCAGACTTTTTTGCTGCACACATGGAAGTAAGATAAGTTACACAGTGATGTTTTAAAATGCAATTCAGTGAGTTGATACCACAATCTGGATTGTAACTCATGGATGAGGCAAGGAAAGTAACAAGGCAGCTGTCTAGATTGCCGATATTTCTCTCTTCATTCATGTGACATAATGGTTCAGACTGCAGAGGCACAGATCTATGTCCACATCTTTCATAGCTGTTTCCTGACATTTAGCATTAGGTCAGCAAAGGCACTAAGTATTCCAGAAAAGAGTCGAACAGCCACAGATTCTTACACAAGAGGTACAATTGCCACAGTTAAAAATGAATAAATAAATAGTTAATTCTGCTCAGATTTATAGTTTACTTTGTTTCTAGGTATAGTTTTATGTTCCTAGTACATTTACTTAAATATAGCCAAGAGAAACACATTTTATGGCCACTAAAAAGGCATTGGTAAGACTGTCTCTTGTAGTTCTTCGCATCTGGAAAAGTGATGTAAAATTGAAAAAGAAAATGTAATGTAATTACACAAATGTAATGCCTTATTAACAACAAATTATTGATTCTGCCTTTCCCTACACTTGCCATTTACATCTGCAGAGGTATTAAAAATGGTGAAAATGGCCTCACATATAGTTTTTAAAACAGACACCTACATCTATACCTGCACATAAATATCTCATTTTAAAAAACAAGTATGGTAGCTTTCTGAGTGAGGAAAAATGTCTGGAATAAAATTATTGTTCATCATGCTTTTATTAAAATATATAATGGAAAAAATAAGAAATGTGTTTTCCTGCCTTTGAATTTTTTTCACTACCTCTCCCCACCACTAGGGACAGAAACGAAATGACCCTGTAAAATAGAATGATGGAAACAAAAGACATTAAAATTATACTGTTAGATACTGGAGAGTTTTCAAGACCTTATATGCCTGCCCTTGCTGAAGTTCTTATAGCGCTAGCTGTGTTTTGGTGTCTGATCCATTGTTTGCTATCCTGTATTTTATGTGCCTGAACTGACTATATTGAAAGAAAAAATAAGTAGAGAAGACCAGCCTAGATATTGAAACATTACGAGGTTTGAGGCAATTAATTGTCTTTTTATTTTCTTTGCTATCAAATTGTTTGTTTATGAGAGAGCAAAAATGGTAATGTTGGCTAATGGGATTAGAATCCAATTAAACCAATCAGCATATGAAGCTCTATATACAAGCCATAAGAAAAATACCTTTTATTTTACATTGATTCGTGCATGCAAAGCACACTTTAAACAGCCTTACTGTGAAATTTGTCATACCAACAGTGACAGTTGGAGAATTTTCTTCTAAGAAGACATGATTAAAAGAAATATGTCAGGGAAATGTAGAAGTCACAAATTTCTGTTCATTCATCTGCAGACCATTCTGTGGGAGATGAAGGAACTCCTACCAAAAGAACTACTTTCAGTGCTGCCACATGTATTCTCAAAGCTGATGAAAGTATCTCATTGTCTTTGTGAATTAGGTCCATATTATTCCCATTTGCAAATATGTGTGAACAAGGAAATGTGACCATTATGGTATCAGCCCAGAAGAACGCTTCACCAAACCCCGTATTTGGCCTCCAGCAATGGACACACTCTGAAACTAATCGAGATAACAGTAAGAACAAGGAAACACTACAAGGGAACTTCTCCATACGCTCTCCCAGCTCCTAGCTACTTTCAGCTCAGTGAATTTGCTAAGATACATGAAGTTTAGTTATTCTCCATGATATTGTTCTTCCCATGAACTTCCCAAGTAATTCTGTAAATTTTTGGCATGCACGCTCTCTTTTAGAGAGTTCTACAAGTCCACTGTCCTCTGCATGAGGACACTTGATGTCTCTTTACTTCACCTGTATTTTCTTGTTTTTATCCTAGAAGAAAATGAACCATATATCCCTAATCTTCTTTTCTCTGACACTCATGATTGTATAGACTTCTTCTGTACATCCAAGTAATAATTTTTTGAGACAAAAATGATCTTAGAAACCATTTCAGTCCACTGAACACCCTTGTTGACCTCTTGTGCACTTTTTCCAATTTTATTAATACAATTTTGGAGATACGGAGATTAGATATACAGTTTTCAAGATAAAGGTACACAGTGTTTTCTGTTGTGTTCTCTATTTCCTTCCCAGTAAGTCTTAATTACTTGTTCTTTTGACTTTTTTTTTGACTGAGCTTTGAACTTCCATTTTTATGACTCTATCATAACCCCAACTTCTCACAACTGGTGTTGCAATAATCAGGTCAGAGCCCATCCTTTTCTATGTGACGTTGGATTTCTTTTTCTTTGAGTGCATTGTTTTATGTTTATCCATCTTGAATTCCCTCTCCCATTTTATTACTTTACAGCTCAGTCTCACAAAGTCCTTTTACAAGGCTTTACAGCCACTTCTCATCTCTTTTTATGTGATTAATTCAACAACCTTTGCAAATTTTCCAACCTTACTGATCCTCCCCGCTTCAGTTATTTGTAAGATAAACCTGCAGATCTCAGTACAGCTCCCTGAAGAGCTGTGCCAATGTCCCTCTCTTGCAAGGTCTTGCAATGTATTTCAGCCTTATGTTAACCCTCCTTTGAGCAAATGTTTTATTATGCAGGGACATTCTTTTTACGTTTTGCTCCTTGTTTCCTTAGATGCAAATGCTGAGAGGCATTGCCAAGAGCCTTTGGAAATCCAAGCAAAACTCTATCAGCAACATACTTTTGTTCCCATCATTTTGTTGGTTCTTTTAAGGTATTCTGTAGGGTTTTAAAGGCATTAAATCTTTTTGTAAAAGCACTAATGACACTTTCTAAACAGACTATATTTAAAGATATCCATAGATTATTTTCTTTATTACGGTTTCTAGTAATTTGCCAAGACCAAGTATCAGACTTGGAGGACTGCATCCTTCAGAACTGCCTGAAGGCCTTCTGGAAGTTTTTGCCACTTCCTGTCACCATATAGCACAGCAATTTTTACAAGGGATTGCATATTACTGTTAACATTTCAACTATCTCATCTTTTAGAGTGCCCCTAGAAATCTTGGGTAATTGCTAAGCTCTGTTTCTGGAATTTTCTTCTTGATTTTGTTTATATATTCCATACTCTGTGGTCAGTTAAATTTTAGGCAGATGCTCTGAGTAGTCTCCCACCATGAAAGGTTCTGGTTTAACCAGTTCCCTCCACCGTGATTCCCCAGTTGCTTTCCTTATGTGATTGACTGCATAGGATCTATTGCTGGCTTTATCATTTTGACGAATTAAAAAAAATATATATATTAATGGTATTGAATTTTTTTTTTTAACTTTTCTGTCAATCTTTGTCCTGTGAGATGGAGTTTCCACTGGCGGTCAGGTAGATGTAAATTTCAACGTTATTCCTATCTTAGACAAATATTTGACTTCTTTGGTGATTTCTTTTTCTAACTAGTTATTTTTTCCTAAACAAGGGTTTTTTTCACCTAAATTTAATATTTGATTTTAAATTTTCATTTATAAAATTATTATATGTATAAAATCAGAGACGTAGTAATATGAAGGGGATTATTAGTCCGCTGTACCATATTTTGTATATATTTTTCCACTGCTAAAAATGAATATGTACATGTGTTTTAACCTATAACAGATGGCAGGCAAAAAGCACATGATGAGCATCTTCACTGATATAAATCAACTTTATTCTGTTCAAGGAAAGGTCCACCTCTTCCAGTATCTAATGATTAACAGTGCCACTATCAGTGTTCATGGAAAGCGTAAAAGGACAGTGAAAGCAGAGGCTGACATCTCCCAAGGCCACAGAGGCTCTGGCAGCTGTTGGTTTGGTCACTTCCTCATAGGAAATTTGCCCCATGTTTTATAGTCCCCAGAGCCATTGCTCATCGATGAGTCTGTCTAATACCTCCTGGAATTGCTATTCTTTTAAACCTCACACTATCCCAAGGCACTTATTTCCTTGATTTATTTACTTATCTTATTAAGGGTGCCTTTTCAAAGGGATGCTATGACATCTATAATTTTATTCTTTTCACCAGCTAATGTGTTTTTAGGAAAAGTGCATAAATTTTTCTGATTCAATATGTGATAACTCAAAAAAACTGCATAACATTGACTTTCATGTTAAAAATTTTTATCTTTCAATTAAGATTAACCACAGCTATTATGATAAACAGTCAACAAGTAGGCAGGAATAAAATGTATACCATTTTCGTTTGTTTTTAAATTCCACTGACATCTACTCAACTTACCAAAAGTTTAGGCAGCAATCTGGAAGAACTTTGTCTTTAGCTGAAAGAACACTCATCTGACCGAAAAAAAGCACCTCTGTTTTGGAAGAAGCTATTGTAACCAGCTGTTAGGATCATTACAGCCCAAAGTGCATCTGCCACCCATGAATATTTTAAATACACTGAAAAGTTTTGGGTTTTAAACACATTTCTTATTTCCTTTAGCCCTTGAAGCATTTCACATATATGAAGATAGCACAATAAATCATGCTTAAATTATCTAGAACTTGACTTAAAAGTTATGAATTTATATTATGTTTTATAGCAGCAATTAATTCGAAACCCTAGAATCACTTTTTGAATGTAAAATTTAGCACTGCACACAAAATTTTTTTTGCCATAATGATGGAAGTATATAATGTTTTACATTTCTGCAATATAATTCTCCCTCACTAAGTTCTCTGGAGTATTTACAATTTTTTATCTTCAGATAAACAAGTCTAATTCCTAATGAAGCTAAGAACCGCACTTAATATTGGCTAAATTGCAAAGAAGAAAGTTTTGTCTGATAAATGCAGCTCTTATTCTGAGCATGAGTTTCCCTCAAACAATTCTTGCAGTTGACACGAAGACCTAAATACTGATTATGTGAAAGTTTATTTGTAGAAGTTTCATTACTAGCAGCCTGAGCTATCCTCTTTGATTTCCCATTAAAATTCATCTGTATTTGAAAATTCAATAGTCTAGGGGTCATTTGGCTCTCAGGCACCAAATTTACGTAGTGCATGTCCATACTGCTACACTCTTTTCCTCTGCAAGACAGAGCCCTCATATGTGCTGTCTTTTGGGAGAAGTCCTGTTCTCAGCACTAGCTGGGAGGAGAAGAGTTGGTACAAGCAAAAACTATGCCACAGGGCATGTTCACCTGAATGCAGTACCCTGTTCCAGTGTTTGAACCCAGACTCCTGCGTGTTCACTCTATTAGTGTAAATGCAACCCTCAAATAATTAATGATATATCAGAGTTTTGTTCTTCAGAGCCGAATTGTACTTTCTGAACTATTTATTTAGACTCCTGCAGTTCAGTATTTGGCTTGACATCAGCAAAGGACAAGCCAAACCACATCATATTGCTTATTCTCCTTGATGGACTTTTTTTTTTTTGAACAAACAGTAATGAATAGAAGAGATAGCTGGTGGAAAAAAAAAAAGAAAAACAGGAGTCAGTGACCGCTTCAGTTCTCCCTTCACCTAAACAGAAACATTTAAAAACATCTTAACCTAGTGTATTTAAATAAAAATAATCATTGTCAGTTCTTCACAGCAATTTACCTCTTCACACAAATATTATGATTCCATTATAAAAAAAAACAAGTCAGTTTTCCTTACATCAAAATGTAGATAAAACTCTTTATGAAAAACATTCATGAATATTGTATAAAACAACAAACAGCCATGACAATGTGCAGATCCTGAAGATCTGAGGATTTTTGAAGATTGTTTTGTAGCTTGCATATCCAAATCTAACTTTAAGAAGTTCAGAGTAGTACAAATCAAATGGGAGGGAAAACTCTTCAAAATTTCTGTGCATACATTTGCCCATTGATTCTCATATTAAGATACTAATTGCTTATAGAGGAGTGTAGCACTGTACTCAATGCAAAAGAACAAACACACAGGAAAAGCACTGGGTTTCCTGTTGTGATGTTATGACCACTCTCATGTGATGCATTTTCTTCCTACACCCAACAGGCACCAACGTACACGGGACCAGAGCCTGTTGTCAGATCCAGTTTTCAGCAAGAGGGGAACTCTTTACGTTTACCTCTAAAGAGGAGCTGAGATGATGATGTTATTGCAGCTCCAGGGTAGCACAACGCAAGCAGGACATAGTCATTTAGGAGAATAAAAAGAGGTGGGATGTGGCTACACTTACTCTGGCTAACAACAAGCTCAATGGTGGCTTTAATTGCAGTGCAAACAAATAATGCAGAGGAAACATCAAGGTCAGGATTCACCATGGAAAGAAAAATGCCTAAATCTAAATGCCAGTATATATATATTCACAGGTGAATTAGACATCTCCACTCTTTTTAGAGACAGTGGGGATATCCATGGTGATGACTCAGCTGCCAGCACACAGATGGTTACTTCCAGCAGAGACGCTCCAAGCCAGCCTTATTGTGCCTGGTCTCCTGTTGCTGCTGCAGAGGCCAGGGCTGCTCTAGGGTTCCTGTGTGCTCTTCCTGTGCGGGTGTTGAGAATGAGCAAAATGTCTGTCACTGCCTGCCCAGGCCCAGGCAAGAGAGTCAAACCCTTTGTCAGGTTTGGAGCCTCCACCCAGTGAGGTGCCGGAGTGTTCATGAGCAGAGCAGTGCTCTGGCCTCCATCGTGGGCAGACGTAGCCCATCCAGCTCACATGCAATAAGGACACCTTCATATGTCTGAGTCTGGACCAGAATGTGACTTTAAAGACATTTCTCAGGTGCCCACACACTGATACCTCCTGCTCTTTGAAGCACCTTAGAGAGCTTTGGGTTTCCATGTAATGTAGTCTGTGGGAAACTTCTGACTACCTGGTGTAACAGACAAAGTTCAAACGAGAAACCACAGGGCAATGTGATCAATGTGACCTGAACCTCAACTTTCTGCAAATTGAGAAAGGTTTTGGAGAAATCTTTGGCAGGTCATGCTATAACTCTGTTTTCTGCTTGGCAATGTAGTTTTCTCCCTGGACCTCATGTTTTGCTCTTAATCTCTATTTCTTCTCTTTGCAGGATCTGCAGACTTCCTCACATCCCAGATCCAGTCTCACCTTGTTTTGCATCAGTCTCTCAGAGCCTAATGGAGGTCCTTCAAGAGGAATTTCAGAAGAATTTTCCTTGTGGAAGTGGTACACCTTGTGCAGTGGATAGCCAACTGCACTACTATAACAGTGTGTTTCAAGCCTTCTTCACCTCACAGGCACCCAGGGACATATTGTCCTCCTCCTCTTCAAATTCAATCCTAAAGAAATATTTGAAATGGCAGTGTCATCTATACAGTTTAATGAGATGATATGCTTCCAGACCATGCCGATATCTTCAATTGACACTTTTCACTGAAAATTAAGATATTTTCTTCAAAGAAAATGAAAGAGAAACAAAAATGCTACAATGACTACGTCTTCAGCATGAATTTGAGCTAAATCACATGGTCTCCTAGACTAAAACAGTATAGGTTTTTTCCAAAAAAAATTCAATCAAATGTTTTTTGTATCCTCAACACTGAAACAAAATAAATAAGATGTTATAGACAAGCTGTATATAAGAGAAAAGAAAACCTTCTTGTACCAAAGGAGGTTTGGACGAGGAAAGATTATCCTTGATGAATACTCTAGAAATAGAAACAGAATCTCCAAACTCAAACTGTGACAGGAAGGTTTGAGATGCCTACTGTCACTTATTTTTCATAAGAAAACACAAAAATCAGGAGGTTTATCATGACAATAATCCTTGAATAAAGTGGAAAAATAAAAAGAGAGAGAATTAAATCACACTTTCCAATTTCCCATACTACTGGTTGTTATCCTTTCTCCAGTATTCAATGGCAACAAATCCCTTTTACCAGGCCACCCAACATCCCGTGCTGAATTGTAAATGTTGTGAAAAGTGACTTTGTAAGAGTTGAAGAAAAAGCTCTACGCTAAGAAAAAGTTAGTGTTCTACATAACTAAAAATACTGCAGAGATGCTATTCATATTCAGATAAGGAAAGTAATTTCTTTTCAGAAGTAAAACTTGGACAATCTGAAAATTCAGGACCAGTGACAGGATTGTATGGAATATGAAAGTTTTTTTCCAGCTGACAAATGAAAATCATGCTACATTGTATAAGCAACATTTCAGTCACTGGTTGTATAATTAGGAAAAGTCTCATCAAGTCAAGGTTAAACTGTCTTCTGAAACATCAGTATTGCTTTTGACCCTTCTGTTCTAACTTTTAAGGATGTGTTTCCAGAGAAGTTGTTGATTTCCACATTGTAGGACCTTATTTAAAATTAAAAGCAAGTACAAGAAAAGTTTCAAGTAATTAAATGCATTAAATACTGGAGCAAATCAATTTACTTTTTACAATCTCTACTACATTTGCTGTACAAAGAAAACATTCCAGCAAGTGAATGCTCTTCTTTCCAGCTTTCAAATCTGCAGTTTTGCTGAAGCTAGACTGAGTCCTATTTTGATACAGAAAATAAAATAATTGTTAGTGAGATCTGTACTTAATGAAATGTGTTATAAATGAGTTGCAGTGCCTTTTCCAATTGCTAATTTGAAGGCAATTTGCACAATGCAGTGTGCATTCTGCATTGTGAAAATATATTTGGGTAAAGACAGATGCAACAGCTGTGACATGTTGTGCATGTCTAGATTGTTGGGATTCCTTAGAATAGCCCTCAACAAAATGGTACTGCTGCTGCCATCATCCTTGTATGACAATCCATAGTGCTGAAAGCCAGGCTACATTCTTCAGTTTCCTTTTAAAGGTATTGGATGAAATCTTGGCTCCAGTGAAGTCAAGTCAAAATGAAAATTACCATGGACCTGAAATGGGTCCAGGTTTCTCTCATGAGCAAAAAATAAGCCCTGTTTTACTTGAACATCCACATTTGAGTCTGTATCTTTCTTAGTTACATCCCAAAATACAAGCGCACTCTGTGTTTTATCATAGCACCCTGAGTTGCTTTATAGCATTTTGTTTTTAACATTGGAGTCAGAAAAAGGTTATTGATCAATCTTATGCTATATGTTTTGTTTGTATGTGTGTACTCACATGATGGCAGTGTTTGCTGCATTTTGTACTGCTTTAATATAAATATTATTACTCTTATTTTATATTAAGTGTAAAACCAAAAATAAGTCTACAATAAGTTATAATTTGTAGAGATTTTATGGGTAAAGAAATCCACCTTTGTCTTGGCTTGAGTTTTTCTATAACCTTATATTCAAGTTATATTCAAGCATTAGATAATGGTTGGCACAGAACCACAATAGCTGTATTAAATTATAAATATGTTCTCAATATTTTAGATTTTGTATGGAAAAAATATTGAAACTGAGGACTGAGTGTTTCAGATGTTTATTAATTGAATATGGGTTATTTGTTAGAATCAGTTCCAAGTTAGTAATTGTGACCAAAATGTTAATAATCCCTTATTCTGTTCAGGAGAGTTACTGTAAATAAGTGCACTGCTTCAGTCCCCATTGCAACACAAAACTTTGTCTTGCTCTTTACAAAGCTGCTATCAACATCCAGGCAGTTTCCACCAAGGCTTGATATGCAACCGGAAAGACCAAGAAAGAAGAAAGGAGGAGTTACTGAAGGTGCTGAACTACAATTGACAGTTTTTCTGATAGTGTTGCAAAGACTTTCAAGGAAGTTTTGGCTTTAACGTGCAACAAAATTTGTGGAGTTTTTATTCATGTTTGGAAGAAACAAACAGTATGATAAGGATTTGTCATCCAATTGTGAAATGCTTCTCAACGGAAGGGTCTGGCTGTTTCCTGCAGGTAAATGTGAGATGAAAAGTACCTTCAGAAATTATTAGGTCTGGTTGACTAACACACTTATCTCAAGACTTGCTATATAACTGCAAATTTTTAATATCTAGAATATTTTACTCAGACTAATTTTGTGCAATACATTTTGCTTGGGTAGCAGGAAGAAAAAAAAAGAGGTAGTTTTGCCCAAAGAAAACATGCTCAATGGATGGTACTTTTGAGGAATAACATCTTGGAATTACTTATACAGGGGTCATCCATTTTCTTGCATAAATGCACCACAAAAAATGAGACTTGTGTCATTTCTGTTATGTAAATATTGCATTTAGCCAATTATGCTGCACTGATTAGGTATCTATGGCTAAACGAACACATTCAGAAAAAGAAAAACATTTATGTGTTGGATGGCATCCGGTTTATTGTCTCTGATTCAGTCTTTGTTCTGCCAAGAGTGCTAGAGATAGCAATGGAATTTGGACTACATTCTGATTATAGCTATCAGGGCAAATCTGAGCTGCATTCATTCCCATTCAGGGAATATAAATACCCTTCATTTTAATGGGTATTTTACTAACCTAATCTCCCTGAAAAATCAAGTTTAAAATGGAATTTTTGAGAAACGAAATCCAGAGGCATTTGTTTCCGAAATATCACCAAAATGATTATTTGGAGTGGAATTTGATTGGACAAACTGTGTAATGGACAGATCAGTGGAAAAGAAAAGGGGGTAGGTGAAGAACCATTGCTGGCAAAAGCAGACGCTAATCCTGAAAGAAATGAAAATTTGCAAAGATAACCACCCTAGCTGGAAACAAATCTTACTAGGGGAATAAATTACTGTGTCTGTTTTTATTCCTTAAATGTACAGGCCAAACTCCTTTTCTTTTTTTTTTCCTTGAATCACTGTGAAAAGGAAAAATAGTATCCCAATGTGACATCTTTCCAATATTCAAATTTTGAGACAATTGTTTGAGTCTCACAATTTTCTCTTCTACTCCTTTTGACTCCTGCATAAAGCCACAGTAGACTATTGGTGAGTGTATGAAATCTGTGACATAGAGGAGTCGTAGAAAGAAAGCATAGAACAGTCATGCATGGGCCTCCAAGTTAACTATTTCCATGCATTTAGTACTTTTTAAAAATAAAGGGAATGTTTGAATGTAGGGACAGAGGACTCTGTTTCTTTATAGTTCTTTCATCTAGTTTCCTGACCTGAACATAAACTCCACTGAGCTCCCTTGGTATGAAATAACTCTTTCCATCTCTAGGATAGGTTGAAAAAATAAGCACTGTGATTACACTGGTAAATCAGGACTGCCTGTGGTCAGGATAATTTACATTTGAATCCATATTCTGAGGCTTTGAGGGAAAATTTGCAGGAATTATTTTTTATTGCTTCTCAATTAGTTAAACCTTTCCCACAGTCATGTCCAAGAAGTGACATCAGACAGAATAGTTATATAAGAGATTGGCTTCTTTAGAACCTATTATTGCACTGGTAAATCACAGGTGTTCCTTATAAATAAGGAAAGGAAGCTAAGAAACTATTCTGGATTGTTATTATCAGTGCAAGAACATGAAGTTTGCCTTTTTCATGGCTTAGGGTTGTTTCTGGTGTTTCAATGACCTTACAAATTCCCTCCCCACAGTTTTGTGAGTCATGGCAGGAAGCACAATGCCAGGCCTGCAGATGCGACGCTTTTGTTCACAGTTTTCCTTGCTGAAGTAAGTCTAAGTACATATAAATGTTTATGTACTGTCAAAGTACTTAAGAATAAAAATAACAGCATGCAGTAGGCAGGCAGCCACACTATAAACTTAACTTTGTACCTTACTTTCTGCTCGCACTTTATATTCTTCTTTCTTCTCTTGGCATCCTTGACAACATGGCATTTCTTTCTCACTTTCTCTTGTTATATGTCAGGCTCTCTAAACACTGAGATCTGTTCCAAGCCTATATTGGTAAGACAAATTTGATGGCATACCACTCTAATAATGTTAACAGAGCATTGGAGTTCTTAGAACTTGCTAGAGTCTTTTACAATTATGTGGTGACGTTGTATCAAAATGATTCAACAAAACTCAATGCTTTGATGTGCTCTGATGACCCTAGGGTGGGGACAGAAACATCTCTTTCAGCAGGAGATTGTTTCCTGATGGGGCTGGTCACGCACAATACTTGTGTTTCTAATCCGTGTCTGAGGCCAGGTAGATCAAGAACATAATATTAACCCCTGGAAGGGTTTCTCCCACTAACTGTGTTCCTTGCTTGTACAGAAGTTAATCTTCTCTCCATTACAGTCCACTTCTTATACCTGCCATATATTGTCATTCATTATTTACAATTTCTAGACTCGTTATCATTGATTTAAAATCTAGATAATTTATTTTTTAAAAAAATATTCTATTATGAATTATTTCATAGCTATGTGAGCAATCAAAGACTGTTCTGTTTGTTTGTTTATTTATCTGGGCTTTGAAAGAAACAGGAATTTAATCGATATCATATGGGCTTGCTGTCCTCTTGCATGAGAAGAATTTGTTGTAACAAATACTCAGCTGTAGGTTTTGGCTGTTGAGATACAAAATGAAATGCCCTGATTGCCAAAATAACAGCAAGTAATGGAAATTCTTACAAAACAACTTCTGACCCATTCTCAAATAACATTATTTGTAATGAAATTGCTTTATAAAAAAGAAGCACCACAAAATGAAAAGTTTTGCTAAAATACACTGTAAATATGATATAAAATTGTTCTGATTGAATTAATACATTATGGGCAGTTTGAGTCTTTCCAAGGAGAAAGACTTGAACTTCATAAAAAAATACGGAAAAGATCTCATATGGAAATATACCTCTAACTGTGCACATGCTCTGGTTGAACAAAACCCTTGAAATAGACAGTTGGTAGACTTCTGATAAACTACACAATTTCTTTTAGAAAAAAATCCTATGTTGATGAGATCAGCAGAACATAAAATGACAGATTATTTTTTTGTCATTCAACACACTTTTTTGTTCTGTTGTGGAACTAGAGTTATTGTACATGCTCTGCTCAGTGTGGTTTAACTTGAAGGTGAGCCAGTGCTTTGTGTCTGAACCCCTTTATCTTGTGGATGGTATTAATCTCTCATATCTGGATGGTATCAGTGACACATATAGCACACAGAATTTGGAAAATGGCACATTTCTTGTAAGCCATGATTCTAAAGGAAAAGTCTTTATTCATTTGGAGAGGACTGCCAGATGATAATCCTGAATGGGTAAGGACAGACTCCTGAAGCCCTCAATTAAACATGTCACACTCAATGTGGATTTTCCAGCTCCTTGTCCTTGGGCATTCCCAGGTCAGAAATGAAACTATTTCTGACCTCATTTTATTGAACTTAGTTTTCCCCCTTATGGTCCTACCATCTTCACCAAGAGCTCTGAACTGAAGCTGGACATTTTACTGCCAAGTTCTGAGAGCTGGGATTTTTTATTAAATGCAATGTCTAACACATGCATTTTCCTTGACTTTTCAAGAAGAATCGGCTACATTTCAGACTTGATATCATCCAGTTGTGTTTGCTGTGTGGCACTGAGGCAGAAATATGCATATGGAATAGGGTAGAGAAACCATACTTTCCAAAGCTCATCCAAATGCTTGATATCTTTCAACCATAAATGGTGGTGTGTTGAGTGGACAGCACTTGCCCAATTAAACATCCCCAGCACAAGGAATATCCCCAGGAATTATTATTCTCTTTTCCTTTACATATTTATTCTTTTTAGGCCTTCTGTGCTAAAAAGTTCCCCATAAGGCTGAGAAAAGCTGCTCCTAACTGCTAAAATGCCTGTTGATATTTAACCTAGGTTTTCTTTTGCTCATTTTCATAAGTAAAAACAGTTTACTTTGACTTTAAACTATCAGAACCTGTACTGCACTATGAAAGGAAAATGGGGCAGACTGGGATCATAAAATGTTGATTATTAGTGGTTTTTATATCACTGACATTATTTGGACTCAAGAGTCAGTCAGGTAAATGTGAAAAATATATTCCTTAAATAGCCAGAGCCTTGTTTATTATTCAGGATTATTTTTAATTCCAGATTCAGAATTGTTTTTCAAACTAAATATTCAGATTCAAGTAAATGTCTTTCACTGAACCTTAAATTATATTTCAAACAGCTGCTATTGTTCTTGGATCAGGGCTGTGGACATTATCTTACTTTCTTTTAAGACCTCACCTTGAATGGAAATAAAATTTAGTTCCAGAAACTGGAACAGAACTGAATAGCTTAGGCAATAACGCGCATGAAGATGAAATGGTATTATCTGGGGAAGCACTGTTCTATCACAGTAAAGCCAGGATATTTTTCACTTTCCACTCTGTTTTATCATATAATAAATTTGTAGTAAGAATAATGAAAATTGAGCCAGTGTGTTAGTGACAAAATCACACTGTAAATAGACTAGACATCCCTTTCCTTCTTCAGTTCCTTCTGTAGCTCAGGCAGGGACCTTAAGTCAAGATTGTTTCTCACTCATTTCTTGGTGGATTTGTTAAGAGGCAACTTTACGATATAAGAGAGAGAAGGGCACTGCCAAGTTTAATCTAAAATATAGATAACACTTATGAAATGCTGATGATCAAAAGTAAATACAGCATTAATATTTTGGTATTCTTGGAGAAAATGACATGTAATATCCTCATGCTGAATAAGTTTTGGGACAAGATGTGAATCTAACCAAAAAACTTAAAATAGAAGGGACAAGCATCTATTGTAGTAGTTCAGTTCCATCTCGTAAGGACAAACATCTATCCTGCTGCCATAGACCAGAGTACACAGCAAGTAGCAGGAAATTCAGTATTTGTCAGACATGATTGTTATAGACTTTGATTTTGTACCAACTCTACCTCTCTTTGGTGAGTTGACAAAACAGCAGGAACCTCTACTGACTGAGAGGAAAGCTTCCTCCCTTGATCTCCATCACACTGGACTGGGACCAAGACTCAGAATCTGGCAGAAAAACACTTAGAAAAGATCATTCTGTTCAGAGAAAGGAAACCTTGTTTATATCAGCTCCAAGCTGGCCAAGTGTCCAGGACATGCTATAAAGGGTTGCTTTAGCAGCAGATGGACTTTGCATGGAAGAAATATAATATGATACACCCTAAAAGTCAGGAAACTTCAGATCTTTGAGGACATATGTTACAGTTTGCAGACATCATACTTTTATGTATTAAGGTAGTTAGCAGCATATATTACCTGTGCTGTTATATAAAACTGGACTTTTGAAAGGTTAACCACATAATTTGATTTATATGAAGTAGTGTGAATATCCAGTATAACTTGCTGCATATAATGCACTCTGTATCTAATCACACTGTGTGGGTCAGAGATACCAAGGTACTGGTGATACTCCTCATCCTTGCAATGTCTTACACTGCAAGTGAATTATGCCAGCAAAATAAACCCACAGACACAGCAGACACTGTAGATCAGCCAGGAATCAGTTACCAGCTGGTTGTACTTTCATTTTTTTGCTGTATTCCTTAGTTTATTAATGATTCATCTGCTCCGATCGACAGAACTTGACTGTGTACAGAACTGTTGGCAGCAACTTTAATGGACTTCAGTTATCTGAGCCTGTTAGCCAGAAGGGTTATTAAATGCTTGCAGACTACTTATCTATTCATAGGGGAAAAATATTTAACCTTTCCCTTGCAAATGCAAACAAATTATGCAGATGAAGAACATACTACTATCTGTTTTAATGACACCACGCAGGTTGTACAACAAATTCTCAACAGGTCTGTTTTTCTTCTGAACATTTCTGCAAACAAATGAGTGGGTTAGGTGAGGAAACAATCTGAACCAATCCAAATATCATAAGAATTTATGTGGAATGAAACAACTGGAGAAATTAAAAAATGAAAAAATTACATTTGAATTATTAACAATGACCACAAAAGCACTGACCGTGAGATTGGCACTCCAAATCTGACCTATTAAGGAAACCATATAAATACCACCAGCACTAGGTCTGGAAAGTATTTTATAGTTCCACAAAATCCTTTTATCACTGTAAATCTGGCATGCCACTGGGGACTCAGTTTACTTGTCCATACCTGAATTAACTCAGATCATTAATTCAAGACAAGACACAGAGACTGAATTGAAACACATCAAATTTGGTTTCAGCAGGTTTTGTTTTAAAAGATTTTCTTTGACAGATTATATGACTGCATTTTTTATCAGTTCTTGACAAAACAGCTTTATTATCTTCATGTATGGGAATATAATTGCAAAATGCAGCATTTTCAGCTCTGTCAGCTGTGTTTGCCCTAATGTTAGTCTTCAAAGTGTATGAAAAATATAAGTCGTACAGCAGCACTCACAACCTGTAAGTGTAAATAAATTTTCAGCCTATTCACCTTTTTTATTTATTATTTGTAATGGCTGAGATACTTCTATAAATAAAAGAACAACTAGGAAATATTTCCTTTAACAAGCTACACTTTAAACAACTGCATCTGTTACAAGACACTGAGAGAAAAGCAACTTCCATTTTCCATCAGTAGCATATATAACAGGAATGTAATTTGTTTAGCTAGGCTTAGATGCAGGATACTGAGAGGTGTTATTCAGTTTACAGTACTTTGTCTCATGCAGCAGAAAGTTTTTATCTATTCAGAGAACCCCTGCTGGGAAGAAGAATTATTTAACTATTATTTAAGATTTACTTTGAAGATTTAAATGAGAATAAAATATACATTTTGCATATTTCTGTGCTGACTAAATTAGGACCAATAAGTTTTATTTTATTTTCATTAACACGTTCCTACCATTGCTATAGTATCAGACTGGCTTTCTGACTTCTTTCCTGACTTTCCCCATCTGCAATTCAGTCACCTGATACTCCCAGATGCATCTGGCAGTGGCCAGGAAGAAGGTCCATTCCTGTGCTAGAGCTGTGAGGTTCCATTCAAACCAACAAAGCCCCAAAATGAAAGTGACGATGCCTTTTTGTTTCACACTCAAAGTACTGCTTTGTGCCAAGGCAAGATGGCAGAAGAGAGACCTGTGGCAACACCAGCAAGTAAGCAGCAGTAATAGCATAACCAGAGGAGGAGGGGAGTTATCCAAGGTCAGCCGTAAGCATTTGAACAGAAAGAGTGAAGGACTCGAGTCACTGAGCTCCTCTTGAGCAGTTCCTTGAGAAGGTTCGGGATCAGCTGTTTGCATGCTTCCTGCATACGCTCCGTGAACACTGATCTGAGGGCATCTTAGGCCTCATTGATACACAGAGACTGCATTTGCTCAGAGTGGAGCTGGGCCAGATCATAAATGTTAGCCACGGAGGGAAACTCTGCCTCCATTGTGTGATCCCACCCGTGTCTCAAGGATTGGACCAGTGACTGATGAGAGCAGTGAAGAGTCATCGGTCTTTCCTTCTGTTGAGAGACAGTGGGGTAGAAAATTTTAATTTAGTTAGTTAAGAAAAGTGCCACTTTGTATGACAAAAAGTGACAGAATTCACTCCACAATAGTAGCAGCCCCTGGCTTCATTTCTTTGCCTTCACTTTTTTTTTTTAGTTATTATTTTATGAACTCAAAACAACTACTTGCTGAAAAGCATGAAAAGAATTGTACTCTCACTGCATGGAAATATTAATTTCTTCTGCTTTATATTTAATCCCTTAAAGACTTCTCAAAACACAAAATTTCATAGACTCAACATGAAATAACTATAAAAAGGAAGATAAATGACTGTTTTTACTCTTTGCTTGAAACTCAGTTTTTATTTTCATTCATGAAGTGCACAGGAGGATGACAGAACATGGTTTCAGAAGTTAATTTTCTATTTCAAAAGTTTTAGCCTAATTATTTGATACAGTAAATGATGATTTTAACAGATTTACTGGACCAAGGACAATGATTAGAGAATGAAAAGGCCTTAGGTTATCCAGTTAAGTACCTAAGATTGATTGCTCCTTGCTGTGTATATTGGATGCATGAGGGGAAAGGGAAAGAGCAGAAAGATTCAAACAAAAGCAGCATAAGGATATTAGCCAGGGAGGATTTTGTTTTTCAAGGATACTGAACAGGACATTGCAATATCATATACCCAACCTGTAAAAAGAGTTTACACACCTTTTTTCACAACGAACAGAAAAGCTGTAATTAAAGACACTATATAATAGGAAATGAGAAAGCAGGTAAATAAGAAGTTGTGTTTTGGTCATATGGAGGTTGACCAAATGATTGATGGCAGGAACAAAACACCTTTCCTGTATTATTGACCTCCTAAATACATCCCGTGAGTTTCCAGTTTTGTTTCTATCAAATAAATAAATTTTGTGCAGTGTTTTCTTGAAATTTAAACAAAATGAAACAAAAATAAATTAAATATCTCTTCCACTTAGTAAGCTTCCTACAATACCTATGAAAAGGAGGTTGGATTTAGAATGAGAATTTCAAACATCTATAAGAAACTTGAGGATTTAAATA
>WEKY01012816.1:76160-116761 GCA_013390045.1 Picathartes gymnocephalus | reverse complement strand
TTTTATCAGTTAGTTCCTGGAAACTCTGACAATGCAGTAAGAATCTCTGTAACTTATTTCTATCTATTAAAGGAGTTTTCTGTTTCACAGCTCTACACGTCTGATGGAGATTTCAAGTGAGTGTAAGTGCAATTTAAACCTCTTTAGAGCACAAGGACTACCACATGTTCCTCAAGCCCTCAAGAGCACGCCTATGGTAAACATTCTTCTGTTACACCTTTCCATCCCAGCACCACAGTTTAAAGACTTCCTGAGCCTGAGGTTGTAACCCAACCTTTGTGTCGAATAGCAGCCAAACTCTTTGAGGGATCTCTGCAGTGTAAATTTTCCAGGCAAGGGAAAAAAGGAAAGAAAAACAACAAACAAACCAAAAAAACCCACGTAAGAATCACATCAACCATATTTCAAGCAATACAGGATGTCCAGAAACCTGTAAGAGGATGGTGAAGGATGCCTGGAGTGGTTCTTGTTCATTCCTTCTTGTAACCTGCAGTGGAGACACAGCTTAGTTGAAAAGGCATCTGCAGCTATTTATCAGGCTCTGGCAGGAGATGCTCTCACTTTCAGTTCATCATTGGCTGAAGGTGTGTCACAGACTCCTCCACACAAATCCAAAATTCTCAGTCCCTGCAGAATTCCAGCAACTCAAAAAGAAGTGGGTGTGCAGGGGTGTCTTTCTTCCTGCATAGCATGTAAAATCTTTAACTGTATTAAGGCTGATAGGGGACTTTTTTCAAACTGCTGCAAATATGCAAGTTTTACTAGTTGGCAGTCAGAAAAACATGTTGGTTGTTTAGAGATAATAGATGTAAAGAGTTTGTAGGAATGAGCCAGTATGTAGATAGTGAACAGAGGCACATAGAAAGAAAAAGCATTCTCAAAGGATATTTTGTGTTCTTTGGAAAACCCTCATCCATATACACTCTATTTTTCCAATACAATGTAGAAGGAAAATCACTAGATCCAGGACCTGAACCTCTGTACTCTCATAAATCACATGGATTTATGTCTGTGGAATTAACTGTTGTTACTTTCAGCCTCAGTGAATATTTAGTTATTTATGCAAAGTGCAGTTTTTCCATACGTGTGGAGATGTACAGAAATGTGCATGTGTCTAAATGGACACAGAAAGAGATGAGCACAAAGTAGTAGTCAGTAATCCATTTCTAATGGCCAGGATGTGAGTTAAGGAGCATAATTTTAATCAAAATTTTCTGTAATTGAAACACTTTTTAGGTAGGCATGGGACTTCAGTAGTACAGCAATTAGGGATGTTTCTCTTACCTAATCCAGCTGCATATTACAAAGCCCATTGGAATGGCAACTCCTTTCACTGTCCAAGAGCAGTGCTTCCCTCAGATGAACACTACATCCAAAAAACAAAATCGATTTGGGTTGGGTTTTGGGAATTTTTTGGATGGGTTTTTTTGGGGGTTTTGTTTGATTGGTTGGGATTTGGGTTTTGGTTTGTGGTTTTTGTTGGGTTGTTTGTTTGTTTGGGTTTTTGTGAGGGTTTTGTGTCTTGTTTGTTTGGTTTGGTTTGGTTATTTGTTTGTTTTTGTTTTGTTGTTTGTTTAATATAAGCACTCTGTTCCAGCATACATATTCCTGACACTTAAAAATGTCCAGTTTGTCTACAAATCTGTTAAACAGAATATCCTCAGCCATGAGCAGCATATCCCACTAAACACTGCTATTAAGTACTATTACCATATATGAACACTTATTTGCTAAAATGAATCGGAGCTTTGATTTGACTTGCTTTGGCTGGGGTGAGGGGAGTGGAGGGTGGTGAACAAATGATGGAACAAGGAGAATGCAGAAGTTAAAAATTTTTTTTTTGCTCTTGCAGATGTGTTTCTTGATTTACTCACTACTTTTTGCATATGCATGTGTATGTGTAACGTAGGTTTCATTGCTTATGTAAGCTTCTGGTTAGTATACTTTAAAGGCTTCATGAATAACATCCGGGTCTGAATTATTTATCACTACAGGAGCTTTTAAGGCACTTATTACCCTGATATCTGGATGCACTTTTTATAATTTGTATTAGGTCATTAATAGCTAAAAAGAGAGGAAAAAAATGCACCATCCTGCTCTGCAGTACCCCAGTACATTTGCAGCTGAAAGGCAAAGGGGGTGCTTTTGGCCAGGCAGCTTAAAAAGCAGAAGCTTGTTGCTTCAGATCAGCCTACAGAGGTACAATTACAGTCCTTGAGTACTCCAAAATATACTCTAAAGTATTTCTGATAGAAGCTAATTGCACAGCTACACCTCTTTTCCAGAATCCTCCTTTCCCTCCTTCTCTTAGAACCTTGGTCCTATAGATCTTATGAGTAAGACCTTATTATGTGAGTAGATACATAATCAGGATAATAGAATCACATTCCTTGGCCATCAAATTGATGGGAATGTTAGAGCTCCCAACAGCTGTGTCTCTGTTCTTGTGAGACCTGCTGCCCAACTCCAGGCTGTGAGTGGAATATGTGGTTGTTTTGGGTGGAATATGGAACAGGCTTTCTGCATGATGTTATCTTCTGGTCTTGGATTAAGAGCTATTCTAACTTTATTTCACCAGGATCTCAGCTAAGTTGAACTGTTTTTCATCTGTTCCAGGCTAAAAGGAAGCATAGATGCAATTACTGCAGTAGTTGACACACAATAACCGGTTAGCTATGTTACTTTGTTCACACATCTAAACTATGAGACAACTCTAATACCAAGTAAGATACCTTGAGGTAATTCTCACTTGCCATCAGTTAAAAATAAAATCACAAGTGTCTTGTAGGTCCGTGTCTCTAAATCATAAAGAAGATTTTTTTAATCTTTAGAGAAATCATTGTTTAAGGGGCAAGCAGAGAAGGGTTAAAATCCCACATCATCTTATGCAAAATTGATGTGTTCCCCTGTCCTATCTGATTCTAAATTTTGGCAACAGACTGACAAAGCCACTGCTGAGCTGACTTTTATGGTTTTTAGAGCATCAGCAGTCAGACTGTTCAATACAGCACTTCCTCTGTATCTCTCTCATCTTATATTCTGGATTTATTATTCACATAATGACACTTCTGTGGCAACATGCTGGACTTGCTGGTGCTTCTGGTGCTGTGTTTCACTCATGCTTTTTCTTTATTTCCTTCTTGCTTGCTTTCTTTCTTGCTTGGTTTGGTTTTTTGTTTGTCTTTTTGTTGGGTTTTTTGGGTTTTTTTCTTTTGGTTTGGTTTGGGTTTGGTTTTTTGTTTGTTTGGGGGTTTTTAGGTTTTTTTGGAGGGGGAAGGTTCAACTTGTTTCTTTAGGAAAAAAAAGTTTTCACTAGTTTTATTTTGTAGGTAATCTTGTTAATCTCATGATTCGGGAAATAAAAGAGTACAGCAGAGCATTACCCCAGCTGCACTGAATCAGCCTGTAAAAATTCACTCTTCGCATCTTTTTTCAGAATATAAAAATACCAATATGACCATAACGAACCATACAAAATCACTGGCCAGTAGTAAAAATTTGCAAAAATATATAAGATTGGGGTAACTCTACAGTGACACTTCCTTACTATAACATCCAAGATTTTAGCAATGTCTAGTTTAGAGATGTCCTGAGACAGAGATTGTACCTGCATCTTTGAAGTTAGTAGACTTTAGTGGACTTGTCTTCCATGAATATGTCTATTTTTTCCTGAAACAACTTATAATTTGGGGCCCTGCAACAATCTGAAGTGAACATTTTTCAGGTTCATTGTATGAAAAACACTCTCCTTTTAATTTCTTAATTTAAAAACATCCACCTGACTCTTTCACTGCACACTACTTCCCCTACACTATTGGAGAATGTGTAGAGGTCTACCAAATTCCTCTTTGATCATCTCTTCTGCAAGCTGAAAACCCTACTGTGCTTACACTTTCTCACACAGAAACCTCTGGTACAGCTTCTGTTTTTGTACTACAGCTCAGCTGATTTCCCCTGGACTGCTGCTGGACTTGATACAGCACTTTTGCCTCACTACCTCAAGGCTGGAGGCCAGAATTTCATTACCCCAAAGTGCAAGAAACTTGACATGTGTTTTTAAGACAAATATTTTAGACCTCAAAATTTGCTGAGAAAGCCATGAAGGAGAAAACCACAAAATTGTTTATATCTTCCTGGCTAAGTGTTCCATGTTCCACGGCAGCAGTGGGTTTGAATGAAACAGAAGGAAATTTCTGTCAACAGTTTCAGATTTTATTTCTTGTGATAAACTAGCTGAGTCATTCTTTTTAATGTAGGAAGTTCAAAGGCATGCTTAAAATTTGCATGGAATTCTTTCTCAAAATTGCAGATAAAGATTCCATGAAAGTGTAAACAAAAAGGAATAAAAAAAAAAACACTTGAAGTGTTCCAAAACATGCTCTTCCAGCATGTTTTGGAGACCCAGCTGAAGTACCTGAGATGTAGTGAAACCAAAGTTACTTGGAAGACAATAAATCCAATGAGGTAGGACAATGACATTCCTCTCCAGCTCTGGGCCAGAGAAGGAAGAGCTGCCATACACATTGTTCTGCAAGGCTATCTGATCAAGAAGCAGAAATACTGAGTCCTATGATTTATCAATATATCCATTCACCTTCAGACATCAAATCAGGACACTGTATTTCAGGTGTTATAAAACTGTGGTCAAATGCAGACAGACAGTGATCACCTAGTTAGTGCCTCTTGATTTCTCTACTAGGTAATTTAGGAGTTAATATCCTTATGTTTTACTACTGATGAAGAAATTATTTCAGGAACTTCCTATATGATTACATCGTACAAACCTTGTAAATGAATATTCTCTCCAGATACCAAAGAGCAAAATTTGGAAACAGTTGTGTTTTTCTGTACCACTGGAATTGTTTCCATTTCTTGAAATTTATCACTTTTCTCTATTCAGTTTAGGAAAATGATAAGGTAAGCCAAAGGGCAAAAGGTACCATGCTTGGTCAGCAGAGTTAAGGTAAGTATTTTAGGAAAAAAACCCCATCAAACCATTATCAAATTTTCAACAGTAATATAGAAAAGGTTATTGTGAGATAAACACTATATTCTGTTTAGGAAAACCAAATATGGATTTATGTCATCCTTATGAAGCTTTGACATGAGGGCTAAAGATGTAATTTTTCCCAGATTCAAATTGTGTAAAATTAACATATTGGATATGGAATGTGAGTAATTCAGAACTTGGAAACTTAGATAATGCAGCAATCCAACACAGAAAAGACAAACTTGAGGCTAAAGACCATTGCCAGATAAAGCTCTATCAGGTAGGAAGAGGAGGAAAACTGACACCAACCAGTGTGATTTCTTTTTCATTTAAAATTAGTACAGAATATCTCTCTATTCTAGGCAGCTTGGGCATTTATCCTGCTGCTTATCAAATCATGTAAAATCTTTTGCAATTGGCACCCAATGCATTAATCCTTCGTGCAGAGTCTTCAGGCAAAATTAAAAGCCAAAGAAATGTCATTCCATCAAAGATTCTTAAAATCTAAAAATTTGCATTTCCCTCCTGAAATTAATGCTTCAGTCTAACCAGAGAAGCTGTTGAAGGGTGGTACTTTTAACACCTCTGATGCCTGTGTTGAAGGTAACCAGGTGCAACACAAATGCTGAAGGAGACTTAGAAATAATTTTTAAGCATGCATTTATAGGAAAAAAATTACATAATTGCTCACCAAATAAAAGGTAACTATTTCTGAAGAAGCCTCACCTTGAAGCCATAGAGACAACCCACGTCTGGAAAGTCTAAACCCATAAAAGGCAAGTCAGACAAAGCAAGGGATACTCATTTCCTGCCTCTAGTTACAAGCCACCAGTTCTCACTTTGCATAAAACAATGAACAGTTGCATGGATATGCAAATAGCAGGGTTTATGCTGGGTTTTGGCCAAAGTTTAATCCATAGAGGAGTCGATACTCTGATTCATTTTTCAATTAAGCCTAGTTAGGAATTAGTGAGTCATTGCCAAATTATTAAAACATAAAATACAGGAAGTTTGTGAATATCGGAAACAAGGGAAACAATCAGAAAGGAGGCCAGAGAAGTCCTTCAAAAGCATCATATTTGCCATGAAACTTTAAGCAATAGAGTTATCCCAAACCATGGAGAATGTAGCCAGTGGAGGAATAATGTAAATAGCAAAAACAAAGCAGGACATTTGTGCATAACTAGGAAAATATCTGTACAAAAAGAGAAACTGTGAATAAGGAGAAAAGCTGTAAGAACTGAGAGAAGGGACAGGCCTGACAACAATAATGCACATAATTGCTTTAGCCAAAAATCCATCTCTCCCTCATTTCTGATGACAGCCCCAACTTTTGGGTCATGGATGAATCCTGTCCCCTTCCTCAGCGATATTTCTAAAATTTTATTTTGCAATTGAAATACTTTTTTTATCTCAAATAGGAGCTAAGGAATTGATACAGAATTGAACAAGTGAACCATATGGCTTGTGCAAAAAGTCAAGTCAGATGGACTTAGCAACAATCCCTTCCAGCTTTAATATCCTTTAGTCTGTATAGATCACCTTCTCAAACCGATCTATCTTAAAATAGGAAAGTGAAATCAATTTTATGTGGTGGCTGAAATCCCGGCTGTCTCCTGACGTACTGATTTAACAAAACCACGAGTTATGGAGTCTTGCAGAATTGAAGAGAATTATGCATTTGTTGTATGCATCCTTGAATCTTAAAAGAACTTATGTAAAGTACACCTGCAGGTTCAGACTTTACACTTGAAACTCAAGTGCTTAGGTTTCTCAAATTGTCCTTACACTTCTTTGGGCGTGGATAGGAAGGACCAGAAGATTTTCACCACCCCAAATCCTGTAGGTATCGCGGCTATCCATTCTTCAACTCATTTCTGTTGATGCTATTAACAGCTTAAAAATGGCACTTCAATCTCTTCAGGTAAATCATACACACAGGGAAGTTCAAATCACAGATATTTTTAATGGTAAATAAAAATTTCCAGAGGGGAAAAAAGGTAACTTCAAACTTAGTTTACATGGGGCAAATGATCCTGCACGACATCTCAGGTCTTAAGGGAAAGCATCAGGAAAGCACTTTGAAGGACAAAATTGCATCTCCTATTATCATCTGTTTGCATTTGGTCTAGACAGTACAAACCAGGCTTGTGTATTTAAGCAATAAAGCCTGGATCTTCAAAAGAGGACAACAGCATTATAAGGTGGTTGTATCAGCATTTCACATTTTCACAGGATTGGGGAAGCAGGGGGCGGGGGGGAAGGGTCACAAGTAAAGACATCTGAGGATATTAGGTTTAATACTTTCCATGATCAAGCTTATATAGCCGTTCCTCTGTAGTATTTCCCAGCAGCTGACATGTTTTCCATTAAACCTATTAACCTCTCCTTAATGATTTGATAGTGCAAATATTCATGTCTCCGATAAAGGTATATTTTATATACTTTTACATATACCTTTATGTATAAAGGTATATATAGGTTGATGTCTTTTAGCTGTATTATTTCTTTCCTAGGCTATATAAATGTAGCTCCCTCTGTCTCATCCTTCAATCCTTGAACCATATTTATGGGCTTGGGGTTTTTTTTATTGTTTTTATCCTACCAGTAGTTCCCTAATTATCACAGCATTTTTTTTGCTTCTATCTGCACTTCTTTTCCCTTACAATCCATCTAAATCCCTGGCTCTCAAATCCCTATTCAGTTTGACCACTCAGAGGTACCTGCCCCCCGAGCCATGATCACAAAAGCTGAAAGTTAATTTTCTTGACCACTTAATCACCACCTTCATTGCTGAAACTGACAACAGGGGTAACAATTAGTATGAACTACAGTGGACACCTGCTTGAAAAAAAAAGAAATCCAGAACATCTGAGAGGAAATATTCAATAACATGGTTTGGTGACCAAAAAAAACAGTATTGGGAAAACTGCAATGTATGTAGACAATTAGAGCAAACAGATGTGCAAGACATACATTCTCCTTCCACTCTAGAAAATATCTTCATCACTACAGCACCCAAAGAAAATACAATTTAATGAAGGACACATTTGAGTCATAGCAACAAAGTGTTTAGATTTAGAAATGTAGAGGATTCTTGTTCTTAGAGAGAATGGAAAATGAAACATCATGTTGCATCTGAATTAAAAATGCAACAAGTTTTGGTGATGTGGAAAAAGTTTAGTATACCACCTTTTATAACTTCAGTAACACAAGTAATACAGGAATTTAGTACAGGACTGAAGTCTTGATTTTTGCTTGGAGCTCTCCTGCCTTCAGGAGGCCTCACTCTGCCTCCTGAGTGCCTCCCAGAAACTCATTTCACAGAATAATTGCACAGGCATTAGATCATCATGCCAGCACTCCACTGGCCTAAATTGAGAATCTGTGATGGAGAAGAATTCTGAAAATTTGCTTTTGTACCGGTAGCTCTTGGAAGATGCTCTGGACTTTCGATTAATACAGGGAAACTATCTTATCAAAAACTGACACACAATGCATTAAAGGACATAACTTCTTAGGAAAACATTTTAAAGGAAATTGAAGTGAATCTATGAAATCTGCTAGACTCTGAATATCTGTGAAAGCCAAGAATTATCATCACTGAAGAAAGAATTGGATATTTATATAGATGATGAGGACATTTGTATGCTGACTTGATGGCCTACATAAATCAGGAGATACAGAAACCTTTATGTCTTTATTGCCAGTTTTGAATAGGGATGATGTTGTCCTGGGAGATGTGTTGTTTAAAAATGTCCATCCTTCAGACACTTGCATTACTCATGGCAGAATCCTGTTTCACAGATAACAGTGTTAAATGGACTGCCAAAATGATCAGGCCATGGTCACCCTCCATTCAGAGAGATGTGGCTGGCATGCCTCTGGATGGGTATGTGAGGGCTTTCCTAATGGGTCTCTTTGCTCTCTCTGAAGACTTACCTAACAAATGACTGTAAAGGTCTGTTTATGAAGACCAGACTCACCCATCTGTCATGTCAGGTAGCAGAGAGTGGCTAGAAAGATTGCTATGCTTTCCTGGAAATTCCTTACACCCACAGCAACCCTCTTCTCTTCCTGGTACCAAACAGGACATTAAAGAGAAGACATCGAGAAACTATGTATGATGAAGATAGATAAGTCACTTCAATTGAGGCATGCTGACTTGTGATATGCCCCTCTGCACTGCATCATGGATCCACTCTGCTGCAGAGAGCAGATTCGCAAGCTTTCTCCTGGCTGACACATCTGGTTAATGCAGAAATGTACTCAAGTCTACTCAAAAATGTTTTAAATCTTCAAGGGCAATCATGCAACTAACCCATCAGAAGCTACTCCCTAGAGGTTTACTCTGCAGAGCCCTACATCTCTTTGACAGGGATTTTTTGGAAGGATTGCTATGTAACTATGACTGTCAGGAAAACTGTTGTGCATGCAGTCTGTAAACATAAGGGTGAAGCCCCTCATATGCATCACTTGGGCACAGGATTCATTTTTGGGAAGTTCTCAAAAAGGCGAAAAAGCAATAGGCAATGTTTCTGCTCTTTGATTGGCAATGATCTTGTCAGGGCTGCACAGAGTTAAGACATTCCATAGTCTGCAGTTTTAGGCCCTAAGATGTGCTTGGAGACTCTGCTGAATCCACAATTCACCAGACAGAAGATATTTCTGGTGCTCAGACTAAATATTCTTTACCAAGATGTTTCCTGGGTACCACCCAAACAGCACTTTTCCTTTTTGCCTACTGCGTACTGCAGCCTGCAGATCTGCTTTACAGCACTATCTCAGGGGAGGTAGAGGGAGCATGAAAGGAAAGATTGGGTTAAATTAATTTAGTTTCAGGCAGGATCAGCACATACTGCACATTGTATAGCAGGCTCATTTCTCCACAGAACTGCTCAGATACCTTTGTGAAGGAAGAAGCAAAATCATACACGTTAGGATACTTAGACAGAGAGATGAGAACATCCATTTAGCCCATGCAGTCCCTTGATTTACAATAATTTAATTCTAAAGCTCTGTATCATCTACTGACATTCCAAAAAAAATAAAAAAATAAAAAATAGCAAAACAAACCTAAGAACCACTGCTCTTATTAAATCCATTTAGTAAACAGCCTGTACCATTTTCAGTGACTTGTGTTTCAGCAGGAACTAGGCTGTAACAGGAACTGCCAAGATAGATTTAGGTTGTAACAAAGTGAAATTGACTGTTTTCATGATATTTAAAGTACATAGCAAGCCATCATAAATCCTGCTCTCTGTGTGTATATACTGCCATGCAGGGCACAAGCAGCCCATATTTTAAATAGATCCAAAATTGCCCTATTTGTAACGGTTTTTATTTATTGACTGTATGGCAGATTTATTTATTTTTTTGATATCATGTAGGTAGGAAGTAATGCTGCTCAGTCCACAAGGAGCCTGAAACTTAGAGTTCTCTGGCAGAGTGGGTATATCTAAACAGTGGGAGTTCTTAAGGCTGTGGGTTCTGGTGCAGAGGGTTTATGTAAAACCAAGCCTGCCACAGAGAAGCAAGAAGTGTTTAGTGAGATGGGCAATAGCTAGTGGAAGAGAAAAGGGTGGGAGAAATGTGACTAATTAAGGATTAAACCTGCATGCTGGAAAATAATTTTCCCTATAAACCATAATTGCAGTTTCCCTTGTTTCACTAGTAAATGAACTGTAAATATTTAACCAGAGTACTGCCTTCACAATGCCTGCAGCATGTGCCATCCCCTACCCAGGAGAGGCAGAAAAATGTTGCAGAACCAAAGCATTCCTGCTGCTCTCCACTCCATGGGGCTGCTTGGCTCTGCAATGCACCCACCTCCTGCAGTCATGGCAGATCTCCTATCCCCAGGCAGCTGTAGGGAGCGGTTCCAAAGCCATACAGATGAGCCAGGAGGTACCAGGTGCTTCTCTTGGTGCACTTTGCATCAGATATGAGCAAAAGCCAGTGGGACAGCAGCCCTTCACAAAAAGTGCCACGGCCTACTACTTCCAGGTAAAGTAATGAATCTCCTGCATGTTGCAAGACTAAAAAAACCAGATCTTCCATGGACACAAAAATGGGATTGAAATCATTGACGAGTAATAAAGTGTCATTTTTTTCTGAAGAATTTAACACCCAGAAGTCTTGCTAAAGTCAGTATTAGAAATAGTCATATGAAGCATTTAGGAAATCAGACCATAAACCAGGTAACAGCCAGGCTTCCTCCAGAGTCAGCATGGTTCCTTGGGATGTACTCAGTAACACTCTGTCCAGTCTACTTTTTCAGATAGCATGTGTAGCAGAGCCTCCATCACAGCCCTTGGTAACTATCCCATAACCTAAGAGCTCTCTTTTGTTGCTGTTCTGCTAAAGTGTTCCCTCTTAATGCATTTATCCTCATCCTACCCTCTCGTTCTCACTTTAAAATCACTTTGTGAGACTATTTTGAACCTACACTTCTAGATATTCCAAGATTGCTTGGAATACACTTGTTTAGATTAATTGCTTCCCTTTTGTAGGGACACTAGCAAGAGAGGGAGCAATGCCCTCTCCTTTGCGCCTTTAGCATACGGAAGGGATCATAGCTGTGCTATGCTTTGCTAAGGAACAGGCATGGATAAGATGCTTTATGCACCACGCTCTAAGATGTGTTAAATGCCAATGTCTGAAGCCTGAGTGAACCTTTAAAAAGAAAATCAGATCACAGGATGACAGCTTACTCTGATTCCAGCATTGCCTCACATTGGAGCAAAAGCTCAAACTTTCTGGGACACAGAAAGATGCACAGAGTAACTATTATGGCTCATTCTGGTATTAATACCTATGAGTGTCTAAGGATTCATCTCCTTCTCTGAAAGTGAAAATCTATAAATATTGACCACTCATTTCATAAGGAAAGAGCTATAATAAAAAACCAAACCTTTCCTTCCTAGTGGTAAAGAGTCTAAAACCATATTTGCCTCCCTTTTTCTTCTAGTAACTTTGCTTTTTGATGCAGGAAGAACACTGTCTCTCAAATGGACCCCTTTTGGCTTTAGTTCTTACAAAATCAGGTGTCCATAGTCAAATGAAATCCCAAAGAAGAAACACCTGAGTTATCAGGGTCTCTGCTCATCACAGCTATTAGATAGTCTGTGGGGACCTCCACTAGCAGATGTCACAGTATGCTCTTGCCTTGGTACCAGGCTGAGCCTGTCTGTCATACTCTCCACCAATGAATTCATGCATGTCCTTAATGTTGGCACTGCCCAGACTATAACCTAAGCCAATGAGATGGTAGCCCGGGAATCCTTGGAAATCTAAGGCTTAAAAGAGCAAACCACAGGAAATAAACTCTCTGTGTGCTGTTCACCCCACCACGAGGTCGGCTGCCTTGTCTTTGTCTTATCCCGTGAACCCTGGACCCCTCACGTTACACGCAGCAACAGGCTTTGCAAAGTTCTCTATTTGAGAATGGCAATATCATTTTCTGTAGTGCCATGTGAGTGAAAGAGGCAGGAAAAAGGTGAGTCTTTATTTTTGTGGTTAGAACTGCTAAGATTTTACTGCAGTGATTCTAATCAGAGGTAATCCTTTAGATAAAAGGTAGCAGGAATTTGGGACATCAGACTCTATTTGTGGCTCTTATTGATGGTTCCACTTATAGAACAGTGTCTTCTACAGGGTGTTGATTTGAGCATAAAATTGCTCTGCCTTGTAGCTCTCTTAAACTTCTATGGGAGGTGAGCAATTTAGAAAGAAAACAAACAAAAAAAAGTGAGCACACCAGTAGAGCTGGCAGGAAAAGTGTGGGGGGAGTGGGGGAATGGTCGGAAGGGTTGTGAACAGTTAGGTATAAACCTCTGAATGAGTGTGAGGAAATCAGTATGGCCAAAGAAGAGGAACGAAGTCAGTGAAGGGTCTAGAAAACAGAGTTTATGGGAAATAGCTGAGAGAACTGGGGTGGTTTAGTCTGAGCAAAAAAAGGTTCAGGTGAGACCTTGTCACATCTACAACTACCTGAAAGGTGGTTTCTTGGCAGTGTTAAGTTTATAGTTAGACTGAATAATCTTGAGGGTCTTTTCCAATCTAAACAATTCTATGAATAGAATTTATCCAGTCTCTGTATGTTACAAGTATAAGGCCTCAGCTTAGCCAGATTTTCAGTGCATTCATACTCAGAAAGAAGAATTCTTTAGGAAATAGATAATGTCTGTGCACCCAAAGCAATATCTAAATTAGCCAATAACTGTCTGGGAAGCTCATTTCCAGTGTAACTCTTCTCAAAGAGACAGTACATTCTGACAGAAAAAACATACTCTTCAGATCACTAAGCTGCTGCCCTTGCCCTCAGAAAGGTCAGACTTTGATAAGAATCCAGGTGGGTGGAAGTCTTATGTGTAAACTCACAATATAAGCCTGATTACAGTGATTATACAACGTTGTACCTAGCTGAGTTTCTTTTCTTTTAGTTAATTCAGAAAGCCACTTGGGATCTATTGTTGAAATTTCCTAGAAAAGTGAGGTGTTACAAGCCCCTGAAGCTGCAGCCTGGAGCAAATGAATTATAATATCAGAAAAAAAAGAAAGAGGAGGAGAGGTGGAGCCTTAAAGCTTGGCATACATAAGCCTATTTCAACACTCTCGTTTGAAACAGGAGACAAAGTTTCTTCCTATAATATGATGATTGCCTCTGTAGAAATGAGGAACAACTGTTCTATTGAGAACAGTTTTACCTATTTTATCAGGAGAGTTTTCTTGTGTAGTGAAAATCCCCCAAGCTGTTTCACAGAGCTCTACAGAGGACTCAGAGAATAAAATGAGGCAATCTTTTGCAGGAGTACTAATTTAGCAGGGTCATGTAGCACTCAAAGCGAAAAGTTTAGGAGTCCTGAGAATCTTGCTGGTTTTCAACCTCTAGTATTATTTCGCTGGCTATCTTTGGGCAGCAGAATTTATCACTGCAAGATCTGCTTTTTAAAAAACGGGTCACTCAACGTTCTCTTACTATGGAAACTGCTGAAATTGGTTGGGTGGAAGCACCAGTATTACAAAAGATAAATGCTCCCTCATTAAACAGAGTGCCCAAATCATGAGAAAGCAAGGGGAAGTCAAGGGAGCTCTGTCAGCTCACACTACTTCAGACAGAACCCTGTAACCTAGGATGACATATGACAAATACTCATCTACTGTCTTTAAATCTCGAGAAATTGCAGACGTTGGATCCTTACCTCATTAAAATCTATCTCAAAGTAGCCGTTGTGTAAACTGAGGATGAATTAATGCTTAAAAAAACCATAAATGTATAACTCAGTTATGTCTCAGCAGCAGGACAAGTGTGGTCACCTCGGTTTGGCAAGGCAGGCTCAGTGGATCACAGCCCCTCCACCCTCTGTGCTGCTGTGTGATGAAGGGCTTGGCCACAGCAAGGCTTATCCTTGCTTAAGTAGGAGGGTGCCCTGCCTTAGTCAGCAAGGGTCTCCCTGCACAGAATTAAAGGCCAGCGTGTATCTAAGTGCTCCATGCCTCAAGGGCTTAAGCTCCTATCCAGCACAAGTCTAGTACTTCAAGAGTCATATTCTTCTTTCATTTAACACTGATGTAAGCATGAATAACTTCACTGAGATTAGTGGCATTACTTTAGCTTATGCCACTGTGCTATAATACCAGAAGTTGACTGTATTAACCCTTTTGTACTGCGCTCGGCTCTTCTGAGGATACCTTTGCCAGAAATGCTGTATTTTTGCTGAACTGTCTATTATTTGGGGCAACTGAGAGATTTCCATCTCTGTAATATTAATTTCTTGACTTCTTTCAGCAGGGCCCTAGGGAACCATCTAACTTCTTTCAACAGAGATATCGATAAATTCCTTAAGATGTATACTGCTTTCCTTTTCAGTGCTTGAACTGAATAGATTTATAAGGCAGATATTACTTTAATCTGGAAAATATTCCCCACCAGCGAACACGCTATTGTTCTGACGGCTTAGCTGAGATGCTGCTCCTTTCTTTGCCCTAGTAACAGCTTTGGTTATCGAAAGAACTGTTGAACCAAAGAGATCTCCGGGCATCTAGTGGTTCACCCGGAAAACTGCATCTGCATGCCAGCGGTTTGGGGATGAACAAGGTGCAAGGGAGAAGGCGATGAGGAATGCTGCAGGGAAACGCTGCCACCTGTTCTGAGCCCGGTCAGCAGCGAGCCTTGGGCCCCAGGCACACAAGTGCAGCCTCTCTGCATGTGTCGCTGCCCAACCCTCATTAGTACCATCAAATGACGCTGATAGGAACCAGGCAGGCTGCGGGAATGCAGGGATGTGATCGTTTGCTCTCTGCATCCATTCACAGACTAAATAAGTCTAAATAAGATAAATCAGACCCTTCCTAATGGAGCAGTAAAAATGAGGACTACCTTTGTGATTAATGGAATACAAAGCCATGAATGGGATACAAAGCCGTGCCTCCATTTTCCTTGTATTATTAATGGCACATATTAAAAATTGAGTGTTTACAATATGAAAATGCTGCTCACTCCCACAAGAACTGTCCCTCTGAGTACAGCAGAACAGGAGATTAAGTGTAGCTGCCACAGTCACACACATATCATTCAAATCCTTTTTTTTTTAAGGTCCACATAAGTGCAAATAACTTGGCTAACCATGATCATTTTGCAGACTATTATGCACTTTAAGAGTAATGTTTGTATGGCCTAGAGCTACACTACAAGGGGCTTCTTTCTAAACTCTGAATCTTGCAGGCAACAGTTAAAATTTAAATTTCCAGAGGGCCCAGCTGAGATCAGAGCTTTGTGCCAAGCTATATTGAGTAAATATATGAAAGAGAACCCCGAGTACAAATTAAAATTCTGAAAGAAACTGAGGTGAAAGGAAAGGCAATCCATGTGTAGAAACAAACATTTTAGCGCAAGGAAATAAAACAGAATAGAGATGAGCAGGGAGGACAAATAAATGGAAACCAATTGTCACTTCTATGTCCCCTAAAAGCCTCTCCCCAGCCTTGAAATGTTGCCTTATGTTTTAATGTAGTACAAAATAAAGCACAGGCTCTCTGATTTAAATGCCATAGCCAAGAAAGCAACAAGTACGTTTCTCTCTTGATTGTAAATTAGATCTCCACATTATAAGTGAAAAGCATTTTATTAGAATTGCAACTTCACAGTACAAAATTAGAAAGTGGCAAAATGGTTGAAGTATACAGAATCTTGGTTCAGTCCTCTTGTGTCTCTATTATGGCACACTTCAGTTTCTTGATTATATGCTGATTTTCTCAGCAGCTCCTTGACATATATTGCAGACCTGGGCTGAACTGATCATCAAAATAATGCATAGCAACTAGTAGGGAAGCTGTCAGCTACTGGAGAGATTTACAATGAATTTAGTAACACTAGCAAAAATGAGGTGCCTGTAGTTCACCTGAACAAGGTTAGAGTTCTGATCCATGTATATGCAGAATTTTCCAAAACTGCATTTGTGTATCAGAAGTCCTCTAAAACTAACAGGAAAGACAAGTATATGATCAACGTACTTATCAGGCACTGAACAGCTTAATATGTAAATATGTTTGGAGCCCCTTAGCAAATGCATCATGCAGTGACAGAACACATTTCCATGTAAAGGAAGTTATGGTTGGTGTGCTTTGGGTTCCAGCTACAATATAGACTGCTGCAGGCCATTGCTTTTCCAGCAGCATAGAAATACTGTGCCACTTGGTGGCTGCCAAAGTAAAAATATATCTAGATGGTAGTTCTGGGATAAGGTATATCAAAGATGAATAGCCTGAAAAAGGTAAGCAGAATAAAGGTGAGTAGTGATGGCTAATTCTGCCAGTCCCACTTTATTAAAAGCAGTTAGTACAATTTCTCTCAAGAGTGATTTGTTCTTGGGGCAGATAAGTCAGTGATGTGATCCTTCTGTGAAATAATACGCAACAGGACAGGTATCCTTCTGTGAAATAATACACAAGACAGGTGTCCTTGAATTCCCAAGTGATGGTAGATTTACATTTTCAGCAGGTAATTTTAACAAATGTTATTCCAATTTAAATGTCTCTCTCAGTAGATTGATCTTCGCCACGTTAAAAACCAGCACATGAGAGCTGGAACATATCTATCTCATTCAGGCTATGGAGTCCAGGCTGATGGCAAATGGTGATACTGATGACAGCAAATACCTCAAAGAGACACAATGCAGTGTGAACCAGAGTGCTTGATTAATTTCAAAGTGGAAGTATTCTGAGCAGTAGGAATGCTTCAAAGGATGGAGAAAGATACAGACATTGACCTAAAAGAAAAAAAGTAATTCTAGCTACGTGGTGTTTAGTGATTCAATCACAGGAAAGGTACTTGAGGAAAACAAAGAGTTCTAAAATAGTGTTAGATATAATAAAGAATAAAATAACTCAGAATTATTATGCCAAATGACAAGAGGTGTGTTTTAATGCTGAATGTGCCTGACAGGATGAAAACTGAGAAAAAGATTTGTGTCCTTGGTCCAGAATACTTAGCAAAATCGTTTTTAATAAACGTCCTTATAAGATCACTGAACAAGAATACTTGTGTATGAGTACTCCTGCCTATCCTACCCACAACTATTCATGCCTATTTAGCAGTTATCTGATGAAAACTTGTACATATCCTTAATATATTTTAGTGTCCCACTCTTGTCACTCCAACTTGCATATTCTGCTTATCAGTTTCCAATAATTTCAGATAAGAAGCAGCATCTCTTTATCCCTGACAGAGCTGTTTGAGGAGTTCTGAAAAATGTGTCTGTAAAGGTTCGAATAGGTGCTCTGTAGGGCAATTTCTTACTCCTTGGATGAAAAAAGAAAGTTGTTTGCACACGTGTGTATCTACTTTTCCACAAGAAAGAGACACTGGAGAAAAAGAACCCTACAATTGCTCTATTAGGAAAGGATAATCAAGTTCTGTTTCTTCATTAAAATTGCGTTGTTTTCTTTCTTGTAAAAGTATAAACTGCATTGTATGTCAGCTTCTGATATGTTTTTCCTCCTCTGGAGTATATGAAACTCTTGATAATAGCACGGGGGAAGTGAAATTGTAGGAAAGGGATCATAATATTGTTCTACAACTGCATCAAAAGAGATTGCTTTGGAAGGTTCCCACAGCAGAGATTAGATGGATGCCATTGTTTCTTGATGGCAGTCATTGTCAGGTGAATGGACTGGCCCCAAACGTATGTGCTACTTGCTGCAGGTGAAGAATAGAGGCCTCGTCCTACATAATCCATTAGGTAAATCATGTAGATAATTGTTTTTTTAATTTTCTTTTTTTTCCCCCAGAGCCTTAATGACGTTCAGGGTAGCTATCTGACTTAATCCATGAGGCAAGATTGTCCAGTTCTTCTCTGTAACCTCATGCCAAAATCTAACCAGTTCATCCCCTTCATCTTTTTTAAGACAAAAGTTATCAAAACTCGTGAAAGGGAGAGAGCTTTGCAGCAGACCCGAGTGTCAAAACTCTTATTCTCTCTCTGATTGTGCTCCGATTTGCTGTGTTACCTTACAAATAATGTGGTTGGATCTCTCCTTGCCTACCCTTGCATGAGCTCTGTGAAATGGAGGTAATTAACACCTGCCTCAGGGAATGCCTTACATTGATATTTAATGGATTAACATTTGTAAAGCTCTTTGAAAGCCTCAGATGTGGGTCCGTATGGAAATTCAAAGCATTGTAATCTTGTGGGATAAACAGGCATTTCTCAAGGCCAATCCTGCTTTATATGAAGGACAACAAACTGTGAGGGTAGATACATCATCATAATTCAGATAAAGCAAAGCCACCTGGCTTGCCTGTACATGTAATAATATCATCCTGTCTTCAATATCATCTGCTTATATATGAGCCTGAAAGTCCCTGTGCATGTAAGGGTAACTGGTACCTGTAACACAAATCCATGGATTTTCAAAATTCCATGATAAGTGTTGGAAAAAAGCATATCCTGGTCAGAATCCAGAACAAATATGTATTTTTCCTTCATGCAGTGAACAAGCTAAAAAAACAAATCTTTATCAGACTTTCTCCTCATGGCTGTGGAAGTATGTCAATCCTTCTAACTACAAGTGATGCCCTGTCCTAGTCCCTGGCACCAAGATAACTTTTAATTTTGGCTTTTAAAGTTGTCTCTTAGTTCTAACAGCAAGGCCTTGTACATTTTAGACATAATGGAAAAAAGGTTTAATTCTAGTTTTTTGTTTGTATGTGGGTTTTGTATCAAGTTTGTCTGGGAAGGGGAGGCCTTCCTTCATAAAGTCTCTCTGGTATGTAACACACACCACCTAACAGGTCAAATATGTAAATAGCACAGCCAAGGTCTTCAGCACACATCAGATCACAGCACTGCAAAAAGAGGTGGATCCTGCATTATCAGACCATACCAATTCATGCATTCCCCATACTTTGAGGGAAGTGAAAACCACTGAGATTAAAACCAGCTTGTCCTTTACATGTGTCTTGTGACTCTTCATAATAGATAATTTTGGAATACAGCTTTTAAGTATAGCAAAGTGTTTTCATCCCTGTTCTAATTCCTCTGCTGTCTTTTTTCTTCCTTACAAAAATTGCACCATTCTGGTTTTAATCCTGCCAACCATAGGCAGAGGAAGTGAATCAAGTCCTTTTTTTGTTGTTCATAACAAATATGATATTCATCCTACATGTTATATGCAATCACAAAAACACTGATAATCTTAAATAATGAAGATTAAATGATGAAGAGAATAAAGGAGGCAAGATAAAACAATTTCAGGCTGAGAAAATAACAATTATGAGAAAATTTTTTAAAATTTGCATTTGTTTTCATCCTTTAGAAAAATATAAAGAGAGATATTAACATTCTAATGAATAAGAGATTCTCTCTATGGGAAAATGAGAAAAGGTTTCTTTAATTTTAGTGGGAATTTAGATTGAATATACGGAGTTGCTTACTATGATGCAAACTAATAATATGCTACACAGGGCAGTCTAGAAATGTGAAATCTGCTTCATCAGTACCTTAAAGGAGAAGCCAAACAATTTTAGGATGGTTTCCAGCTAGTTGGACTTGTCTGAGAGTTGGTGGTTGGAATGTTTTTGGTTGGTTACACACACACCCACGCAGTCACGTGATAGATTAAAAAGAGTCCTGTGGGTTCTTTTCTACATCAGTACGCAGTACAACCTGATGTAGGATGTGTATTAGTCAGTAGATCTGCATTCCTATCATTGCAACTTGCAGGAAATCCTACTGACATCCCTAAACTTACCCTGAAATGGAATCTGACCCAAGAGGTCACCAAATAGCAGTGCAGTGTACACTGGGACTTTGATCTGATGAGGAAATAATCAGTGCTCTGAGGTCCTGTTCTAGCTTCATGCTGGTTTTGCATGGGAGTGATTTCTTGACTTCATTGAATCTGCATACGAATCAAGCTTGTCCCCTCTCTTATGGCATATTTGGATGCATTAATAAATGTTTATTTTACAGGGAGAACACTGTTGGATTTCAGTCACTTCCACTCCGTGGGATTCCATGACAAACACAAGTGAGATCCTGGCCGCATACAGCATGAAGCAGCATGACTGTAACAGCACAGTGTTAAAAATGAGTCCCTTAACAAAGGCATGGAGTGATTAGTATAGAACAGAATAAATGGTACTCAGCTAAAGATATTTTCCCTTCTCCATTCTTTCAATTTATTTTTTACTTTGAATTACATGGATTAGGGACACCAGACTGATACATTTCATAATACATTTCCAGGCTGAATATTTTGGTAACAGATAACAGTGTATAGATATGCAACAAGTGACTCTACAGAGACTCCTTTCAAGTTGTGTTGGGTGAGGACCTGCTTTGACTGGGGGATTTTAAGTCAGCTAACGGTGACTCCTAGAATACTCAACAGTGAAATACATTCTCTGTTGTATGTCTTTGCAAGTGTCAGCCATTTATCTAGAGACCAACAATAAGGTAAAGATCAGTTGTATAAACACAGAAATAAGGAAATACTCTGAATTTACAAATTTATATATGATGCTATCATATATTCCTTTTCTGACCATCAAAAATGAGTATTTTCTCTTCCATCTGGTTATTAACTTAGAGATTGCTTTTATATATTTAACGTACTGTACTCTGTTTTGCACTTCTCGTTTTCTGTCTGAATCTGGAATACTCTCATCCTATTCTGTCATGTCAGCTAGTCATTTCTTGTGCCATTCTAAACAAAAATAAGCCTGTCTATTAGCAGGCTTCACCTTGTGGTTTTCATTTCTGGTGACTCTTTTGTTGATTGTCATTACTGACAGCACCTCACTGATTATCTTTTCTTAAAAAGTCATCAAATTATATGTCCTGTCTTCTTGGTCATTCATGTTTCCATTATGAAGAAAACAGGATCACAATCAATGCATTTGGTCACATGATCCTCCTCCCAAGGGTTTATAGGTACAGTCCTCTGCTCCCCAATCTGCTGATATTCTCCACCTCTTAAATGGAGATGAAAATTTTAGTCTACAGGAGGGGAAGGTTAAAACAGTTTATGGATTGTTTCAGTCAGATGACAGGAGTTATAAAAGTACTGCATAAGTAACAGAAAAATGCAAATCGCAACTGAGGCAGAGAGAAATCCCTGGACTTGAATAATAGAGTACTGCAAGACAGGGATGGAAGATGCACTATGAGGTAACTTGCAAATTTCCATGCAGCACAAAGCTGAAGCTACACTGACCAGTCCTCTTTTTTAAAAGTAAAATTACATCAAAAGATGAATGTTAATAGGAGCACAAACAACTGCTTCTGATAAGCTTCTTATGGACTACTATGTATCCACAGGAAATTTGGAGCAAAAGAGAATGTGATTAGAAGCAGCTGCTAAAATTGGAGGGTAGATGGAAACAAAACTTCAGAGTTACATAGGAAATGAGGTAAAATGAAATGAACTAGCCCAGCTGAGATAATAGAATGGTATATGCATTTACCACGCTTTTAAATAAAACATTGACTTATTATTGCTCTTCTAGGGTGTACCGATCCCAGGGAATTTAACATAGCATGATGTAAATGTGGGGGAAGAAGGGAAGGCCACATACAAATTTGTGATGCTGAAAATGACTTTCATGGAGTCTGTAGAGGAGGAGGAAAGAAAAAAAAGAGCAAGGACTGTTCAAACCCTGATGATCGTTTTTCACTTTAAAAAAAATTCTAATCAGGGTTTGGGCACAGAAAGTATGTTAGCCTTCTGACAGAGACATTCAAATTACAGAGGTAGAAGAGCCCATTTATTACTGTCTTTGAAAAGCTTCTATATCTCTTTCAATTTTTTCAAATCTCAATCCATTGAAGCATGATGTTTTTTCATTTCCAGTTGATGTAAACCTTCCTGGTAAACAGGAGAAACCATCCAAGTAATGTGAAGTGTCTTGTTGAAACCACACAAACCTTTGGACTTTAAACTTTCTTTAACTCTTAATGTTTTGAAAGGAAGGAGAAACTCAATAGTGTATGTTCCAAATGGAGTGGGTGAGTATTTGATGAATGAACAGAACATGAACACAATACAGAGGTATCCTGTGTCTTTGATGTAAATGTGATTTCAAGTGCTCTATAGAACTTAAATTGGTAGAAAGATCCAGAAATTAAATGCCAGGAATGCAAAGAAATTAGGAGAATTTTTTTTCACCTGATGAGATGGAAAGATAAAAAACAATTTTCAGCTCTCACATGATGGTAGAGAAAATTCTTGCACTGAGATAGCAGAGAAAAAGTCAAAATTAATGAAATATACATGGAGGGAACTTCCTAACATGTTTATAAAATGTGTGTTTAAAATTCCCTGATGTTTTTGCACAGTCCATCGGAAACCCAGAGCTTTAGTAGAAGGAAAAATGCAAAAGATCTTTTTAAGAGAAATAAATTCATAACCTCTCAATAAATGTGCCAGAAAGTCAAAAGAATGTTTTCTTCTGCTCCAGAAATATTTTAGAGGAGGCAGAAAAACTGGTCCTCAGAAAATTAAACAGTTGTCACTTTTTTTACGAATCCTGTCATGTAAGCAACATAATTTTTCTACACTTGTTTCTTTGGGGTGGTTTTTCTGGTTTGTTTTTGTGAGTTTGCATACCCTCCTTCAAGCAAGAACTACCTTTGGTAGATTTTTGTTGGTCTTCTGAAGCACTATAGATGTGAAATCGATTATAGCTTCTTAGCACTCATTTCCTGAAAGTCTTTCAATGACTCCATTTCTGCTGACTTCAAATATTTGTCCTTGTGGGCCAAGGAGGACACAACAGGTATGACATCACATGCAACACCTTGTTGCTGCCTTTTACTGTATTCCTGCAGCCTAGAAATACAGGCTGAGGAGCTCTCCCTTCAGTTAATTTACTTTTTCATAAAAGTGTCTTGGTCATCTCGATAGACACTTCTGTGTTGTGGGCAAGATGTGACACAAAGGAACACTTGAGTCTGAATTCTGCTTATGCTGTGCAGAGTGTGATATTCCCAAATGCTGGATAGAGCAGGATATGTTATGTTTGTCATGCCTTGAAGTTTTTATGTTGGAGAAAAACAGTATCTGGCATTCACATATATGGACTGCTTTTGATTTATTTAAGAGATGTACTTTCCAATCAGTCTTTGGATTATTGTTTGTAGCAACAGTGTATCTACTGTTAGGTATCTGCAAGTTGGCTCTGAAGGTTTACTAATATTTACAGATATTCCGGACATTTGCACTAGAGTAGGGAACTTGACTACTTTTATGCTGAAATGGCTCAATGCATTTGGCCAGGTTGATTAGAATTAGTTAAAATTAATCTACTATCATACTTAGAGAAGCAAGGAAGGTCATTTACAGGGCACATTGTCAACAGACTTCCCTGATGGCTTTTTTCTTCTTTTTCATTTCTTTTCTTTGCAAGAAAAAACAAAAGAACATAGACCTCGTTTTCCATTTGTTCTTGTGTACCTTGAACTGACCTACTCCGTATTAACAGCCCCACATGTACAATTAACTCCTTCAAATCAGCTGGCAAAAGCTCATGGAAAGCATTGCCTTATGAAAGACCTGCCATAACCAGTGACCCAGCCATCTGACCAGCCTGGCTGTGTGATGACAGTGAAAAACAGTCCTGCTGAGAAAAAGAACATCATCCTCTGATGGCTACACAGTGACAAAGAGGCTCCGAGGAGGACTCAATACATGCTCTGCTTGATGCTTCATCAGACTGCCACCTCAAAGATGGATGTTTATATAAGAGTGCCCAGCAGGATGCTAGCACAGCACTGAACTGTGTGTTCTGGCTGTGGCTGAGATCATTTTTGCAGAGCTGCTACAGAAACGAGAGGCAGGGCAGCCTGTCACAGCCCATGGATGCATATTCCATCCTACTGAGACACATGGAGGGCTGCATTCTCAGGTTTGTACACACTACATCTCCAGAGGTAAAAGCCACTGGATTGAGCCTTCACAGAGTAAGGCATCAGGGTACCTGATTGTCACACATTAGCTTGCAAGTGTGATTAGAAGTATTAATGGGAACCTTACTCATTCCTACTGCTAACCTGTCTGGCTAAGGTCCCCTGTGACGATAATAATAATGGAGTTTCTCATGGCATTAGTCATTTCTTTACATTTGGTGAGTTTTGACTGGTAAAGGCATAAAAATAAACAAGACACAATACATATAAGCAGTAAGTAACAATTTTCCATACAATTGCTCTGTACACATTTTCACTGAAAATGTCACTGTAAGAACTATATAATCAAGGCACAAATAAACAAAGAGCACAGAATAAATAGAACAGCCCTCTTACTGTAGCTTATACGACTTGTACTTATTGAACTGTAAAGAGTGTACTGAACACTAAAGAATGGATCACCTGCAGTAAGCTAAATTGTTTTTCTGCTGACGAGACAGTTCCACATGGTGTGGTGATTCAAAGGGAAAGAGAATAGTAAAAGATGTAGAAAGAGAAGGAAATAACACAGCTCTCCATCATAGGAAGGGAATTAAATGCTAAACTAGAGGAAACTCAGCTAAGAAATTCAGTTGTGAGTGATGGATCCCCTCTTCAACTGCAGGGGGAACTCAAAGATTTTAATCTATTCAGTGATTTCAAGGTTAGAAACTATAAAGGTCTGTCTTGTGGCACGAAACAGGGGACCTAATTTTCAGGTAGGTCTTGAAGTCAGATGGTCTCGATAGCTCACTGAATCTTTTGGCACCTAAATTGCAGCCAAGTCTCAGTTCAGATGGCGTCCCCTTTCCTAGTCTGTTAATGCACAACTTCCAAAGGCACTGTGACCGTGTCAACCGCAGTAAGCACTGGACCAACAGCAAAATGGACCAGAGTTCTAGACAGATGCATGTGTTATGGAAAGGGATTCAAGAAAACCACATCGCCTGCTTCAGCTGAACACTGCAGTAATTGTGTGCTATTGGGTTCAAGCTAGTGAGCTCACAGTTCTGATGCTCTGTCAAATGCATTTGTGTAGGGATAACGCATTTGTAATCTGTATCATTTATACTGTGCCACACAGTAATGTAAAAATGAGAAGTTGACCTCAAAATCTACTTTGGTAAGAAACACAGGAAAGATTCATCTAAATTAGTTCCATGAAGCTCAAGAGTGGTCTGACATATGCCACCTGGAAAATAACTCTTATAAATGTACTTAGCTTGCTGTTTCCTCCCAGCTATGTAAGATTTCTGTGGGAGTTTCATAACAAAATACTTGCTATTTTTTTTGATGTGTTTAGGGGAGTTAAGAAAAAGTAAAGGAAACAAGTGGATTACTATTTAAGGGTAAATAATAAAATTTGAATATAGTATTCAGCAGAGGATCACTAGAGCATGTACTTCCATGTGCCCTACTAGCTGAAGACACCAAGCGTTAGACTGAATTATCAGTGTCCACAATTTCTCCTAGAATTTTGTATTGTTCAACTCCAGTCTAAGTGCCATGTGGTTTTGGTAGACCTTATTTCATATTTAGCACCTGTATGCATGCGTTTGATGAAAAGCTCATACAGAATTTCAGTATATGTCAGGAACACATTACTACCTAAATTCTGGTGCTCCACAAAAGGGTCTTGTAATTTCTGTTTGACTTAAGGGTGTCAGGGGACAGGAAACAATACTGAAGTCACTACTTTTCCTGCAATACCAGAGACAACAAAATCCGTTCTCTGACTCCTAGATCACAGCCTGCTTTCATACACCATCATGTGTAGAATGGAAGTCCTCTTATAAAGCATCCCTAATTTGATTGGGATTGCATAAGCCTATGGCACCACCTAGCTGCAAACACTTGGGGTTTATTATTTTTTCATTTCAAACCCACCATTTTAATTTCATTAGCACTTAATTAAGAAGGAGGACATATATTTACTACAAATGTACTTATCATCTGATCTCTGGCTCCCCAGACCTGTTGCAAGTCTTTTGCACATTCTGGATTATCTCACTGGGTTGTTACAGAATGGTGCCTTAGTGCTGATCTACAGCCACTGACTTGGTGGAAAGAACTCAGCTGTCTCGGGCTCATGTCTAAGTACAAGTCTGAGCCAAGATCCTAACTGTATTTCCTCCTTCTGAACTAGAACACTTCCTGAAGTTATTTGTCTGTTAATTCCTAAAATTGAGTTATCACCCTAAACAGAAAAAAAACCCAATTGGGAATCTAAAACTAACCACCAAAAAAAGATACTTATTTTACAGAAATTACAGAATTTACAGGAATCTACAGGAATTAGAGTAGGAATTACAGATGCATTTTGGAAAAAAAAAGAAACAGTTGACAAATTAGTTTACCAAACTGTCTCTTCTCTTCTGCAGTTTCTCAAAAACATGAAAAGTATTTTTTCTATAAAAACAAGCACTCTTTTTTTCAAGTTTATATGAAAAATTAAACAAGAAATTACACAATATCCTCAATATAAATGTCAAAAGGAACATTCTTAGTCTATACAGAAAGGTATTTTGTCTATTTTCTTTAAAAATATAGTCATTTCTATGTTAATCTAAGCCAATATGTCTTCATTATGTTTCCTAGGATGTTTCTTATAGTCACTGAACAAAATTAAACACCCTCTAATTTGGTCAGCTCCACAAAGCAGGCTGGAGACATTAAATGTATTAATATCTTAGTTTCTTTATATGTTTCCCAGAAACCTTGGCGTAAAAGAAGTAGAATTTGACATTTATAAAACGGGTCTTTTATGAACTTGGTGGCCTTTGATACACTTACATTCAGAAAAGATGCTTGATTTGTAATGGAAAAGTCTTCATGACTGAGTGATCATTATACCATTAATAGTTATATTTGGTGGAAGAACAGCAGGCTGATGTTTTTCTTTGTTGCTGTTCATCTCAAGCAGAGTTTAGAAAAATGCCTTTGAGGAAAATGGAGTACATGCTTTAGAGAATAGAGAGTAGCTTAGGTGTGGTTTTTTTTCCTTGGAGATGGCATTTTAGACATGTCAGCTTCCTTGTCTCTTTGCAATATGCACAGATGATTGGCCTAAAATTACTTAGCCTTATAAACTGTACAGATGCTTCTTTCTGTATGATTATCAAAAGTCTTGTAGAAAAGTCAAAACGACAGACACAACACAGACTTTTTTTTTCTCAGCATGTAGCCATCTCCTTCACATGTCCTCTGGTTGGTACTTCAGAAGATTTATTTTAGAAGCTGAAGGAAGAAAAAGCAGGTGAAAAGGGGATCATAGTACTAGCACCTTCAGTCTTGTGCTCCAGGCCTCAAAGAATGACATGAGCAAAATCCCAGATTTCTCCCCCAGGAAGTTTTATATTAGCAATGAACTAGAGTGCTATATATTTTTTATTAAGCACACTGATGTTTTTGCAGTATAGCAAGGTGAGATATTTGAATCAGAGAGGTAACACTACTCTGCATTTCATTGTTTCCAATGAATTGGAAATGTAGGTGCTGATTTCCCTTAACTGCACTGTACACAAAGGCTTTTCCAAAGCTTAGTGAAGTTACTGCATCCTTCTTAATGCAAGATTGCATCCTGACAGCTCTGGGCAGCAGTGCTGGAGAGGTGTACTCCTGCCTCCTCAGGCCAGAGAAGCAATGTGCCAGAGCACCCTAAAAAACAGGATAGTGGAGGAAAAGGGTAAGGGGAAGAATTTCATGTCCCTCCCTTCTTTTCCTTGCACTCTGTGTTGTCAGAAAGTACTTTGATATTTCATTTCTTCCACATTGCTTTACCAGAATCTCCTTTAATAAAAAAATAGATACTTGGCCGTGAGAATTGGGAAGAGATTCTGTAATTTTGAATCTCACTTAGAGGCAGACACTGCCCAAAATGTTAGAGTATACTGCCCACTGAAAAGAGATATAGGACCTAAGTATTAGTTTGTTCTAAAATTCTTAATCTGATGAACAAGAGATTTTTATTTTCTTTTACCACAAGTCCCTAAATAAATAGCAATTGCTTCTGCTTAGACTTTGTTTTGGTGTGAGCATTATAAAAGAATCAAATAACTGCTTATACTGATCATTAGTGGAACTATTTAAAATTAAAATACTTAATTATTTTGTTTAATAGAACAAATTTTGAGAGATAAATTTGGTGAAGCACAGGCATATAACATACTGAGTAGAAAGGATGTTTTCCTATATAAAAAATGAAAAGTTATTTACTCATGGAAGTAAGATAACTGTTTTTTCCCTTCTGTACTTAATCCTGCAGTACCCTACATGACACAATTGCTTCCGATGAGTTTGGATAGCCCTTATCCAAACTGGGTCATTTGCATCCCAAGTAAAGGGGAAAAATCCATAAGGATGACCTTTGAAGATAACAATTGCAAGATTATTGAGAATAAGAATTTTGTGAGGAGAAAAGCTTTGACCAGAGAAGAAAGTTATGCTTTCTTCCAAAAATAAAAGTACAAAAATAGTTTGAAAACATTAATGTGTAGTGTTTACAAAAATAAATGGGAAAATGTTGCTTATTTGTATAAATAAAAACTAATAAATGAAACATGTGGTGCTGCAATGTATAAGGATGGTACAGACTAAAGATAACTAATATATGAGCAAACAGTAAGTAATATGTTGCTCTCTATTCTACATGCACATTCTTATGGAAAGTGCAGTAAGGGCAAGACTATTAATATGACATGCACAGATATAGAAACTGCATATTCAACAGAAAAATAATTGATCCCAGGCTGGTGGCAAAGTTATTTAAAAAGCTATCCCTTGTAGTCTTAAATGGTTCCATGAGATTTGAGAATAGGTTATTATATTTTCTGTATAAAAAGGGAGTAGGGGTGTGATTCAGACAATTGATCTGTTAGTTTGAGCTCAGTTCATTAAGCACTATGTAAAAACAACAAAGAACATTTTGCTGAAAGAAAGGGCATAGAAAGAGATGGCTAGCAGAATTTTCCTCGATCTGTCTTCTGACTTCTCTGGTTAAATATTTTCACCAATAATATTGGTCCTGTAATCTGGTGCTCTGATGAAATTCATTGCATACACTTCGCAGTAATTAACAAATGATAGGAGATATTGAATAATAGATAAGAAAGAGGGAAAACTGGATTAGTATAGGGCCCTAAGTACTAGAAATTAGATTAGATTAAATAAAATCACAGAAAACAGCAGGTCATATTTTTATATCATACATCATCACACGTTCTTTAGTGATGAATGCCAGAAGATCCTATGTTAACTACTTAGTCATAGTCTGTCTAATACTAGTGACACGATATGGGCTTCAAAAGGAAAAATACTTTTTGGGATCATATCAGAAAAGACATTTTCAGCAGCCAATGTATTGAGAAAGAATGCTTTTTAATATATAAGGCAAAGTTTGGACTTCAGTTTTTGAAAGGAGGTATCTTAGTTATCTTAACCAGTTACCAAAGTGAAGAAGAGGAATTTCTTCTTTCTTAATACTGGAAAGTGTGCAAGGAAATTATTGGGTCATGTAGAAAGTTGATAAAAATATGTGAATATGTGCTGTGTCTAATTGTATTGGAAGTTTCTAGTCCTGTTCTGCAGCTGAGCCTCCAGGAATCACTGTCAACAGTATGAAAGAAACCAAACAAAACCAAAAACAAAACAAAACAGATAAAGAGGAAATATGTGGCAGGAAAAACTGCAAACACTCACAACATTTAAAGTGTCACTACAGACATGAACAGACCAAATACTCTCTCGAGGTACCCAAGTTTACAGACCAAGGATAACATATTAGAATGAGACAAAGATCAGAATGTTTCACTCAGTCATACAGCTCTGTTTTATCCCGTTAAAGTAACAGAGGCTTCATTTAATTTTTGGGGGGGTTTTTGCCTCTTAATTACTTTAAAGGGAGTGCTTTATTAAGGATATGTTCTATATTTGAATTTTCTATGCCAGTCAATTGTTTTGATAGCACAAACACACTGCATGGAAGTAACAGCCATGACACACTATTAGTTAGTGATTACAGAAGATGTTGCCATGCCAGTTGGGTGGAAATACAGGGATTATCACCAGGTCCTGCAGGTTTGGAGGTCACTCTCTTTTTTCCTTTTTTTTTTTTTTCATTCATGTCACTCCCTCACCTCCCTTGTCCTACTCTAATCACGCATCTTGCTAAATCACAACTATGTTCTTCAGGTCAGGTACTGAGCCCTCTGATATGGGCATAGAGTGCTATAGCACAGAGGCTTCAGTATGACTTCCTCTGTGACAGGGTTTTAGCAGGACTTGTTCTCCTCTTGCTTGAATCCTTCTGCTCTGTGGGAGTTCTGTGTGCTGCTACCACCAACCAAGGAGGTCAGTCTCTTTCTGCTTCCCCAGAATATGTCCAGATAGCTACTTAAAGTACAAGCCCACAGATTAAGGTGCTGCAGGTTGATGTGCTATAGTAGGTCTAGGCTGCAAGGTCATTAGATCACATTACTAATGCAGGAAGTGAAGGATTCAGACACTGACATTCTGTTCCCTACCCTGGACTCTCACACTCTTGGAGCAGGGAAGTGTTAGGATACACCTTGGCTCTGTGAGAGTGCTTTGGCAGTTTCTCTTAAACATTGCTTATTCATCACCCCTAGGAGATAAATAAATGAATGGCACACTTAACAAGTGGCCCAGGGACTGGGGCATCCCACATGCCAGGTCATAATGATGAGAGAAAGCAGCAGCAAGAACCGGCAGTAAAATTAAGCAAGTATTCCTAGTTCAGGTCCTTAATGAGGACTGTTTGGTCTGTTACAGCTGTCTTGTCCAAAACTATGCTACCAGCACATAGGCACAATTCAGCAGTTCCCTGGGCTAGCAGTCAAATGGTAGCTCCAGAAGCAGAACAATCTAATCAGTGTTTTTCTGCATGCACACAAATTGTCTTTGTTAGGATGCAGGTGCTGTGGCATTATGTCTGTGCTTCTCTTGATCTGATCTGATCTATCCTGATCTGATCTGCTCTGGGAGCCCTGCAGATCCAGGCAGTGTACCCTGTGATTGTATCTGCTCCATTAGCTCCAGCTTAGCAGGGTCCTGGCCCTGCTGTGTTGTGCAGTATAGATAGTACTCTACTCGCTTGTAAAGAGTAGAGTTACTCCTTGGAAACCCTGCTGATACCACAAGCTGCTTTTCAAGCCAATTGTCCTTCTTAAGATGTGTAAACTGAAAAAGGAGTTTCTCCAGACTGCTGAGAAATGATACATAGAGTTACTTTTATATTTGTCTCAAAGACACATATTGTTCAAAATTCAGTACTGAAGGAGTAATCTGAACTAAGTAGGTTTCATATTCTTCATAACTTTGTCAAATATTTAAAAAAAAGTATAATGAAACTCCTACAAGTGAGTGAATATAAAAGAAATTAGGTTACTATAATGAAATGTGAGAATTTGATCAGATTGTTTAAATCATGATACCTTAGAAAACTTAGGGTAGAGAAAGGAACTAGTAAGGAAGATATTTTGTTTAGTAACAGTCCTTGTTGCTGTTATTAACTGTCATTGGGACTAGTGTACATATTCTAACAAAAGATATGACAGGGAGAGTCAAATTTCCAGACTGGAATTAATGTTCCAAGTGCAGTCTTCTGAAATTACAGGTAATGAGGTTATAACCAATCCCTTTTACCTGAGGCAGGGTTGCACACAAGGGAAAAATCTAGTTAGAAGAGACATCACTTTTTCAGGTGACAGTAGTGGGACATCAAAGGATTGCAATCAGAGTTCCTAACCACTGAAGTGCATGAATCTTTCAGACAGCAAGGCTGTCCTGCAGATATTTGCAGTAGGTTTTAATTTTTTCTGTGACTATGACTATCTGTTTCTGCACACTAATAGAGCCCCACATGATAACACATTTCTCTTGTTTCCCCATCTTAGATGCAAAGCAAGTAGATGTGAGGGAAGGAATTTAAAGGAATTAATTAGAAAATTAGAAATAAGGAGGCTAGAAAATGAGATGGACAGTAGAACAGGTGGGCAAGAAGTCCTGAGAGGAATGTAAGAGAATGGAAAAGATAAGAAGACACATACACACTGAAAAAGACCTGTATGTAAGGGAATGATTCAAGAGTGTGCAGAGATGGATGCCAAATCTGGTGCTATTTGTTTTGTCTCTAAGTACTTGGTTTTGCAACTTTAACACAGGAATTGACTGTTGAGGGGAATACCCTATAACTCCGTTATTAAAAATAAAATAAAGGGAAATATTATTATACAAGAGGACAGATTCGGATGTCCAGTGTTGGGAATTCCAGCTAATTCCCTCAGTACTTTGGGACTGATGGTCTTTCTTGTACCTATTTCCTTTGTATCTTAAGTATTGTCTCTGTTTTTCAGAAAAAAACCTAGTTGCACTGTGTTGCACTGCAGAGAGAGCTGAAGTTATGTGGAGAAATCAATCTCTTGTTAAAACACAGGAAGTTTAACAGAACAATTACAATTAATTGAAAAGGTGCAGAATCATTTAAGAAACTTAAAGGTCAGGTTTAGGAGTGTTTGGCTCCAGGTTTCTTGATTGCATTTGTTTTTTTAAGCTATATCTGAAATTTAAAGTAAATATTAAAATCAGATATCTCAGTCCCACTTCTCTGCCTTGGCCTTGTTTTCTCCTTTTTCTTTTCATTTTCTGTCATTCTGTGTTTAACCAGAGTGCTCAGCTTTCCTCATGGGTATCACATGAGTGCTGCATGTGGAGTTGAAGGACTTGCACAACAGTAAGATGAAGACTGTCAGGCCAGTACTGCCAAACATTGTTGGATGCTTTTTGGAACAGGAAGATTTCATCAAGATAAAGCTATTTTCTTCTTTTAGAGGAAGAAACAAACTTGAAAAGAACAGCAACATAAAACCCCTTGACTCTAAGTGTCAAGCTTAAAAATACCGTAAAGGTGTTCCACTGGATAAAATGGAAAGACTTTTCAGCAAAAAAGAGCACATTCAGGTCAGCATCCAATCAGCCTGTTCCACATTTGGGCTTTGCTTTATAATTAATCTTCTTTACATACACAGCATTTGAAGTTGAAATAACTGGGTCAGGAGACCAGATTTTCAAGGTTGGGATTGCAATGAATACTTCACTATCCATGAGGAAATATAAGTCCAGTGGAGTGTCCTGTGTGCTTTTTTCCCATGAAATAAATAACCCATTATCATTTCCCCACAACAGAGTATTTCAGAGGCCCAGTGGTCAGCCAGCCACAAGGCCTGAGGAGTTACCATTGCAGTGAGAGAAAGGCTTTAGAAAAACAACTCCTACAGAAAATAAAGCCTAACCCTCTCCAACGCAGTAGGCATAGCTGTCATAACCTTTGAAACCTCCTGCCTGATGGCTTTGCTGAGGTCAGTTTGAGTGCCATTATTCAGACAGCTACAGGTACCTCTCAAGGGCTTGATTTTCTGTTATCTTAGAGGTTATTTGTAATCACTGATGTGAAGGTGAGTGGCAGGAATCAGGAGAGCAGAATTCTCTTCTTCTCTAGGCCCACTTTTCCATTACCTAAGTGATTACACAGCGCATAACAAAGTAACGATCCTCTCTCCAAAAATCAAATTAAACTCTTCCAAGGCATTGTCACTTTTCACCTTTTTTTTGGAAACACATCTTAGTATCTGGCAGTACTGAAAACACTGGGAAGAGGAGATGAAAGAACAGAATGAATATGCAAACAGCTCCTTTCTATTTTCTTTTACAATACCATAGCCAAAGATGTAAAAGAAGGAAATATCCAGTGAGATTGGGTTTATAGAATCATAATTCTTTATTGTGATTTGCAAGAACTCAAAAGAACTGAAATGCTTAAGAAATCTGAAATGAGAAAGAGAAAGAACAGTGTGATGATAAATCTGGAAGTGACTTAACAGCATCTGGAAAGATAAAGTCTTTGATATAAGCATCTGGAAAAAAATGCCAACAGCCCAAAATGATGCCTTGATACTTTTTGTTTGGTTGGTTTCATGGGTTTTTTGAGGGCTTTTCATTTTTTGGAGGGAGTTGAGTTTTGTTGTTGTTGTTTTCACTTTGTTTTGTTTTGTTTTGTTCCAGTTTTCTGCCTTTTGATTTTTTAACATGGTAAACCTTTTTGGATAAAAATTAACTTTCTTAGAGTGATTTTTGTTACAGATTCACTTACCTTGACCAGATGCTTAGCAGACTGGAAATTGGCTTTTTTTCAAGCAACATAAGCCAAGAAATAAGCAGAAAAAAGTCCTCTCCTAGGTAAACTAAAAACCTGGCTATAAACACTACCACCTAGTATTGAAAGGCACAAAACAAGGCAGGTATACTTCAGAGCCTTAATGGAATTTAATTGATTTCCAAGTCACATAAAACTCTTCCAGCACAAAAAAAGTCTTGAAGGTCTGTGATCTTGCTTATTGTTTTGTTGGGATTTCGAGAAGGTTTTTTGTTGTTATTGATAAAACTTCTTGCTTCAATGCAAATCAGAGGAGAAATGTTAATCACATTTCTTCAGATCATATGTCCAGCTGTTTAACTAAATTAATTGCTGTTCCGAATACAGGGACTAGCTTCAAGAGAGCAAGACAGTATCAGTATTGGAAAAGACATTTTTTTCTTTCTTTCCTTAAGGACCAATATATTTCTGTTGGAGCAGTGAAGGCATATTTCCTTCTGTTAAGAGTAGATGAAGACCAAAACCTAGATCTGCACTTCAAGGAAAATGGAGGACCATGGTTGTTTTTTATCCAAAATACAGCAGAATTCTTAGTATTGAGAATCATCTTTCTGACCCTGTGTCTGGCTCCTGGAGTGTCAGTTGTGCTGCTACATGAAGGACCATCACATACAACCAGTAGAGTTAACTTCAGTCCATAAAGGTAAGAAGGATTTCTATAACATGGAAGGGAGCAATGGGAGTTACTTGTGTGATGAGAGGGTAGAGCATCAGGAGTAGAGGTCATCTGTAGGAAAGGAAAAAGAAGTCTCTTGGTGTTTTCTAACACTCAGGTACCTCCTTTTACCATGCCCTTAAATTCAGTCAAATACTAAAAAATTGTAGGCATGCTAACAGATTAACCCCAATCCTACACCTGAAGCTGCCTGGGGCAGAAGAAGTCCGCCTAGAATTAGGCTAAGACAATGTATGACTTTGTCTAAACTTTCCTTTGGTTATGTCTATGTCATTCTGATCAGATGGGGGTGTTATATGACACTACATTAATTCTTCTCAGAGCTCTCAGGCATTAAATGCAATACGCACACAGTTAGACCAGCAAAAGTGTTATCAGCCCATGAACAGCCTGTTTACAAGGAATGTTGTGTACGGGTGGAAATGTGCAATCCTGATCCAGATAAACAAAAGTTTTGCAGGTGTCCAGCACATAATTCCCAGATTTAAAAAAAAAAAAAAAAGAGTAAACAAAGTGCTAAATTGTGTAATACTCAAGGCAGGATGATGATATGATATTTCATGTAAAGGAAGGAAGCCAAGAGAGAAGGTTATGGTCATGCATAAATTATAAGGTCAAACTCACATCAAAAATCCTTTCCTCCCTTCCTTCCTCCCTCTCTCATCCTCTCTCTCCCTCCCTCCTTCTCTTCCTTTCTCCTCTTCTTTTCTTCCTCCCTCCCTCCCTCCTTTTCTTCCGTTTTTCCCTTTTTTTCTTCCTTCCTTTTCTCCCCTTCTTTTTTTCCTTCCTTTTCTCCCCTTCTTTTTTCCTTCCTTTTCTCCCCTTTTCTAATTATATAAATCTTACTTTTTATGCATTTCTTAATTCCCTTAATTCCCTTGGTTGTGTGACTTTGCACAAGCATGGAAGAGTAAACATATTCTTCGCTTTAATGTGTAGGATCAGTTGGATTTCTCAGTATTATACAGCCCTTTTCTCTTGCTACCACTAGATACTGCTCAGAGAATGCAAACAATTTCAACATTAGGTTTAGTAATATTAAATTACCAGTTTTTCTTTTCTCATAGTTGTGAGCAAACAAGCTGAATGACATCAAAAGAAATGCAAAGGAGGAGGGTAATAAGATGAGGGAGGAGAGGTTTCATCAACACACAGAAGGTAAGGACGGAAAGGAGAAGACAGCATTAACACGTATTTTCTAAGCAGCATGGCTGGTTCCATAGCAGTTATTTTCAGACCAACTCGTTCTGATTTCTTTTGCATCTGTCAGAGTGCATCTGTTTTCGTGGCAACCTTGGCACAGGTGTTTACCAAATCCCTGTGTGTAAGTCTGTGTGGTTTGTGACGCATGCTTTTAATTCCATGGAAGCAGTTATCTTCTATAGAACTGCAGATGTTATTTTGTGTCAGCTACCAGGAGAAAATACCAGGAAGACTCTCATGCCTCTTTGTAATGAGGAAAGCAAACTATAACAGAAGCCTTTGCTGTATCAGCTCCCTAGGATTTCTCCAGTGTAGACAAGAATTATTATGCAGTGGTGTGCTTTGAACTGCAAAATGCCATGATTCTCCTGAGCAACTGTGAGACATTCTAAAGTATTCATTCATACCTCACATGTGCCCTGAAGTTTGACAGTGTATCTCTTTACAGCAGTTTCTTTTAAGAAGGGCCTATGCAGTTCACAAGTAACAAATGTGGAGAAGGCTCCGCTGTTCTGCTCTTGTAAGAGATAGACAAAACAGTATGTCTTGCGAGTTTTGTTATTTCATGCTCAGTTTGCAGGAAGCTGGACATGGAGGCTTTCCCTTGGCTTGCACTCGTGCAGTCTTTCCTAACAACAGTCCCAGCACGAGTCCTGACTGTGTTCCAGCTCCATGTGAAGATGGGACCAGGTCTTCTACTTTGCCCTGGTTTCTGTTCAGGCACGTAGCCCAACGTTTCAGAAAGGTGTTGAGTAACTCTTGATGGATGCCTAGTTTGAACAATGAGGCAACTGTGATGCAGTGTGGCAGATGCATCCAGCTCACAGCCTGAACTCTCTCTTGAGACTTTTAAATCATTATTACTTTATTAGTAACATATGTCTAAAACTTTGTTCAGTGGTTATTTGAAGCATGAATAACATTGGAAGTAGTCCAAAACTTTGCATTTTTATATTGTTTTGGCATATGCTCCCCGAGGATATGGACTGGACTCTGCCCTTCAATTGCCCATGTGGGTTTAACACCCCTTGGCAGGCACACAGGCCTTTACAAGTGGCACAGTGCAGATCCTTTTGAGGAAAGTTAGTTTAATCCCTAGATGTGTATGAGTGCTGAGAGAGACCCATCCCTAAGGCATTAAGTGTGAATTCAGCAAAATCTTGAAACAAATAAACAGGTAAATAAGACAGGGCTAATCTAGGGTCCTTGGAAGTCAGAAAGGGAGGCAGAAGCAGGAAGGGCACGAAATGTCTTTCTTTGGAATTTGGACTAAATAATTACCCAGTGCCAAAGACAAGTGAATGTCTTCATGATGTCTAGAAGACAACTGAAACATCAGTGGCAAGAGTTTCTGTGGATCCTAAAGTTGCTTTGAGTAAATGCCTCGGGCCTCTCTAGAGTGAAGTGGTCTCTGCAGCTAGAAGCAGATAGGTGTTATTTTGCGAGGATAGAATGTCACACCCAATTTTGGTTATTATGCATGGGTGTGACACCGCACAGCATCTTGGAGAAGATAAACCTCAAACCCTTAATTATTTTCTGACTACTACTCCTTTGGATAGCTGCTGAAAAAAGCAAAGACATCAAACCTCCAGCTGCTGTCTCTGGTGCTTACTCTTCATGACCTGTGACACGTCATAACACAACATAACGTGACACAAAATGACAGCATCCCAGTGAAGTTAAACGGAATAATCTCTTATGCAGAAACTCTTATTTCATTACATTTATTTCATGGCTTCATTTAATGCTGGGCAAGTGTTTCTGAAAACCAGCAGTAGATATTTCTGAGAGTAAAAGGGTACCTTTGGAGGTGTAAAAGCTAATTTTATGCTGGTTTAATGAAACATGCCTATATGTACAATCTGAAAACTAAAAATATATATAAGGCTTCAAGTATGCATTTCTTACTTTTCCAGATATGCTGAGCACCACCATATTCAACTAGACTGCAGATGCTGATGAAGCAAGCAGGGTTTTTTTTCTCTTGATGAATTTATAACAAACTTTCATCTTTATTCATTGCACATCTAATTACACCTCTTTTGCAACTGAGGAGTTCACTGAATTGAATTATTACATTTAACATGAAGTTAAAGTGTCTTGTATATTTCAACAGTCATTATCATTTGCTCTTCAAATAAATCCAGAAAATCCTTTAATTGCAGTTATTCCAGTTCTACAGGAGAAGTCATGCTTCATATAGCTACTGTAAATGTCAACAGCAAATTTGCTTCTGCACCTTTTGAAAATTGTAATTTGGACCAATATTCTGTCTACTGTTTTGGTCCATGTATATGTTACCATGACATCACAGTGGTGGATGTGGCTTCAGACTGGATATTTAGCCATGTTGTAGGTCACTCGAGTCTGTATTCCTTTTCAAATGGCTTAAGCTTTGGGGGGCAGAGGAGGAGAAATAGCTATACAGCATTAAGTTTTCCTGTTAGTCTGTAACCAGTCTAAAGACTGAATAAAGTCTAAAGTCTAGAGTGAATTGGACAGAAGGAGGGGTTTTGCTACAAAGCAAAGATTTAAGTATAACCTGACTAAACAATTGAATCTGTACCAGCACACATAACTATGGAAATAATGGCTGACACAAACAATAGTAAGATCCAGTTACTCAAACATCAACAAGAAATGTACAGATCAAGTGCTAAAGGACTGAGACTGTGCAGAGAATTGCTAATGTGTTTTCAATCAGTATTAGCAAATGAAATACCCCTGACACAGCAATTTTGTAATGGAAAACAAAATTCTTTTAGAATGGAAGTGTGATCATACAGTAGTATGGTGTATAAAATTGTGAGTTTTACTCTTAACAGCTGCACAGTTCTAAGCCGAAGAGCAATAAAAGTCATTTAGGGAATCACATGTCTTCTGGAAGAATAGCTGACATGATTCAGGGAAGTAGATCCAGGGAAAATTTGGGCATCCACCCAAGCATTCCTTTCATATGTAGAGCACGCTCAGGACAAGGGCCTCCAGCTCAGCTTGGCAATGGGTGACCACACTCTGCAGACTCTCACCTGAAGGTGGACAGCAGGATACTGGACTTTTCATCATGAGCCCCTTGTCCGTGAAACACTGAGAGTGTGGGGGAAAATATACTAGGCAGGAAAATGGAAATATTGCGTTCTTATGCCCCGTAAGATCTTTTATGCCATATTTGGTCCCTGTACCTATGTTCTGACAAGGCTGTATAGATTTTACTTGAGACTGGTGCTGGACTAGAGTTGTTGTTTCCAGCAGAAATGTTCCCCAAGTAATGATATTCATGATTCCCAGTCCTCTGGCAGCCTTGCAGGGATATGAACCCCGGGTGCAAGTCCTTCAATGCCCAGGTTTCCCATGAAGGCAGCCAGAGGTCAGAGCTCAGGCTCTACACCCAGCTTTAGAAGGGCTGAAGTGAGGGTGGGGAAAGGCAGAGAGCAAGGGCTGTCAGTGAAGGTTTTGCCCTTTCTACTGAGGGCCGTGGGGCTCGTAACACCAACGAAGAGGGTGAAGGGCCTTGAGGGGAGACCATATGGGGAGTAGCTGAGGTCACTTGGTCTGTTCAGCCTGGAGGAGACTGAGGGGAGCCCTCATCATGTTCTACACCTTCCTCGCGAGGGGAAGCAGGGAAGCAGAGCAGGCACTGACCTCTTCTCTGTGGTGACCAGTTACAGATCTTGAGGGAATGGCATTAGGCTGTGTCAGGGGAGGTTTAGGCTGGATATTAGGAAAAGATTCTTCACCCAAAGGGTGGTAGGGCTCTGGAACAGGCTCCCCAGGGAAGTGGTCATGGCACCGAGCCTGCCTGAGTTCTAGAACTGTTTGTTTGGACAGTCTTGGGCACCTTGGGGTGACTCTTGGGGATGGTCCTGTGCAGGCATAAGAGTTAGACTCGATGATCCTTGTGGGTCCCTTTCAACTCGGGATATGCCGTCATCCTGTGAATTGTCCGAGACCGCCGCCCCGTGAGTACACAGCGGCGGCGACGGACCTGGGAGACACCTCCCTCCTTCCCTCGGCCCGCACGCCTGAGGGGAGCGAACTACAACTCCCGGCGTG
>WEKY01012816.1:63770-76022 GCA_013390045.1 Picathartes gymnocephalus | reverse complement strand
AGGGCCGCCTCGGCCGCCGCGCAGGTGAGGGGGGCCCGGGGGGCTCCGTCGGGGCCGCGATGCGCGGAGGGCTCGGGGCCGGCAGCGGGCGGGGAGTGCTGGGGAGGCGAGCCGTGCGGGGCCGCCGGAGGTCGCGTTTGGGAGTTTGAGTGCGGGCCGGTGCCTCGTCCTTAAGAAGATGTATTTGGTGGAGGGGCGCTCTGGTAGCGGTGGCAGCGCCTGGCGGGGTGACCAGGGGGCTTGGGCACCGCGGGCAGGGGCTGCCAGAGCGTTCCACAGAAATGCAACCTGTCCATGGGATTTTGGAACCTCACCCGGACCGACCGGTGGTTTGTGAGGTGAACATGACCTGGTAATGTATTGGGGGAAGGGAAGAATCAACAAAACGTATACATAATGCTGTGTCCTTCCTTTGTTGAAATGTCACCCTCACTTTGGAAGTACGTGGGACACCGGGTCTCATGGACCGAGCCGGTCCTGTTCTCCTGCCCAGTCAAAGGAGAGGTTACACAACGCTCTTCGGTCAGCCCGGGTCAAAACGCGAGTGGTTTGGCAGCTTTCGGTGGTTGTGCTCCGATGGTCATGCGAACTTCGCACTGAACCTGTTTGTTCTGGTGCTGGCGCGAAGTCAACACAGGTGTTGCCCTGATAACAGCTTCTCTCTGTTTAACTTGCGGGTGGATTCGGTCTCTTGGTGTCCAGATGCGGGAGAAAAAGCTGTGCAGAAAGGCAAAGGTTCTGTAACTGTTTAGCAGAAATAGGGCATCGCACGCAGAGCAATCCCAGCTGGGACATGATTTATTGAGTTACTTGCAATTGCATGGCTGGCTTTAACAAACAGAAAATAAGTTAAAGCTACTAGTGACAGACTCTGTGTCGCCAGAATTGAATGCATTCACTGCCACTTCCTTACAGGAAACCAAATGGACTCGTGCATTGCTTTATTGAATGGTTACTTGACTCAGAAAACTAGAAAGGTTATTGAATTTGTTTTGTTTGTTTGTTTTCGTAGGCCATGAACGTTTTTATAAATTCTGATCAGAATTACTTTTCACTACTTTCTATACATCGGGTAGCTTTGACAAACATTCAGGAATACTTTTGAGAGAGCTTGGTTAAAACATCCTTCTGAAAGCCCTACCTCCCTTAGGGGCAAAAAGCCACAGTAGCTGGAAGAATGGCATAGAAGATATGCATTTGTGGCATAGTAAATATGAGAAGTGTGCCAGGGCACTGGCTTATGTCCTGTGGGGCTTGAGAAGTGAGCTAGTGTAAAAACAAAGGCACTGCAGGCAGCAACTATACGGTGATAATATACTCATTGCTCCTTTCTGTTCTCAGTCTCTCCTGGGATTCATCTGTAGAGAGGAGCAATTAGCGTTACAGCCATAGGGGACAGTGAAATGTGCTTTCAAATGAGAGAACATTCAAACATTCAGAACAGTTGTGAATGCAGCTGGACTGTCTTCTGTGCTGGAGCTGCAAGTATTCATGGGTTCTGTTTAGTTTCCTGAGGTTTCAGGAAGGGGGTGTGTGCAAAGGGGAGAAGAGATCACTAGACTATACTTCAGTCCGCTTTAACATTCCAGCTATGGAAGGAAGAACTCTGTAACTCAGGAGGTTCAAGAGACAACTGGGAGGTTGTGTCCAAGGCCATCCATTGTAAATCTTTAGGTTAGGTTGCAAACAGTGGGGTTGGTACAGATGCTGTACTGGCAGTGCGTGGCAAACAATTTACTTGTTTTAATCTTAGTTTTTTAGATATAGTTGTCAGCCTTGGAGATGTGCACAGAGTGGAGTTCCTTTTTCTAAGACTAGAACAGGGCATGTAGCAACAGGCACTCTGAAAGCAGCAACAGTTTTTCGGTTGTATGCAAGCATGTAATGGGAATTTTTTTGACTAATTCATAGAATTTGATGCCATCCTGCTATCTTGTACCCGTGATAATGTATGTCCAGATTGTATTCTTGAATTAAAATAATCCTGTAGGATGACCTATTTGTACTACAAAACTGGAAATCAGCTTTTTTTTTAATTCTACCCTAGATGTATCGTGTCCAGTAATGGTCTTGATACAGAGTTTCACTTCATCTTTCTCCATCTGCTCTTGTAGATCCTGTAATCCAAACACAACCACCTGGAAATTTCTGTGGCCACAATGAAGTCTTCAGTGCTGGGATAAAATGGAGAGTCTAGCTTGCCCAGAAAGACCTCACATGTACCTAATTCTTGGCCAGTTGTGTCTGAAACTGTGTGTGCCCCCGCTCTGTTTTGTGGGTGGCCAGTGGCAGTCCCTGAGCAGTGCTCTCTTTGCCAGTACCCACAAGTGTAGCCTGCTGTTTGGGGTCAGTTGTTGGGCAAGCAGCTGCTGAGCCCTCACAAAAACATTTGTCTTGGACTTCCCAGCTCAGACCTCATTCTGGCACTTGGCCTACTTAGACCCATTTCAGCCTCTGCGGTTGTCTGATTTCCAGGTTGAACCAAGGACATTATGTCATCGCTTCCTTACAGACTCTCAAACTAAAGGTGAGGCATGAAAGAGAAGCGCTCTTGCTGATCAGTGTCTGTGACGCTGCAGCAGTGTCAGGTAGTACACTGCGAGAGCAGTGCTGTGCACAAATGCAGCAGGATTGCAGGAGCTTGAAGAGCCAGCAACACTAACAGTGTTGTGGGTACACAGGTTGTGGTAGTCCCGCAGGCCTGTGCAGAAGTCTTTGCAAGCTTTATTGTTTCATAGAGCACAAATATCACAGGGGATGAAGTGAAGGTGGAAGAGTAGAGCAAGGATAGTACTTGATCTTCAGCTTGGTTAGTAGATAAGAGTTCTGTTGTCTGCCCCCTTCTGTTTAACTGAGCCTTTCTAGTATCTGTCAGTTTGTGGTGTTCCTGGTGGTTATTGATACCTCTGCTGACAGCATCCAATTTTGCTGCATTGTTAGAAGAGTTCTCCTGGAAATCACAGGTGAATTGTCAGGTCTGAAGGGCTGACAGCTTGTCAAAATATAACTGCTAGGTGCAGTCATCTAAGCTCTCATTCTTTCAATACTAGTATAGAACATGTGATTGACAGCCCAGAGAATGAACCTGATTTTTTCGTGGATCAGATAAAGCACACTGTGTGACAGGGCATACTCCTCCCATGTGCAGAAGTGTCTCCTGTTGACTATGGAGAGAGGGGAGTGGGGACTTGTGGGTTATAGCCATCCCTTTTGAGTGAAAAACTTATGTGATGGTGCACTGATACATTAAAATACTAACAGCCATCCACCTTTTCCTACTTCAGGGAACTGAATAACCCTTTCCCTGTAGCCTGGGAACTGTAGCAGTCTTTCACTTTCTTCCTGTTCCAATAGCTGTCACAAAGGCTGCAGGTGATGAGGTTCAACCTCAACCTGTCCTTCCCCTTCAGAAAATCCTGCTTACCAACAACCTGAGAGAATGCTTCATCCTTGCCCTAAGTTACCAGGAACGCAGCTGAATTTTCATCTCTTATAATTGGCCTTTCGTGTGGTATGGATAAAAGTATGAGTCAGTGCTGGGTGCAGTGGCAGTTTTGGTAGTACAGGATCCACCTCTGCTGGAGTTCAAGGTGATGGTACTGGCTTATGGGTATCTCCTAATTCATCTGTGCTGAAATCTAATTGATCAGAAACTGAATAGCTTAAAAATTCTATCTCCCATCATTGTTCCTTCCCAGACAAACTCATTTCTCTACACAACAAGAAAATTATGGAAAGAAGTTCTGGTAACTGTGTAAAACATTTTTCTTTTCCCCATTCTGAAACCCGCTACTTTGCAGCAAGAGTTAGTTATTTCCAATAGAAACTTTAAAGTTTATTGACACCAATTTCTTGCTGAGTGCCGGTTCTTTTAATGCTGCTTCTTGATAGTTCACTTAAGTGTAATTAATGAAGGGCAGTGCTATTCCTCTTACTTTAGCTACCTTACATGTAACAGCCATGCAGATGGACAACAGACCAGCAACAAAACTGGAGTGTCCCACTCCAGTGGTGGCTCCTTCCTGAAAACAGGAAATTATTTTAAGCATATTACTGTCTTTGAAAGTATGCAGTTTTGTATTTCATTACATAAAAGCATTCAAGTCTCCCTCATTTGCCCCCACCTTTCTTCCAAGAAGGACAACTTTTCCCTCCTTTCTCTCCCTGTAGTGCACACCCTAAAACCAGGAGGCAGGACGTTTGTACTGTTCTGTCTTCAAGTGGAGTGGTAAGGAAGCCCGATCCTGAAAAAGATGCAAAATAGAGTTACTGGGAAAGAAACAGAAGAGGAGTGTTCCCGCAAGAGTGGCTCAAATAATTTTAATAAACCTGGCAGTGCTTTCCCTCTCAAATGTGAACACCTTTCCAAAATAATAGGAAGGAGGTCATCAGATATCCAACCAGGCCAGAAAGCTGCAGAGTTTTAAAGAAAAAAACCCTTTTCTGTGTTTTTTTTCTGAATTTGGCAGATTTGCAATATCCTTAGATTTAGTTTGTTCAGGGGTGAGTTTTCTGACCGGGGAAGGTAAAGAAATGAAGTCTGGATATTTACGTGGGCTCTTTGAGTTAACAGGGCTTATATTTGGAGAAACACTTAAATTAAGTGGAACAGAGCCAGCATTTCTATTAAAGCAAGGGATTTCTGTTAAAACTTGGGATGTTTTTGGGAAGCTGTGCAGAGCTCAACAGCAACCCGCACACCTCTAGGCTGGAGCATTTTCCTGGGGTGTTTGAAAACCAGATGACTTGTTCTGCATTCTGTAGAAAAGGAAGATGAACGAACGTGTGAGCAGTGGGTGTGGCTGCAGAGTGGTTGCCAATGAAACTTCTGGTGCTGCAGGGAGGGATGGCCAGCTCTTCACAGGGCTGGCCTTGCACCCCATACGCCTCTGGTGTTGCAGCCCCTGAAACTGAAAGGGATTGCTTTCTTCCGGCAGAAAAGCAATTCCGTGGAAACTACTAGTGCAGTTTTATCAGGGTAAACATGTTTTCTGGGTTGTGAAACAGCCACTTTGTATCTCTGTCTTCTCTAGCTCCTCAGTGCTCCGCAGTGTTCTTAGAGATCTTCTTATCTTACCACGAAGCTGTTTGGATCGAGTGTAGTGGATTGTTTAAAGGTTAGTGAAAAGATTGTGCTGCCAAGAACGACTGCTCCTGCTTGTAAGTTTAGCAGGAGCCTAGTGTTAGCACAAGTGGAAACAAAATTGCTGCGGCTGCTGGTGGCTGAAGTTGGATCTCTCCCCAGATAACCTTTGCTGTCTGGCTGATTTGATCCCTAAGGGTGCTCCGTGGCTTCCATCCACCCACAAATGTTTCTTACAAATGTTTTCAGAAGAAAATGTTTTGAGGAAGCATAGCTGGGTGGTTCAACATTTTAGCTGGCCATTTGTAGATTTCTTGCAAGGTCTGTGTGGAAATCCTGTGCAGGATTAGCTCCTTTGGTTACTAGTGATGACCAGAGCCAGGGAGCTGATGGCAGTGTGTGTTCCTGCTCAGTCTCTTGGCATCATCCCATATGTGCTGATTTTAGTATGTCCAGAGATTTCTCAGATCTGTTGTTCTCTAGATGTGAGTCATGACTTTTCCTTAGGTAAGCAGTTTAAATACCCACTAATGTGTCATTTTGTCTGGTTCCTAATTCTGCATCTTAAATTTCTGTCAAAACTTTATTTAGTCCTTTGTCTGCTGCTCCCTATCAAGACTAGTCAGCACAATTTCAGCTTGAGGCACAATTCTGCAGCTGATTCACACACCCACACACTCACACATTAACTTTGTGAACACCACATATACAGAAATGGTTTTGTACATGCATTTTCACTAGATATTAAATTCACTGTATGTTCAGGAATCGCTTTTTTTTTCTGGTTTCCATGCGTGACTGTTAAATGTCTATGTAGTTAACTAACAAGTGAAGTTGTTTCCATTAATGATTTTGTTTTATCTTGTTTATTTTGTGATGCTAGGCAGCTGGCCTCATTCATGAGCTACCAAATTGACCTCCAATAAAATGTTAATTTAACTGTGATATAGTAGACAAAAATACTTAGCAGAATTTGAATTATGTTGTTTGTGGTTGTTTGTACATAGTGCCTGAACCAAGTATCAACCAGCTGATAAAAGTATCTTGGTAAACTCTTGCTTTTCTGCAGTACTGTGATAAGAGTTTATTCAGTTACTGTAAGTTTCACTTGAGGTCTTGAGGTAGCAAAATATTTTCCAAAAGTATTAGAGTGGTTTCAGCTGTGCTTTACAGGTATAGAAAAATAAAGCTTTAACATCATAATTTGAAAGTCACAGGCTAAAGGCAATGGGACTCCCTGCATTTAGACCTTGCTATAATCATCATTTCTGGCATTGATGATACTGATACTTTTAAGTTACTTTGTATAAACTTGAACTGTATTTGTTTCCAGCTACTACTTGGGATACTTATTTTGATACCTAGTGCAGTCATGGAAGCCTAGAATGGTTTGGGTTGGAAGAGACCTTAATCATCTAGCTCCAACCCCCTGCCATGAGCAGGGACACCTTGCATTAGTCCAGCTTGCTCAAAGCCCATCCAGCACTTCCAGGGATGGGGCATCCACAATTGCTCTGAGAATCCTGTTCCAGTACCTCACCACCCTCACAGTAAAGAATTTCTTCCTAATATCTGGATCTATTCTTTTTCAGTTTAAAACCATTCCCCTTTGTCCTATCACTACAGGTCCTTGTAAGAAGTCCCTCTCCAGCTCTCCTATAATCCACTTTAGGTACTGGAAAATGTTCTAATGTCTCCCCAAAGCTATCTCCTCCCCAGGCTGAACAAATCCAGTTCTCTCGGCCTGTTTTCTTAGGAGAGGTGCTCCAACCATTTGAGTGGCTATGTGGCCTCATCTGGTCTTGCTCTAGCAGGTCCTCATCGTTCTTATTCCCTCATTCTAGAGGGCAAATACTTATACTTCCTAGAAATAGTGTTGCTCTAGAATGTATTACATTGTGCTTAAAAAATGCCCCAAAATTCTAAGTAGGAATTACTTGCAATAATTACTTCATGACAGTTAATAAAGAAATCTTTAAAGTTGTGAACTTTTTTATTCAATTTGAACAGGCATTCAGAGTCACACATTTCTCTTCCAGTTCCACCATGCCCTGCATATTTGTCATCTTTTAACTGAGACAAGCCTTTTGGAAGTATTCTATTATATAGGTTTAGTCAGGAAGACTTCATTGGAAATCTTTTTGAAACAGACATCATGAAACATAATTGTATATAGCAGTAATTCAGTTTTGCTGTTAACAAGATGTTAATATTGCACATGGAATATGGTAGGAACGCAAGCAGAGATGCAGTGTTTCATCAGCTTCAGGGTCTCTTGGGCTGAAGTGCAGGAAGGGCCTCTTCTCTGTGATTTCATTTACCCAAGGGCTGTAGTGAACACACATGATCCTGGATCATTGATTTTGGAAAGAGACAGGCAATTGAAAAAAAGCACCTTCTATTCTGCACAAAAAGCCTGAAGCACCTGTGGCAAAGACAGGTATCTCAAAATGCACAGGGAAAATTGTAGCAAATGGAATAAGGTAGGGTGTGAAACTTAATAAATGGCCAGTTTTGACAATGTTTTTTCTTGGGCAGCTTTCTATGTGGGGAAGAATGGAATAATAATTATCAGTTGAGTTAGAAGTTGATATTTATACAGCAAGTTGACAGGGTAACTATTCAAATATTTAACACTTGCTTGTTTTTGTTACAGGAATTACAAAGCTCAGGAAGAGGACGCCTTGTAGTGGAACATGCTGCTCCATTCTCTGCTTTTTTGACAGACAGCTTTGGGCGGCAGCACAATTACTTGCGAATTTCATTGACTGAGAAATGCAACCTCAGGTGTAAGTGTCTGCTCGTTCCTTGCACAAAACTCCTCTGCTCATATTATGCAAAGGCCACGGTTTGGGTTAAGGTATTATTGCTGTCTTGGCCCTGTGCTGTTTCTTGTCTTCACAAAGTAATGGTAAAGGACAGATAGAGACTAATTGGGGCTGAGCTACTGGTGGGATGGGAGACCAGGAGCAAGCCTAGGGATCTACCAGAGACAGATGGAAGTGACAGATCTTTTATCAGATTTGGTGTAGTTTGGATAATGATGCTTGTGTGCCCAAAGTCTCCGTAAGCAGGAGAGCTCATACCTAGCCATTCCCACAATTACATCTGTGAAGTCTGGGGTGATATCCCAGTTCTTGCTGGTTGAACTTGGTGTCTCTGTTTGAATGCAGGTTAGGTAGAAATAAGGTCATCTTTTTCTTCAAAGGGGATCTATTGTAATTTTGAGACGCATCAAATTAGTCTTGGGTTTCCTCTGAAGTAAAACAGGAAATTGTTAGGAGCATGCAAAATTTTTTGCACAGTTGGTGTTATTTGACGTCCATTAAAGATAACTGCCTGTGGTGCATTTTGCCCATCAATATTAGATTAATTGTTGCTGGTTATTTTTTGCCCTATGTATTTCGGTAATCTTTGTTTCAGGTCAGTACTGTATGCCTGAGGAAGGTGTTCAGCTGACTCCAAAATCAGAGCTACTAACTGCCCAGGAGATAATCACCTTAGCCAGACTGTTTGTGAAAGAAGGTGTGGAGAAGATCCGACTGACAGGTGGAGAGCCACTTATCCGTCCTGATGTGGTGGATATTGTGGGTGAGTTCCAAATCAGTACGCAGTGTTTCAGAGTGACTTGGTGCATGTTGATCCAAGAATTGCTCTTACAGCAATTACAGTTTGGCAACCGGAAGAATAATTAGACATTTAATCATGGTGGTTTTTTCCCAACATTGTGAAATGCAAGATACCTTTCAAAAAATTTCCAGTTCTGTTCTGTTGCTTGGATGGAGCTTACATGTCTTTATGTTATACCAGTTAACTTAGCATTGTTTTTATATTCAACATCTACTAGAGTAGCTTGCAGTAATGCAGCCTGAGGGTGAAAAGTCAAGAACTTATATAACCAGGTCCAGGATCAAGTGATACGTGCTTACAAACAAAACAAGCATTCTCTTTGATTTTTTAGGAGTGTGGGATTTTTTTGTGGTTTTGTTTTGCTAGCTTGATGACAGACGTCATTTGCTTGTGTTTAATAAGGAATGGTGGAAGAACTTGTTTTTACAGTTATTGATTACTTCAGTGGAAGGTAAAGTACTGGGTAAATTTTAGAAGTCTGTCTGATTTGATTGGTATTGTGTTAAATGACTCTGCCTGGATTTTTTTTTTGAGTCAGGTGCTTTTTTCCTCTGTCCAAAGTCTCATATGTTAAGCAAATTGCAGTAGATTTGTGTAGTGGCAATGCATCAGATTAAGGCTGTGTAGGTGGGTGCACTTTGATGTACTGTAGACAACTGAACTTGTCTGTTTGTGGACGTAGAGTCTTCTAAGTGATGAGGATAAGAAAAGGTTTATGTGGAAGATGAAGGTCTTGAAAGAAGAGAAATTGCCTACCAATGCAGTGAGCTTTTGTGCAGAAAACAGTTGGTCTCTGCCTCTGCTGTTTTGTTCAGCAGTTGGGTGGAAACCTTTTCCAAAGAAGATGACCTTCCAAAGGAAACAGTAGAGCTATTATAGTTTGTAGTATTGACCTGTTCATAGTGGGAAAAGATGTCAGTGCAGTGAGCTGGGGTGTGTCTCCTTGAACTTTGATTCTGAGGAGTTCTGAAATTGCACTAACTTCTTGGAACTCTGAAATACCATTTTCTAGAACATTTGGCCCATGCTTGATGGGTTTGGGGTTGTTCTAGTATTGAGGAAGCTATATGCCTTTCAAGAGATATGTTTCTTTCAAGATATTACATTCTTCCCAATGATAATGGGTATAATTATTGGCTCCTGTAAAAGGGAACTAGATTTATACATTAGGTTGCAATTTAAAATACAGTAAACCTTCGCAGTTCAGCATATAGTATTGCCATGAAAAAGAGTTGAAATCAACCATGTCATCAGTTCAGTGCAGAACTTTTTTTCCTTGTGTATTGTAGGCACCTTTTTTATTTATCAGTGGTAGCCAATGACTTATACTCAACACAGCTGTTCTGATGTTGATAGTCTAAGTGGAGTAGTCAGGTCCCTGCAAAATCATTATTGTATTGCAGCAGTCCAGAAGTATTGGTACTGGCAAGATAGACATCTTTTTGTTTTGCTTTACTCCAGTGATAGAATTCTCAAAGGTTTATTTTTGTGCCTGAAAGAGAGAAATGGATCTTTTTGAACCACTGGGTTTTCATTAATCTGCTCGTGTTCCTGTTCACAGCTGAACTTTGACAGATTCATAGTGATCATTTTAATGGATAACAATAGTGAAGGTAAGGGATGTTAAGATGTTTGTCCTGGTGCATTAGTTCGTTCTGTCATGGATTTGTATTGGTTTGGCTGGGTTTTTTAAGGCCTGTTGAAAATTTTTGAATTAGGTCTACAGACACTTCATGTTTTCTCAGACTTTGGTGTTACTCTATGGTGCCCCAGTCTGGGATTAAAATAAAAGACCCAAAACTAACTAGACTAATGTAATAACTATGGGAAACTCGTTGAAGGAAAATCAAGCCCAAAAATCTCTTCTGAAGAAATTGAGTGAAGCATCTTTATTGAAGCCATCTTAGCACAATGTACTGGTTTGGTCTGGGATAGAGTTAGTCTGGTTTTCTAGATGGTTTTAGAGAAGCTGGCTACAATATCTCAGGTGCTGAATTGGCTTGAAGTTTAAGTTAGGTTTACTTTCAGCTAGCCTTTCTCCAAACTATAAATGATCTGTGAAATACCAGTAAAGCTCAAAAATGTCAATGCTGGATTTCTGTTACCAATTTTTTTTTAACAGACAAATTCAAATTTTTTAGTTGTTTCGATGAACAAAAGTCATTTGAAGCTACTGTAGGAGACCATGCTATTCAAATACCTGCTACAGTTCTTTAGATTATTTTAAATCTTTTAACAGATGCACATACATAAACTATGAGTCAGCAACTAACACTTGCTGAAAGCTAAATTATGTCCTGGGGACTGCTGAAAACATATGTTTGAGACTTTTCTGAGGCAGCTGATAGTGGAATGTAGAATCCATCTCCTCTGAGTTACTCAAAGTTTAAATAAGCACCGGATATAAACTCTGTGATAGCTGTTTATTATTAGTAGTCTGAGGAGTACACATCTGCACTGACAAAATCATTTTCCATGGGCTGGAGGATGGACTATTGGATGACTTTTTATAGCAAATTTTTTTTATAGCAACTTTTATACCCATCTCAAGAGTGAAGTGGTGTAGGGTAGGCTTCTTAGTTCATGTGTTAGGAAATATACACATGTTTTCTGGGGTCTGTCGGGAGAAGTGCAGTTAAGGAAATGATTGGAGGAGAACATGTAAGAAAATTGTCTATTAAAGAAGATGCTTCTGATCCTAAAGGAAAATACAAATGTAAAATGGTTTACTTCATGGCTCAAGCTTGACATAGAAGTTTTAGCTTCATGCTATGGACTTCCAGCATCTGTTCTGTTCCCTTTTCTACTTGGTAGTTTTTGTCAGTTGCCTTTGATTGTGCTGATTGGTGCTAAAGCAATGACCAAAGGTCAGCAGATAGGTTTAATGCAGGTGCAAGGAGAGTTACAAAGTTATGAAGTCCCTTTAATCCCTTTTGAATTTAGAGGTCAACAAGCCCAGAAACCAAGACACTGTGAAGGTTACACTTGGTAGAGTGTTCTGACTGATCCTTTTTAACTTGCTGGTACTAGTTTTAAGCCTCTAACTTCTCACAGTTGTCTACTGTCCAATTTGTTACTAAAGGTGATTCCATATATTAGTGTATTTCCAGTGTCTCATCCTGTATCTTGCTCTGTCTGATGAGGAAAAAGATGCATGGACATCTGCTGCTGCCTGCACTGATCTAATCAGCTGGTGCTACTTAAAAAATGTTTTTTTTCCATTTTAGGCTGCAGAATGACATTAGTTTTATTCAATACCTTTATGCATTTTACATTTCTAGCAATGAAGCCTGTATAGCACCTAGACTTGTTTTCTCAGTTGTTCTCAGGTTGAGCATTTTGTACATTCTGAGGCTATAAATAAAAGTAGTGATATTCCTAAACTATCCTCTGACTTCAGCGTGTATCCTTTACTCTCACAAAGATTAGGCTGCTAGTGATAGCTAATGTTAAATGATCTTTGGCAAAATTGAGCCAGTAGCATTTATCCTCTAGGAAGAGGTTATTCTTGGTCATTTGGGAGGACTTTGGGAGCTGAA
>WEKY01012816.1:12257-60681 GCA_013390045.1 Picathartes gymnocephalus | reverse complement strand
GAGAGGGGGTTTATTTAATAGGAGATTTTCAAGTATGGAATCAGCAGAGAATAGAGTGCCTGCCCCACTGAGCTACCCTGTCTCCTGTGGCAGTTCCAGAGGCAACAAGATATAGCTCTGTTAAGGTGAGAGGGATTCCTGGTCTTGGACTCCTACACGCTGATAACTTCTCTGGAAAGTAAAGGTGGCATCTGATCATGAAGCTTACAAAGAACTTGAGAAACTTGGAATAATTTCTCTGGTTTTGGATCTGTAAAGTTGATCTAGGGTTTTAATAAGACACAGAAAATGTGTATCTTTGGTGGAGGTGCCCTGCATCATACTGCTCCTATTTGCAGATGGTTGGGATGGACAAAATGACTGTGAGATCGTCAGAGTTTCACTGGTGTGTGAAAGCCGTTTGGAGTACCATAATATTTCTGCTTTTCCCAATCTACCACATTCTAAGGGATGAACAATGAAAAACGCTTTCATGCAGGTAGCCAGTCTAACCTGTTTCATGGCCTGTCCCTTTTTTTGTGTGTGTGTTTCATACAAGGAAAATGAGGTAAAGCTGAACTGTAATTGTACCATTAAATGTAGGCCTGGTGCCTTTTTTCCTGCAAGGATCAAATGCTGGGAGGTTTTTTCCACATAGGATTTTTCTGGATGGCTCTAAGGTTCTCCAGGTATGTCTCTAAGTTATAAAGCTGGCTAAAGTTCTGACTTCAGAAGAAATCAAATATGAAGAAATACTGAAGTTTTTCATTGGGTGAAAGAGAAGTGGTTGCTTCCTGGCCTTTTTAGTTACATTGAGTTTTTCCTTTCTGTAATCCTGAGGTCACACATAAGATTTTCTGAGCAGTTGCAGAGATTTTTGATCCCATTCGTGGCTCCGGGTTGTGCTTACAGCAGTTCATCATTATCTCTGTTGCCACAATCTGCCTGCAATCTTGCTTAATTGGAATGAGATCTACCACAGGTGCTGGAAACTCCTGGGCACATGCACAAGTAGGTGGTGATTGAGAAGGATGACAAGCCATAACTTCAAACAGTTGCTTGCAAGAGTTATTTCACTGTGTGAAATAACTTTGCTCTCCACCACTCTTTTTGCAGCCAGGATTAGCATTAGAACTGGCTTATTAAATAATTGTATCTTCTACTTTCCTGTGTCCATGCTTTATGATGCCTTTACTAGCCAGAGAACAGTGAAGTGAAATTTTTGTCTCTTTCCTTTTCTTTTTTTTCTGATTTTGAATGCATCCCATATTAAGTATGCACAGAATACTATTGAGTTACTGCTTGTTTCTGCTAAAGCACCTACAGCATAATGAAGGTATGATCTGTTCGCTAGAGAATCTGAGTTTCCAGTAGATCATAGATAAGGAGAGGAGGGTGACAGACCTATGCAGAAAAACATGACTAGAAGCAGCATGGGGATTGTCATCACAAACTTCTGTGGCATACTGCCCTTTTATTAGCATGTGTAAAGTATTTGCTGTTGAAGACTACAGCTTTGGAAGAAGGAGCTCAGTCTCATACAGTATTTGGTCTCTCATACCTGAGTTTCATGTGCAGAACAGGAATGGAACTTAGTCTAGAACCTGCCAGGGGAGAAGATGCATCCACAAACTCGGGGGAGAGCAGCTGAGCACCCCCACTCACCAGAAATGTGTGTACTGAACTTGGGAGTTTGTTGTCTCATTCTTGTTCACCTCTGTTCTCTGCCAGCTGCTGAGTGTGGCAGGGAGGGAATAATATGCCAAATATGAAATTGATGTCTTGATGAATGGTCTTAGCTTTAAACAAAGTTGACAGAAGGGGGCGTTTGAATGAGATCATTAAGAGGCTTTCCTAAATGACTTCGGAATTCTAAAACTGCATTGTTCCTTTATTTTTCTTCCAGCTTTAAGAGGTACATGGAGGGGCAAAGATACTTGCCCTAAATTAACTATCTTTCTGTTTGAGAGCAGCTGGCAGGTGTAGGCCACACTAAATGGTAGGATGAAACTGGGCATTTCATTCCTTGAAGTCATGGTAGTTTTTGACATCTTTCATCAAAGATCAAGGATCAAAGGCCAATTGAATTGTTTTCCTAAATACTCTAATCCCTGCCACATTTTGTTCATTAATTTCCCATGTTTAGTCATAAAATGATGATCCTGAAAAATGCTGCCTTTGATCTTCTGACTAACGGATAGTCAGTAGCTTCGGGAAGCCAATTACATCTGTAGCCAGTATTGAATAGGGAATCAAGGGGCTTTTTGTTGTTTCTAAATCCATTCTGCCCCAAATGTACTTAAGAAAATCCTTTTAAAACTCACTTAGCAACAGTGCTGTCTGATTCAGAACAGTGAAATTCTGTCATTGTAGAAAAAACACAAGCCATTACTATAAAATAAACATTAATTTATTATTCCTTCTTCATTGCATCTGGAGGCAGTTGATAAATTCTTTCCATTCCCTTTAAGAAGAATGTGACATGAGGAAAGCTGAATTACAGGGAAGTGGAGAATCATGTGCTAATAATACATGGCTATCCAAAGATATAAAAAAACCATAGCAGTATTGTTGATTACTCAAATACCAGATAAGTATTGATCTCAATGACTTGAGCACAGGAACTCTGGTAGTCTTTGGGGGTTGTGCGGGGGAGTATAATTGAAGCCTCTTTATTTGCAGCTCTTCTTACTTGCAGCCCTGTCTACTGAATCAGAATGGTTTTTATTTGTCATCTCTTTGTCTTGTACTTAATAACCTCCTTTTCGCATTCTGCTTTGAAACAATAAAAATTATGTTTCACTCTTTTTGTATCTTAGGTTTTCACAAGGTAATGGAAGGAATCCACAAAGCCACTGAACTTGGCTACCATCCTGTTAAGGTAAAGCCAGTGTCTATTTACTCTGGAACTATTGTGTTTTACCATACATACAGATCACCTGATAAGGAATTTGTTATATTCCATCTCACCTCTCACTCCACTCCATGAATCGTTTTTAGTAAAACTGGAGAAAAACATGAAGATCACATCAAGAAGTAAAGAGGAGAATTCATATCATCTCCTTGTGCAGGTGGGGGTGCAGTTCATACTCTGCTCACTAATTTTAGGTGTCCGCTTTACCTGCAGGTGAACTGTGTGGTGATTCGAGGCTTCAATGAGGATGAAGTGCTGGACTTCGTGGATTTCACAAAGGATTTGCCCCTGGATGTGCGGTTCATAGAATACATGCCCTTTGATGGTAAGTACTGCTGCTTTGAGATTCTTCTTGGACAGAAGTGAGCTGGTTGGTAGATATTCACCCCATAGACTTGTCTCTGGAGGTTTTGGTGAGCTCTTTTAGGGAATTAGGAATTGCCTGAAGTTTTATGTATTATCTTTTGCAGCTTATCTTCTTCCCTCGATAAGCTGTAGAAGGACTAATTGGGGCTGGGACACCTATGGTTAAAGTGACACATATGTAGAATGTGAAGGTGGTTCTCTGCTAATTAAGAAAATAAAATCCACAGTCTAAGGTTAGGCTGGTTTTGTTAATTCTAGGCAATAAATGGAACTTCAAGAAGATGGTGAGCTACAAAGAAATGCTTGATACAATTAAACAGCGATGGCCAGAATTGGAGAAATTACCCTGTGAGACTTCCAGCACAGCCAAGGTGGGATCGGACAGAGAACATGTGAAACCTGTCCCCGTTCCTTCCCTGCCTCAAATCCTCAATTTTCACACATTTAGCATTGATATTTGACAACCAAAGTAATAAAGACTCAGTGTAGTAACTCTTGGGTTTTGGTCAAGCCGTCTGCATGAGACTTGATGCTTATAAAGTCCTAATCATAATCTTTACCTTTATAAATACAATGTGTTTTCTAGATGTATTTTCAGTCAGATATAAAGAATGCCAGGCCTGTATCCTGTATTTACAGCTTTTGAAACTTTTGTCAGTCTATGTCTGCACGTAACAATCCTGATGGTGGAAGAGTTGTTCAGTGAAAAAACTATTGCTTTAGAGTGTACAGTGTCAAATGGGGAATTTGTACCTCATGCTCTCTAGAGGCACTACCTGTTAGTTGATAACTACAACAGCAAGCATTTAACAAGTTTGGGAATTTCCAGAAACAAGACAGAATAGACTGGAACACCTGACAAAACTGATTTTGCTTTTTTTTTTCTTTGATATGATCTTAAGGCTGAAGAAAATCTATGTTAAAATAGATTTTCTGGTCTTTAGGCAAGTGGAACTATAAAAGTTAGGAGTCTGTATTTGATTCTTTTTTTTTTTTTTCTCCTCTGCATTTCTTTAGAGTTATAAGGTGCCACATTTCCAAGGACAAATCAGCTTTATCACCTCCATGTCAGAGCACTTCTGTGGATCCTGCAATCGGCTGAGAATAACAGCAGATGGGAACCTAAAGGTTGGTAGTGAAACAGGATTCTCTTCGATTTCGTGCAGTGAAAATAGTGCTGAACTTCATCCCCTAAAAGTAGCTGGGATGTAAACATGCATAATTATTACCAACTATCTCCTGTTTATTTATCTTGTATGTATTCTTGTTCCATCTTGTCAGGCTGTTAGGGACATGTTTTTTTCGGTTTCTCTGTTTTGCTACCATAGTTAACTTCAGTTGTAAAACATGGTTGCAAGGCCAGTAAATATAAACATTTATTCTGATCTTTGATTCAAAATCATCTTAAACATGTGACAAGCAGATGATTTCCCATTAAAAAAGGGTCCAAGCAGCTGTGAGGGCTTGGCTTTTACATTCCTCAAGGATCCTGTCTTGTTTCCCAAACAAATTGTAACTCTTCTCCTTCAAAAGCAGCCTGTATATTTGGTCAGTGACTGTAGAACAAGGAGGAATAACCATTTCCTGCCACGTTGAAACTGGCAGTTTCTGGGGGAAAATTAAAGTTTTCAATTAAAAATTGACTCTTATGCATTGTCACCTGATATTGACAACAGCTGTGCTGCTGCCTAATGTCAGATGACCGAGGCAGCCTCAAGGCCCAATGAGCTTAGGCTGCATAAACATCCCAAGCTGTCTGCGTGTACGTGAGGAGAGATAAAGAAAACAATCTCCATAAATGTTCCCTTCAATAAGCTAGGCCTCTTCAAAGCTCTTCACTCTGAGGTTAGTACAAAATACTTGTAAAAGTAATTTATTATATTCTTTCTGGTTTCTCATCTTCTGCTTCCCTGGGTTGGCTGCAGGTGTGCCTTTTTGGGAATTCAGAAGTGTCCTTGAGGGATCACCTACGGTCCGGTGCCTCAGAGAAAGAGTTGATTCAAATCATTGGAGCAGCAGTGGGCAGAAAAAAGAAACAGCATGCTGGTATGTTCATTGTGCTTGAGAAATAACAGCAGTGATAAGGAAAACAATGTCCTGGTACTTGTAACCTTCCATGAGAGTTAGAATACAGACTGTCTGAAAGACTTTCAGACTGACTTTTGTTCTCAAATAGATGTGAATACCACTACTCCACTGCTCATGACAACAACAGCAAAGTGTAAAGCTAAGTAGTTTTATTGGATCCCTTCTTTTTTTCTTAAATTAGTTTGCTGTAAAGGAAGTACTAGGTCTAAATTGAGCTGTTGATCCAAGTACTGCATTAACATGTTTCTGGAAGTGACAAATCTTTTTCACTATGCAGGAATTTGTGAGTACTCATCTAGTGCTCTGCATGAGGTCATGACACAAGGTCCATGATGATGCAGTCACATTCAGGCTATATTCATCTTTTCTGAATTGATACTGATACAAACATTCACATCTGAACCTAACTGAATTTTTGTAATCTGGCTCCAGCTGGGAATGCTGACCTCTTGTACAGCAACTGGTTTTATGATGATGGTTTAGTCCCCTATACACTAAAAATACGCTTTTGCCCTTTTGTTTTCTTATGGACTCTGACAGATTAATAACAGTAGCTTTTTCCCTAATGTGTGAAACAAATTTAAAGGTAGCTTTTAAATCGAAGCGTAGACTAACTTGCAAAGGACATTGGTCTGACCCAGATAAAATAGTGCCTTATAAACCTAAGGGAAGTCATGGTTCCTTTTTTTGTAGACCCTTTATTTACTAATTCTGGTTTGGGAAAGCAGGGAGTGGATGGGGAAGAGTTTACTAAAGGCATTTTGCCATCAGCAGCTTTTACCTGACATTGTCCGTCTTCTCTCAGTTTTTGTTAATCTCAGTATTGTCCCCTGGGCTTTCTGTGATTCAACTTCTCTGAACTGGAACACTTATTAACAGTTTATCTATAGAAGTAGAACAGTCAAATAACATTGTTAGAGACAAGATAGTCTCAAATAGATTGAATTCTGTAGTAGGTAGATTGTAATTCATATTATGGCAAGCTTTCTGGGAAGGGGTTCTGCAGTGTGAAAGACCCGTAGCAGCTGGATGCCTAGAGACTTGGGCAGCTATAATTTTAAATAATACCACACTATATTCCCCCTCCTCCAGTTCCCTTGGTCTTTACTGAGCTTTTTTTTTTCCTAGCATGCAGGTTGCACTGTGAAGAGCAGAAAACTAAATATGTAAACCAGATGCATGACTTCAAGCCTAAAAAGCCAGGATTTTTATGTGTTCCTTATTTTATTTCTAGGCATGTTTAACATTTCCCAGATGAAAAACCGGCCAATGGTCCTGATTGGTGGGTGACAAATCAGTACGTAAAAAACATACAATGATTTTATTCGGTCTCTGTCTTTGGGAGAGAGGGCTTCTCAGTCTAGCTTGTGGTTCTGCCTTAGGTTTAGGCAAAGAAATGGGCTTCTTAATTAAGCAGTTATAGTTAAAATGCTGAAGTGGAAGAGGAGGAAAGGTTTAATGTCCCTACCAAGCCTTACCCAGTGTTCCAGTTGACAGCCCTGGTTTTGTTTTTTCTAATTATGACAATTCATTACATTTTCCAGTGGGATAATCAACTTTCCTACCTTATTTTCTATCAGCTTTCTTTGTACTTAAGTAGAACAGTATAGTTACTTATAAGACAGTTTGGGGTGAGTTTTGACCATATTGCCATATAAATACAAAGAATGGAGTTTCATCCGTGGATCAAGAAATTCAACTTTGTTTATAATTTACGTAGAGCCATCAAACTGACAGAAATGCAAACATTCCTACCTCACTGCTTCTTCAGAATCTGAGATGTGGGGCTTCATTCTTTTGAAATTGCCTCTTACTGCTGCAAAGTCTCAGATGATAACCATGAAAGACCTATGAACCAGGAGCCTCTCCTTTCCTTCTAATGTCTATTGAAGCTGTTTGCTGACTCTCCCTTCTGCCTGAAGCTCTGTTCTTGAGTGATGTAGCACTGCTGGGGTTCTCTTACTGATTTTTAACATCTCCTTCAGTGTGATTTTACCTCCTTCATGCCTGTGTTTCCTTGTTCTGTAAGACAGCTGTCTTTCCAAAGATGTTAAGAAATGGTTACAAGAGTTAGTTTTGTGAGATTAATTGCAAGATGTTTTGTTGTTCCTTATCAACAAGGTGTGGAAAAAGAAAACAAACAAGGGTGAAAGACATGAACATTGTTTCAAATCCAAACTCTCATCCTCCCATTGATGTTTTGGAGTAGGTTAGCTGCTGGGCAGCTTAAAGCACAGGTTTTAAAACAGGTACCCTTGGGGAGGGGAACATGCATTAATTTGCAGGTCTTTACAACAGGTGATATAATAATAACTACTCTATTTTTAAATCAAGCCCCTAGGGCTTTTACTTTTGCTGCCTTTATTAAGAAATAGGATCCACAGAGGTGTTTAACATAGGTCTTCACTGGGAATGTTTTTCACTTGGTGCTCCACTTTAAAGGGCCATCATTTTCCATGTTGCCTGGTTCAAGATTGTCTTTGGAGTTTGCTTTTACTTGTTGTATTTGGCCACTGCTGCATTGTGTTCCAGAAAAAGGGTAAGGAGGACCCTTTGTTTAAAGTGTGTACTGACTTGCTGCATGAGGAAAAAATTTTGGTTGTGGGGGTTTTTTTTGTTGGGTTTTTTTTTTTGTTTTGGTTTTTTTGGTGGTTTGTTTTTTTTTTTTTTTTTTGTTTTTTTGGGGGTTTTTTTTTTTTTTTTTGTTTTTTTGGGGGTTTTTTTTTTTTTTTTTGTTTTTTTGGGGGTTTTTTTTTTTTTTTTTGTTTTTTTGGGGGTTTTTTTTTTTTTTTTTTTAAGATGAAAAATACTATATTAAACTCTTGAGAGCTCACTGGGACCTACATAATTTTTCAAGTTGCCTTTGCAAGAATTTGCACATTCCAAAGTTAGCAGTCACAAGCAATGTTTGGATGTCTACAGATCAGATCAATCCAATTTCCTTTTGAAAAGTGCTTTAACATTGTCTGACATGCAGTAAAAGAGGCAGCCTGTCTAGGTCCTTCTCCTTCAGCTGTTCCATCTCCCTTTGAGACTGACTGCCGGCAGTCACCGCATCAGTGGAGAGACTGGAGATGAGTGATGTATCCCACTGTGACACATGGGGAATCACTGGGAGATTTCCTAATTGTGTTTCAAGTTACTTACAAACTTCAAATAATGCTGGCCTGCAAGCAGTCAGTGGGGGAGTGTGTGTATGGAATTAATTTAATGAAATTTAATGAATGCTGTGGAAATCACTAATTGGTTTTGCTAGACCCAGTAAGCCAAACCTGGCGTCTTCCCTGCACTGCTGTTGTCCAACCCTTTGCTATATGGTTCGTATCTTGTTTTCCTTAATCAAAATATTCCTTTTGGCAGGTTCTTCTTCTGCTGGGTTCACTTCAGTTATGGGAATTTCCTCATTAATTTAAGTATCTCCTGCCTTCTTTTATCCCCCTGAGATTGTGCTAGTTGGAAGCTGACACAATTAAACTTGAGGTGCAGTAATAGGATATAAGGAGATGGAATTTGTCAGGTGTTTTCAATGTATGATGCATTAGAAAATGATTTTTTTTATTTTAGGTATATGAGCAATTTGGGTGCAAATAGAGATAAGTAGGTACAACTTCAAGAAGTGTAGGTTGTTGAGAAAAGCAAGGGTGCTTTGCACTCATTACTGTCTCTTGTTGTCTGTTTATTTCCCACTCTACTTGAGCAAACTTCTCTCCCTGCTCCCACCCATGTGTGTTTACCCTGTGGAAGGAAGTACTTGTCCGCCTTTGCAGTCTGTTCTTCTGGGTTCCTTGATTAGCTTCAAAGCTGAAGCTAAACCCCTGTGAAAGTGTCTTGTTCTCAGGAGAAGCCAGAGTGCTTTGAGTTCCTGGATTTAAAAAGGAATATTCATATTAGGCTCCACTATGAAAAGAGAGAGCAAGAGGAGAAGAAGAATAAGAAAAATAATTTTCTGTGCGCTTCTAAAGCAGAGAAGGGTTGCACTCAGTACGTTTATGTCCATTTAATCCCATTCCTCTGAGGTAAACACATGCCTTCAAATTTGCAGGAATCTTAATTTTAGTGTACAGGCCATCAGCTGTAGATGAAAAAAGGCCTTTGCCTGAATTTAGGTTATTGCAGTGATTAAAATATTGAAATCCATGGTTGATTTAAGCTTCAGGAATTAATACTTTCAGACCAATGTTTGGAGGGTACTCTGAATGAAAATGGTGCTAAGTGCATGTCTTGTTTTAGCAGAGGCTAGAACTAACAGGGAAGAGTTTGATAGGTTTGTTTTTGAAAACAAAGATGGAGGAGCACAATGAGACCTTTGTCCACACTGTATCTGTTACTGTCATGTGGACAGTCTAAGGCAGATCCTGTAGGTCTGGGCAGCAGAGGTAGCTCAGCAATGTGCAGAGGGGCAGGAAGCTGCTTTGATGCACCTGTGGATAGGCTGAAAAGACAGTCCTTGAATAACACAGCTACCAAATGAGGTTACTGATCACAACCAATTCCACATTTCTGAGAGCAGAGAGAGGAGGAGCTTCAGAAAAAGAGAAACATGCTTATCAGTGGTCTGCTAAGCCAGGGCTTAGCCACTTACCTCTGTACTGCTTTCTTTACTTACAAAACATTTTATTCACTTTTATGTGAAAGAGACTCCTTCTGTCTTCACACTTGGCATTTAGCCCAGTGCAAATGCCAAAACCAAAGGATTAAATGGTGAAAAGGGGCAGGAGGCCTTACTACCTCTCTGCCAGCTGGGACCTCTGCCCGCTCGACTTGGAACATGCTTCTGAGTAGATATAAAATCTATCTGTCAGTGAGGGGACTGTGGTTTTTCCAGTGCTTAAACTTCAGCTGTCATTAACGTGTTAAGAGCTGGCAATAATACGAGAGGTTCCCATCACCCCCTGAGCTTGTAGACAGTGCAGTTGCAGTGCTTCTGGTCCCTGCTGTCCTTAAGTGCTGGCATGACCCTTCCCTGCAGAAGGAGATGAAAGGAGGAAGTGCAGCCACCTGGGCTGGGAGGGAGGTGTTTGGAAAGGCAGAGTTGAGAATCTGAGTGTAAGAATTTCCTATTAACCCTGCCAGGCTTTTGAAAGAAGGCTGGTGCTGGGATGGTCTGAAATGGATGCTGAGATGCTATGATTCACTTTTCTTCAGAACTGATGCTCCTATAAGCTTTCTTGGCTATTTCTCAAAAGATGTTGATACTTTTAAAAAGTTAGTTGTTTCTTTTTGTCAGGGACCTTGAAATGAGTGTTCTGAGTCTTGAGGTTTGTAATAGCAAACCAGGAAATGCAGGGAACTGATGAGAGAGAAGGAGCTTGAGGAAGAAAGTGGATGTTTTCAGGCTTATTGAGGTTTTTGCAACACAGGAAGTCCCAAGCAGTGCTCTGACAGGGTTCTCAGCTGCTACAGGCAGCTTAGCTTTCCAGTTAGTAAGATCTTCTCATGTTACTTTTTGTTTTTTCCCCAGAGCCTGCATTGATGTCATTCCCACTATGCCAAGATGCCCTACAGAATCCCCCAAATTCAAAACAGTGGGGCCACACATTTAGCCCTTGGCTGACTTTGAGAGCAAGTTTACCCAAACAAAAAGGAAAAGCATCAATGAAAAATAAACTTACAGGACAATTTTTCCTGCCAAGATCTCACCCAGAGAAACAGTGGCACATAGCAGCAGGAATTCTACAAACCCAGCTCCGAGGCTACTGTGTCTTCCAGAAGGACCCAAGCTCCACTTTTGATACAAAGTGCCTTGATGCTTCTGTTGGCCAAGTTTCTGTGGACTGTCAGTCCAAAGAGGCATGTTCAGGATCTGAATTCCATACCAGGGATTCAGGATCTTGCACCAAGGTACCTTGTGCCTCTGACAACTTGACTCACATTGATGAGGAAGGACGGGCCACAATGGTTGATGTTGGAGGGAAGCCAGATTCCAGAAGAAGTGCTGTTGCTGGTGCTGTGGTCCTCCTGGGTGAGAAGGCATTCAGGATGGTGAGGCAAAACCAGGTGAAGAAAGGGGATGTGCTGGCAGTCGCCCAAATTGCAGGAATTCAGGGAGCCAAGCTGACCAGCCAGTTGATCCCATTGTGTCACAACATCCCCCTATACCATGTTGAGGTGTCTCTGAGCCTGGATGAGGCCAGGCATGCAGTGGTGATTCGCAGCTCCTGTCTCACCTCGGGGAGGACAGGTGTGGAGATGGAGGCTCTCACAGCTGCCAGCCTGGCTGCGCTGACTGTGTACGACATGTGCAAAGCAGTCACTCAGGACATCGTCATCCAAGAGCTGAAGTTGCTTAGTAAGACAGGTGGGCAGAGGGGAGACTTCTCAAGGGTATAGATAATATCCAGATACCTCTAGCCCTCCAAGTGACCACTGCTCCTGTTCAGCCTCTTACAGAAGTACTTTTGCTCAGCTGGTGGGCTTGGAGACCTCAGTAGGAGTGCACAGTACAGCAACACCATGCCTCCAGCATTGCCTTACTCTGTCAGCTCACTGCTGGGTGAACAGTGGAGCCACTTATCCCCACACATGTGTGTTTTCCAGAGGACAGACTTCTCCACTCTGCCAGTACATCCATTTCAGTGTGTTCATCATGAGATTGAGAAAAGATTCCTGCTTTATACCACAGAGGTTTTGGGTTTATGGGTTTTTTTTCCTCTGCGCTGTGAAATACATCTGCTGTCATCATACCACGCAACTGTGAGCTCTGGAAATGAAGTCACTGCTGAAAGTGCTGTTATTTGGCAACTATTTTAAAGTCAAGGATTAAGATTCCAGAATTGTATCTGTCCATCTTTTCCCTGACTGCTTTCATTGAATTTAGAGGGTGACAGTGAGAACACATCTAGGGGAACCTCACCATACAGCAGAGATTATCAGCATGGAACTGTCAGGGTCAAGGGGCAGCTCCCATCCCTTTGCAGTGCTACTGCTTCACTTCACAGAATCAAAGAATCCCAGAATGGGTAAGATTGGAAAGGACAACAGTGGGTCACCTCATCCAGCCTCCCATGCTCAGGCACCCAGAACCTGAGCATGGCTCAGGGCACAGGGTTGTGTCCAGACTGGAATATCTCCAGTGAGGGAGCCTCCACAACTTCTCTGAGCAATCTGTTCCAGGGCTCAGTCACCTGCAGCATAAAGAAGTTCAGGTGGAACTTCCTGTGCATCAGTTTCTGCCTGTTGCCTCTTGTCCTGTTGCTCAGCACCACCAAGAAGAGGCTGGCTCCATCCTCTTGGCATCTCCCACTTAGACACTGATACACATTGAGACATCAATTGTCTCTTTTGGATGCTGAACAAGCTCAGCTCCCTCAGTCTTTCCTCATAAGAGAGACACCTGCAAGTGGGAAATGTCCACATACCAGTTTGAAAAGGAAAAAAAAAAAAAATGGCAGCTGCCCAGTTTTCTGCCTTGAGTGCTCTGTAAAACATGATAACATGATGCAGAAACACGATTTCTGGGTTTGGAACAATTATTTTTCTGATCTGAAAAAATGTTTTACAATGTTAGAAGCATGTTCCAGCATTTTGACCTTAGCACTGAAATTCATGGATGCCCTGTTTGCATGCTCAAGGAATTAATTTTGCTGTGCACAGAAGTAAGTATTAAGCTCTCCCTGACTTCAGAAAGAGATGTCACATCAAGCCCTAGAAGACTACAAATTTTTAATGCTACAGTGCAGTTCGTAGTAACCAGCAACCTGCATAGTCCTGACAGATAAAACAGACTTTAATACCAGTGGCCACTTGGAAAATTAAGGTAGTTACTATTGCCTCTGCTAGAGTGTTTTCCTGCATGTTTCTCTGATTTGCTTCTCATTAAGTCTTCTGGCCTTGGAGCACTTAAGTGTCCCCATAAATGTAGCAGTGCCCACAGTTATGTAGCACTAATTAGCATTTTTGGTAATTAATTGTCCTAGATAAGAAATTACTCAACATTCTCGTTAATATTGATGGCTGCTTTCCAGATGTTAATTTAAGTGCTCTAAACAGGGTATTACTGGTTTCCTGCTGCTTACAGCTCATATGAAGCTGCACATGATTTAGGGTGCCCCCTCCATACACACAGGGTTGAAGACAAATCTAGTAAGGTCAAAGACACTACCAAAAAATCATCTTAAGCTTAAGAGGTTGAAGTACTGTGAGCACACCACACTGCCACACACATCCACGCACTTAAAGTAAGCACAGGTCTTAGATGAGGAGGCAATAGGTTTTACTACAGATCCTTTACATATCTCATACACCAGCTACCACAAAAGGCACTCTTTCCATTGCAGGTGAATTGATTTGATTCTTTTTTTGTTATCTCACAATGACAAGGTACATAGAGTGACAGACATAGCAGCTATAGCTGAAAGGGACAGAAATCTGGAGAGCTTGGTGCCCAAAATCCATAAGCATTTGTACATCAATGATATGGTTTAGGAATGGTATTCCCCAATTTAGTGTTCCACTCTCGCTCACTCCTTCCTCCCTCTGGTGGGCTGGAGAGAAGAATTGGAGGCACAGTAGGTAAAGATCATGGGTTCAGATAAGAACAATTTACTGGAAACAGCAATGGAATAAGAAAATGAGCAGTGACACCTTCAATAATAGAGGGAACAGGCACTACAAGACCACTCCCTTACTGGAAGAGACCCCTTCCCTGGTCCCCATAATAACCCCCCATGCTGTTAGCCATGCCCCCTCTTGGCTCCTGCAAAAATTACTCATGTCCTGGCCAGAACCAGGACAGTCTACATTCATTGTTACAGGGAGTCAAGACTGTCATTCGCAGGAGTGAAGCTTTCACTGGCCATACTGACACCAACAATCCCACCCAATCCTGCAAATACAAGAGATGGTGTTCATCTCTGTGGACTGCTGTGCCCATAGCACAAAAGTTTTCTTCACTCAGCATGGAAACAAAGTGCCAGGAACAGGAAGCACAGGTGTAACCTGTTAAGTCAACTGACTGACACAAGCACTTACCTCCCCTCACCACGCACAACACACCCTGCCCTCCTGGCCTGACCCCAGGCTCTAGCTAATTTCAGAAATGAAAAAGAAACTTGATGTACTCAGTAGCAATAAAACAATGCTTTGGGCATATGAGTCTTTGGCTTCTGAGAATTTGCTGTCATGCTGTAAAGCTCACACAAAAGGACTGAGGGCCATACCAGGGACTACTGAGCACACGCACGACCACCACGCACATCTCGCTACTTACGCACATTTCACTACTTCCTTGGTTTGAGAGTGGCTGGAAGTGCAGGGCAAACTGACTTGGGTGCCATTTTATGCTCATGTTACATTATCAAGTCTTTAAACTATGCACATTTATAGGTAATGAACTAAACATGAGTCAAGAGAACATTTTGCAAGAGAGATGGGTTGAGAGCACTCTGCTTCTGTGGTGCTGGGTGGGCCATGGTATAATATATGTTGATGAACTGACTACTTTTTGGAGGCTTGCTTTTTTGTCCACTCTGTTTTTAATAAATACTAGTTGCAATGGAGTGTGGTTTGCATTACTTTGAATATCTTTTTATTTATCTTTCTATGTTTTAACCCAAAAGCTTATATGAATAGTTACTTCAGGACAAGCAACAAGACAGGCTTTGCAAGTTGCATGATTAACCAGCAATTAGCAGGGGATCAGTCATAATAACTTATTACTATAAAGAATCTATTTTTTTTCCTGTTGTTGGGTGAACCTCATTTTAATCTGGCTGTTCTTAAACTGTGTAATCCTGTGGGTTCAGCATCATAATTTATCATCTCTTGTCATTATCCCAGCTTCTCCCACATGCCTGTTCTGAGCCAGTGGCTGTGTCACTACTTTTTGTTGCAGATCTGGAGCTCTGGAAGAGCTTCTAGAGCTCTTCCTCTTAGTCTGAGTGACCACAACTGAAATCAAGATTCAGGGAAGTGCCCGTATAAAAGTCCATCCCTCCTGTATCATGAATAAGCCTTAAGAGAAATTCCCTTTCTCATCCGAGTTTCCAGGCAAGCTCTCAGGTCTCCTGCTACCAAGAAGGCATCAATTATCTTAGAGGTCTTTTCCAACCTAAATGATTCTAAGATTCCAAATGCTGTCAATCCTAAAATAAGCACAAAGCTCGACATCCTTTTCTAGGAGCAGAAACAGTAAAGCACCAAGCCCACCACCTCCTTCTCTTGAAGGGTGCCATAAGGATACGAGTTGCACTTTCATGCATGTCAAACACACAAATGCTGCAGATCATGGAAACCCTCACAGTGCACACACCAGCTTTTGCCTGCTGGAAACTCAGTTGTCCCAGCTCATGGCCCATTTGTGTGTTACAGTCTGTTCACTGCTAATCCAGGCTGAATCCTTCAGGGCATCTCAGCCTGGCTTTCCTTCATGCCCACATCCTGACACTAGTTACTCCACCCTCATGCTGTCCTGTTAATGTAGCATATAAAGGAAAAGTTGGCAGAAGCTGGCCATTAAGAATTCTTAAAGAGATTAAATCTATGTCAAAAGAGCAGTGCTTTCAGGAAGTGCTGGGGGAAGGAGAATGGGCCATGGGGGGAAAACAACTTGAAATACCTCAGGGACAGACCTCTTCTTTTTTTCTGAATGGTAACTGCTCAAAACCAGATTCTAAAAGCAACAACAGCTGAGCAGTAAAAAGAGCAATGAATTTTGTTAGTTATTTTCAGCCCCTGGTGACCTGCAGTGATTCCCTGTAAATTCCCTGTTACTCAGCTTTACATAGGATTTCACTGAATGGAATCTGGCCCTTGGTCCTACCCCTTCCTTAGCGCTTTGCTGGTTCTTGTCTCCCTCTGACTGTCTCAGCAGAGTCAGGCAGGCTTGGAACAGCTGAAAAATGGCTGGTGCATCGTGCGTGCTTTGGCCAAGACAGAGCTGCTAATTAGCTAAATGGAAACACAGTTCACTTCCCTCCATGCAGCAGAGCCTCACTCCAAGAGAAGGTCAGCATTTCAGGGAATCTAAAATCAGACGAATTGCTGGTTGAAGTGAGTTGACCAGGTTTTCAGGTTTTTGAGATGTCAGGTAAAAGCCCCAAATTAGGTCTCAAAACCAGTGGATGTGAGGAGCTCTGCAAAGTCATGACCATGGCTGGCAACCCCTTGACATGCCTGGCACAGTGCCAGAAAGGCACAGGATGAAGAGCTGAATCCTTTGTCACAGGCTGGGCCTGAAGGGCGTTGAGTGAACTCAGTGCAATCTGTCCTAAGAGCAGATTCTCCCTTTGGGCACAGCAAACTTAAACACTGGGTGGCTGAGACACAAATCCAGCTGTCCCTACCTTCCCCTGTCCCTCCATGCTGCCAGTACCATATTTAGAAAGCTTCCAGTTTAGCATCTCTATCTTTGTACTTATCCTGTTTGCTCCTTTGGGGAGTAAAAGGTACCCAAAATAGTAGCAGTAAAGTGCAGCTAAGTGCAAGTTCACAGGACGGGATGGATGCCCTGAGACACTGCTGAGCTTTCCTTTGAGCAGAGAAGCGCAACAAACTAGGCATTGCTCAGCTGTGTGCGCATAACCCAACAGCAATGGCACAGCCATGGCCATCAGGCAAGCTGCCTACTGCCCATGGCTCTCTAAAGGGCCATACACACAACACTTGCTCCATAGAGCAAAGTTTCACACTTCCTGATTGCTTAAGGTTTGCTTCCGGAATCCCACATTAGCAGCAGAGACAAGTGCTTCATCAATGACTTCAATCCATGCCCATCAACAGAGCAGGCATAATCTCGAATTCTAGATAGCCCACTCAAAAGCAGAAACTCTCACTACTACTAAACTCTTTTCGCATGAATTCAGCCTTAAAATTAAGTTCAACAGAAACACTCTCTTCTATACCCATGATGCTTTCAGGGTGCACAGCTGAAAGGATACGAGGCCAGCAAAAGCAGAGTTTGTATTTGCAAAGTCAAGGGCAGCTTGGCTGCAGTGGGACAGGAGGTAGGGGAGGAAGAGGAGGAGATAGCAGGAGGGCCAGGCAGCTGTAAAGTTGTGTTAATATTATGCTTGGAAGATAATACAGGCTATCAGATACATGGCTGCTCCACAGGTAGTGCCCTAGGCCAGTTACCTGCTGGTGCAGGTTGTGGCAAAGCCCTGTCAACACCAGCAGAGCCGTGCAGTGTCACACCAGGCAGCATCTGCTGCTGGGAGCTGGGAGAGAGGGATTCAGCTGCACAGCCCTGACCTGCCACTACTGCAGCCTTAATGAACTTAACTTTCATTGTTGGGGTAATTTCGGCACTCAAGGCTCCCCACGTGCACAGTTGCAGCAAGGCTGGAATTGCTGTTGTGTGAGGCAGTGCCTGGAGTTACACCACCCGTCCATCCCTCTTCTCTCCCTCCATCCCCTCCCCAGCTGCCACCCACAGTCTCTGTGCTTCAGAGAGCTGCACTTCCCCACCCTGGGCCTGATGCTGAATGGAAATGTTTTAGCTCTGTGTGGCTCATCTGGCTTCTGCAGATCAACCCTTGGGGCCATCCTCAGCCCAGATCCAAGAAACGAGCTGAGGGAAGGGAATAATTTCTGCTGCCCCTGGAGCCTCATCTCTCCTATTGCAGCTGGCAGCTCAAAAGGCTCCATGCTGCCAAGACCGAATCTTAATTGGTATCAGTGGAAAAGACAAGCTGTTGCCAGGGCCGCCCTGATCCTGGGCTCACAGAGAACATGGGCAGAGCTTGCCCAGCCCCACAAGAGAAGGCCTTACAAAAAATAAAGTGTTTACAAAAAATAAATTTTCCTCCAGAAATTTCTCCAGTGGAAGCAGCAGGCTGAGGCCAGGGAGAGGACACAGCTGAGCTGGGTAGCTTGCAGAAGAGCAGGCAGAACCACACCACATGGAAAATCCTCCTGTCCCTGTAGCCTGCTGGGAAGGGAAGCCACCAGCAAAGGCAGAGGTACAGCTAGTAATCCCCAGGCCCTGCAGTGAATTCAGATACTATAACCATCTCTGAACAAACACGCAAAACTATCACAGTCATACCCAGAAACTGCTCTTGCCAAGAGCTACAGGACAGAGGACAAGGTAAGTTTTTCATCTTAGAAGAGAAAGACTAGAGCAAAACCTCTTCAGGCATCCCATCTGCACATGGCACCAGGATGCTACATGATGCTTTTTCCAAGCCACAGCTGCTGACTTCAAGCCCGCTTGCTTCAAAGACCCTGGCAGAGCTCACTCATACCTCCGTGATTAGGCCGAGTCTAGCCACCCCTTTGGCTTTGTGGAGGCAACCAGAACCAACACTGCCAACTCCTAATGCACCCAAGATGGGTGCTCCTGACCCAGTTTCCTGACAAGCACAGAGTCCTGTCATCTCAGCACTGTCTTGTCCCAGCAGCAGCAATGCACAGCAGGAGCAGAGTAGAGCAAGTAGCCGTCAGCCTGGGTTATTTTTACACCATTTGTTCCACCTTGCATATTTAGGTGCATTTCCAAGTCACTACATCAGAGAAAGGCCACCGTGGCAAGTCTTGCTCAGACTGGGAACTTTAGAAGAGCTTCCCTTGCTGACTCAGGGGAACAGAGTTACCAGAAGATCCTGCAGCAGATGCCATGTCAGAGCTGCTGGACCTGAGCAATGGAAATGGGATCTTGCTCTGGTAAAATGGCTTTAAATGGGATTTTCCAGCCAGCAAACATGCTTTGAGGGACACACCCAGGACATTCAGCCATCAGCAACACAACTGCATGCAGAAGGCTCTTGGCCAGCCAGACTGGGAGGGGTATTTAAACACAAGTTTCTTGCATTCATCTTTATAGCCTGCTATTTTTCTCCCAGCTTGCTAAGGATGCCCCAGAGCACATCCCTCTGGGATGTCCCAGATGCAGCAGGGGCACGGTCAGTGACAGCCCATCACCAGTAAACTGTAGCGTTAGCAAACCTATGCCAGAGAACTCCAGCTGAACCCCAGCAGCTGGAAGGGTTTTCATTTCCACTTCTCCAAGGCTGGTATTTCAAGGTGTTTTTATTTCTTTTTAATCAATGCACATGGCCAGCTCCAGAGGGGGCTGAATGAGGAGAGGGAGGCAGTGCAGCCACTGTTTCTGTACAAAGTATTTCCACATGCAAGTGAAACGGGGCTCAACTCGCTCGGTGCGTGTTTTGCAGTGTGGTTACGGGCTGTCGTTCCGCCTCCACAAAGCTGTTATTTATTTAGTTAAAGACTAGCATTCCATGGAAAAAGATGCCCCAAGATAGCGCCGTGTTTCTAAAATTAAACCCAGCTGGATGGAGTGGGAAGCAAGCAAGTGAGCACTCCTGTGCTTCCACCAGCAGCGGGAACAGGGTCCCCCATGTCCCGGACTCCCCTGCCCTTGCTGAGCAGCAGCAGAGCCTGGCAAAATTCCTCCGGTGTCCTCAGCCATGAGGGAGGCAACTCTCTGGGAAGTCAGACCAAGTGCCTTACTCAACAGCAGGAGTGGCACTGCTTCCCGTGGCAGGGGACCAGGGTTTAAGAGCAGTGATAGCCCTTCCTGCCCCAGCAGCCCTGCAAAGCCCCCACCCTGCTGCAGGACAGCAGACACCTCACCACATGCCTGGCACAGGTTTGATGGTGGCCAGCAGTGCTTTCACAGAATTTGTGAGGAAGGCCGCATTCCTGAGGCTCATCTCTTACCTAACCTAGCCAACAGTTTCATCGAGTTTATGTGTCACTGATAGCATCCTGCTCACAGTAAAGCTCAATTAGCTCTCGCTGTTGTAACCGAAGTTAAGAAACCTGTTCTCACAAAAGCCATTTATGGAAGGGAAGGGGAAAACCCAAGTATTCCTCCAACCTCACATGGCACCAGCAAGAAATCCCTCCCAGACACACTCTCAGCACCTGTTCCCCCATCCACACGAGCACAGGGGCTGCCTCTACATCCACAACACAGCTCATCGGAGCAGCTGTGCCAGAGCTGCTGCTCAGGGGCTTTATCATGGCCTGCATTTAGCCTCATCCCTCAGACAAAATGTCTCCTCACACACACAGCTGAAGCTTTCCAGAGGACAGGCTGGGCACTGGTGGAGCCCCCTGCACCCATCAGGGCTGGGAGAGCCTTGGGGGCTCTTGGGAAGCAAAGCTCCAGCAATGGCAGACGTGGCTCTGCAAGGACCATGGGAAGGAAAGTGAGGTACAGCCCCAAACCTTGCTTCTCTACACCAGAAGGTTCACACGAATGTGGGACAAGAAAAACTGGCAAAGGAATCTGAGCCAGACCCAGAATAAACAGGAAAAGAAACAAGGATGATGGCTGATGGGAATGGCTAAGCAACAGGAAACATGGTGAAAATAGTGGCGAGGTCAGGGTGCCCGTGCAGCTGCTGCCTCCAGGCTCATGTCCCAGCTCTCCCAGGGCCGCAGGACCACGTCCTGTCCCGAGTACAGGCAGGAGCTGCTGCTCCTTCACCTGTGAGCAAAGAGACAGTCCCTGGCATCACATGAAGCTTGTTTCAACTGAAGCAGAAAGGATAGTCCCACCACTACTGGCCTGGACTGTGATCCAAGAGAACCTGACCACAGGAATGTGGGCCAGACCCACGTCATGCTTGGTAAGTCACTCAAATTATGGTTTCCATATGGGGACACTAACCTGGCATTCCCATTGCTCTGTGCACTCTGCATGGAGCACCTGGAGACAGATTTCCAAGCCTGAGTGCTCCTCATGCCTGATGTGCAATTGGAGAAAATTATGTTTGCTACCAGATTGACAAGTCTGTTTTTAGCAGATGGGCTTTTGTCCCTTGGTTTCTCCTAAATATTAGAGGAAGATTTCACCTTGCTGCCTCCCAAAGGAAAGCCTTCACATGTGTTAGTGACAGCCCAGACCCTGTTCTAATGAGAGAGAGGTGCAGACTTTCCAGGTTCATTGCAGAGCTGAGGGAAAGGGTGAGGAGGAGTAAGAAGAGAAGCGAGCAAGCCACCAGAGAAGATCTCAGGAAAGAGCCTGCCTCTCATCAAAGCTCAGCTATTTCTGTGACTATGCCCATTTTCCCATAATTATACTGGTTCTGCTCTGCACAGCACTAAGTCGGGTCTACTGATCCCTGTCCAAACTCCTGCTGCCTTCCTGTTTGTATTAGGGCGCCAGCACGGGTTAAAAATTAGAGAGTAAGGTTGCCTCAGTATCTGATTTATCCTCTTTCTTCCTTCCATCTTGATTTGGGATGTGCTGGTCAGCATCCCCCAAGGAGAGGATTAATCAGGAACAGACAGCTGGCAGCTGCCTGAAAAGGACAAGATCGCAGCTATGGGACAAGCTGCAATTTGGAATCTCTTGCTTTGACCCTGGTACAAGTCCAAGACATGCTTGCTGATGCATCCCAGCACTGACACCCCAGGAGCTGGCACAAGATCAGCACCCCCAAGGCCACAGTTAGCCCTGGTCCCGATGTCACGCTGCCTCAGTGCTGGAGATGCGTCTGCGGTGAAAGGCTGCCCATCCCTGTGACTCCAGAGGCAGCTCCAGCTCTCCAGCTGCAGAAAGGGCCTCTCTCCACTTACAAGAAAGGGACCAGAGCAAGGGAAGATGTTCCTGCCATTCCAAAAGGGCAACACAACACCTTTAACATTTGGTCCCTGGCTGAACAACAGCTGCACTACAGGGAGGACAATGGGAAGGTAGGACACAGCTGGCATCTGATCTGCCTGGCAACTCCTGCCCCGTGCAAAGCCAAGCTGAGCTCAGAGCAAAAGTGTTTGTGCCATGGTCAGTCCTCTGCCAGGGGCTTCACATGGAGCCTGAGGTGGCCAAGCTCCTGCAGCTGTTAATACCACAGAGAAAGGGCAGCAGATCCTCCCAAGGTGGGCAGGCAAAGGGTCATGGCAACAGAAGGGACTTGTGAGGGCGCAAGAGGGAGGTGAACAGGGCTCAGATATTGAAGGAAATCAGGAGCAGAAGCAAGGGGTACTTCACAGCAGAATGGGGCATGGCTCTGAAGAATTATTTTCTGCTTGGGAGCCCAATAGGAAAGAAAACACTGGATTGGACAGCCCTGGGAAAAATCTGCACTTTGGGGTTAACCAGCTTCTTCTACAACATAAGAGCAGATCCAGACTTGTTCAGGGGCACAAATAGTCTGTGTTACCCAAGGAAACTCTTGTCCAGTCATAACACCTTCCTGTGAAGCCAAGGGGAGGTGAGCACTGGGCTGATTTGTCCTTTTGCCCCTCAAAACACCTCATGACTATGCAGGGGCTAAGACAACAGTTCCCATCACACCCAAAGGCTGTCACACCCAGACAGCACCCAGCCAGGCACAGCCTGATCACAGGAATATGCAATGAGATGCTGCAGAACACCATTTCTTACCTCTCAAATACAGGGACCATCTAACTTTCTGGGGAGCTTAGGGAATCCATCTTTGTTCTCTTACAGTATTGCCACAATGCCATAACCAAATAAAAAATAGCTTAAGCCTACAGTAGGTGGATATTCATTTTCCTCCCATTTAATTTTCTTCCTTCTGTGGGCAATGGAGCATGCACAAGCTTTTGATCTTTTTTTTTTCGTTCCTCAGCCACTGTGCACAGAGCACCTTCTGATACCTTTACAGAACACTGGCTTTCCAGGAACCACCACTGGCAAAACAGTGGCAGAGTTTGACAGAGGATGAGCTATGGATTCACCACAGGCAAGTTCTTGGTAGTCTCTCATGGGGTATCCAGGCCAATTCTTACAACACTTGTGATATTTTAGGGGATAATAAAACATGAGCTCTAACCCTGCAGACCAACTGGTAAGGGAAAGTACTTACAAAGAGAAGAATAACAAGTATTTCTCAGATTTCTTGAGACAATCACAGTTCTCCCCACCACCAAATTTTTTAAAACCTCCACAAGGAACATGGAGAGACAAGGAGCCCCCCTCCCTCCTCTCGGCAGGGGCAGGCAGCAACATCACACAGTGCCCAGCACATCCAGCTCCCTGTCTGCCCCACAGGATGGCGTGTCCGGGGCTGACGTCAGCCCTGATCCCCAGGTCCCTGCAGCCCCTCCATGACTGTCGTGCTTTCCTTGGTTATCAGCTGCCTCAGTCCTTGCTGGAAGTGCTCTGAATAGCCCTTCCATGAAGGGAAAGTGTGGCAAAGGTCTTGGTATAACACAACAGACCCAACCACTACTAGTCATACACAACTTCTGGCAAACAAAAGCCTTTTTCCTCATCTCGCAGCAATAAATTATGGAAGTCTTTTCCCAGATCACAGAATATTCTGAGTTGGAAGGGACCCGCAAGGATCATCAAGTCCAACTCTTACGTGAATGGCCCGTACAGGGCTTGAACCCACAATCTTAGTGTTATTAGCACCATGCTCTGACCAACTGAGCTAAAATTCCTCCCTCCCATTATCTGATTCTTTTTTTAGTTAATGTAATTAGAGACGTGTTCTCCTTTCATGAACACTGCAAGAAATTGGCTCAACACAACGGCCCCACAGCTAAAACAAGGTGGGCAAAGAACAATTCCTTCATTCCCACATTAAACTAGTCACAGCATTTCAGACCCTTCTGGACCCCTGTGATTCGATACTGTCACATGGTAGGAAAGATGCAGCAGCACACGAAAAGGCAAGTGTCCACCTCACTGCTGAGTCTGGGGTGGGAAGAATTAGGGAAAAAAATGGAAAAAAAAGCAAAAGGGAGAGGAAAAAAAGGCAAAAGGAATGAAAAAAACAGCAAAAGAGAGGAAAAGACAAAAAGAGAAAAAAGGACCTTACCTCCTGGTGAGTCTAAGCAAAATAGAGATAAATAGCAACTATGCCTCAGAGAAAACAGCAAGAAGCCCATTAAATACAGGAACATCAAACAAACAAAAAAAATCTGTCACAACAACGTTGAAAACCAAAACTTTTAGGCTTTGAGGTGGGGGNTGGGACCCAAACTTTAATTATTTTATTTCCCAGTGCCTAGGGCCAAGCAGATTTCTCCCTGAAAGCTCCATATCCACTATGGAAGAGATAAATTCACCTTTGTTTAAGCAGAAGACAAAAGTTAAAGAAATAGAAAACCAATAAACAATAGAGACTCAGCCGCTCCCAGCAAGAGCAGAGAGCTTCCCTTACACTTCTCTTCACTCCCAGTCATTCAGGGCAGCTAAACCCCAACCCTAGTTTTTCTCAGAAAAAGCCATGAGGCACCTACCTTGCTTCTGTGCAGCGATGACAAGGATAAGGTGGTCTACGATCACTGGAAAAGTGTCAATCAGGAAGATGAAAGATGGAAGAAGGCTTCTGTGAGGGACCCATGCTGCAGGGCAGAATACCAGCTCCTCACTGTGTGCTCCAACTCCCCAAAAAATATTAAAGAAAAGTCTTCTTACAATCCAGGCAGGATGTCTGTCTTGTTCAAAGAAGATAATTCAAATGCCACTGGGTTTCACCTCTAACAGGAGGAAAAGCAGTGGTTTGACGTCCTCTACCAAACCCCAGCTGTCAGGTAAGAGAACTCAGGGAGGTTCCTGCATTTTCACCCTGCCACTACCACTCACACACTGCAGGTGTTACAGAAACATCCCTTTACCTCTGCCCTTGCATTTGTACAGCAAGAACCTAAAAGTCAGAATTTCAGCAAACTGTGAACCAAACAGATCAAAACAGAGAAACCGAGAGCCTTTCTAACAACTAAAAGCCAAGAACCTTCCCACAGAGCACTCAGACTCTCAATTGCTGCCTGTTGATCCTCAGCCTGTGCTAGCAATTACACCTTGATTACTTTTGCTCATTTCCATAGTCCTTCCCACCTGAGAGCCAGTCAACAGCTGGGGCTTTGTCTGGGGTCCCTGGGAACCTTGGTGCTGCAGGAACATGTTGCATAGCCAGCAAGGCTCTCACTGGAAGCTAAGCATGAACTTCTCAGGAGCTCAAGGATAAAGCATTGCCCTTTGATGGGTTGAAGATAAGCGTGAAATGCTGTGACTTAACAGTAATTTTGTCAGCGGGCTCTTTCCATTAACAGAAACAGGGAGATCTGTGTATAAATGAAACAGCTGTACACACTGCATCTATGATGAGGACAAGGTTCTGCCCCTGAGCTCCAAAGAATTCCTTAGCACACACTTCAATTCAGCCACAAATTAGCCCTAAGCCTTGTGTACCTCTTGCTCACCCCACTGTTCTAAGCCTAACTTCTCTCCAGACTCCCCACGCTGCTTTGCTGAAGTCTTCACTCCTGATGTTGGCTTTCCTGCTTTCTTTTCAGCTGGCCTTATTTAAGTCCTTCCTTGGCAGCAATGCTCTCCTGCCCACTCCTCTGAGTCCACACTCTTCCTGTCAGGATGTTGCTCAGTTTTGTAAGAGAGCTCAGGGCCACTGCTGCTGCCCTGCACTCCCTTGGAATAGTCATGTCCAGCCATGGATTATGAACTCCTACCTATCAGGACCATCTTATCTTTTTCTTTAAGTGAACTCCTGTGTACTGTATATAGTTCTGAAAGAGGAACAAGAGAGAGCTTTTTAAGAGGACCCTTGGATATGGTAACTTGCTGGCCCCATGACCAGCTCTTCACCATTGCAAGGCATGGGGAGGATGTGCTTGTGTTCCATGGTGTTGCTTGCTCCCCCAGAACAACCTGTGGAATTTCTCACAGGCTCTGCAGTGACTGTATCACCTAAAAAGCTGCATGCTCTTGACCAAAAATCCAAAGCTTAGCAAAAAACTGCACCCAGACCCCGACTCACCTATTGGACTTTGCAGCAAAATGCACAGAAAATGAAACTACAAAGAAATGTACGGAGACACAGTGGGGGCAATATATCTTTAATTTTTTTTTGCTTTTGTTTTTTAGTATTACAGTATATTCTTATAAAAAGATACAGATAAAAAGGACACTACAGGATTTGTACACTTAATTCACTTATAGTCTTAAACTGACTAAGAAATGAGGATAGGCCAAGGCATTACAGCAGCACACAACGTCCCACTGCAGTAAGCAGCACCGTACTTTCAAGCTTGGCAGGCAAAGCCACCTCCCAAAGTGACCTGTGAGTTTCAAGCTGAGCCGGCTTGCAGAGGAGCAGAACAACTGCAGATGGGGATGGCTTGGAAGGGAGGTGTACAGCACAGAGCAGCTCAGGTACCGAACACTCCCTCAATTCTAAAAACTGCAATTAAAGAGCCTGTTTGAAGGTGAGCAGGAAGGGGGCAAATGGCTTGTCAGAGAGGCTTTTCTAGATCACTTGGCTCAGAGCTCCTAGTGGGGGAGGCTGAAAGGACCAAGCCCTACATGAACTGTGTAGAACAACTTGTAAATAGACAAAACTGTCCGAAGGAGAGTTTTAATCCAGATCCTACTTTGAATCATGCTATGTAGAACGAGAGGAACTGGTTCTTGAACTGGTTACTGTGGATCAATTCTACATTACCACCCGTAACACAAGACTCCAGTTTGGAACCATCCAGACTCTTTCATGAAATGAGGTGCCAAAACACCATGCTAGACTCATGGCATCCTTCTCAGCAGGCACAGTGAGCAAATCTGGCCAACTTCAGGGAATACTGGTCATCAGAAGTACTACATAGATTAGTAGACAGCTTTTTTTATACATTATGTAAATAAATATATAAATTCTGTATTTTCAGTTGGCCGAATTGTATTATCCAGGTTGGCTCCTTCTACCTTTATAAGAGAATCTAGGGTGGCCAGTGGAGACTACCTCTTCGGATGGCAGGCAATCAGAAATCTCCTGTGTCAAGTACAGAAGCCAAGGAGCCATGACCAAACAGCTGGTGATTGCCAGAGACTCCATGGGTAACAAATCAACCAGCAGAAAGATTTTGTTTACCTGGGGTAACCTGGGGAGGTGGGGTGGAGAAGGAAAGAGGTAAAGTAGACGAAATCTTTCTTTGGCCATGAAGATAGAGAGGAATATTAGCTCTGAGGAAGGAGAACTGTCCCGGTTTGTCTCATTAGTGTATTAACTCTGGCGAGAAGTTACAGGGTATGAACCACTTTTGGTCATCTAGCCAAGGTTCTCTGGCATTACGGACAGAATTTGTGTGGAACGGTGGAGTTTGAGCAAGGAACTGTGCACCTTAACTCTTCTCAATCTTCTCACCATGACGCATGATAAAAGACAAACACCTTTTGTAGAATGTGTTCTAAAATAACCAGCCTCCATCAGCTCACCACAAGCTTTAAAATGCCTGCTTTCCCGGAACCAGGATCACCAGGGGCAGAGTAATTATGACAAAAGCCAAAAGGGTATTTTTCTTCCTTCCCCTCCCACACCAAGACTGCTCACCTGCATCCCCTGGCCTGGCTCAGCTGGCACAGGAGCCAAGCCAGCTCTCCAGCCGGTGTAATGCCCTGGCACGGTCTCAATAGTCTTTGCTGTAATGCAGTGTATACATACAAACATAGCAAACTAAAATAAGGCAAAATAAATAGAGGTGTCAGATTTACAGGTTCCCTTTAGAGATTCCTAAAACCGTTTTTTTTTTTTTTTAAATCATTTAACCCCCAAACAAACAGACAAACAAAACCCAAAACAACCAACCTAGAAACGAAACTGCATATATCATGTACATCATCTACTGTACAACAGATCTCCTTTCCCCTCACGGAAACTCCTGACACAAGCTTCTCCCGTGCCACCCAGCTCAAGGTGTGATCTTTCCTAAAGAAGAGGAAAGATTTGGCCAGTGGGGCTTAACATTATGGAAACACCTGCCCCATGGTCTCGCACCAGGATCCTTTGCAATTCCTTTCCCTTCCTCAGACATTGTGAACACATTACAGAAATGCTTCTGAAGGACATCCAGGTCATTTCCCTTCCCAGTGAGGAAGTCTCTCAGCTCTGAACACTAGTCCTACTTCTGCTCTCATAGGGAACCGGTGCCTGGACAATGGCTGTGCTACAGAGCTTGGAAGGGTCTTGCTGCCCTGAAGTCACTTTACCTTGCAGCATTTCTAGAGACACGATCGAATGAGAAGAGTGACTCAGTTCAAAGCAAGTGGAAGGGGGAGGGAGTCTTCTTCAGTCTTTTCTGGGGTCATCCTAATGCAACCTATGTAGCAACAATGCAGAGACACAGAGGTGAGTGAGTGAGCCCTAGGCCTCTAGGGACAAATTCTGGAGAGTTAGAAAGTACCTCTTCTGACTGTGAGGAACTTCATCATAAATTCAGCAATTACTGTAATTCTGCAGGAAGCAGAACAAGCCCTCAGTTATGCCCTTTTTTCTCACATCTCCTGCTCCACTTACTTCCAAAGACAGAGTGACTTCTCTTAAAATGGTGGTGCTAGGCACAGGTGAAAGGACAACCCTAGCTCTTCTCTAGCTTCTCCAGTGATGTTAGACCTCAGACTGCTTCCTAAACCTACTCAGGAATAAGATTTTCCTTTCTCCTTCAGCACCTGGCAACTCAACCACAACTGCTGAAGAAGAAGAGAGTATTAGATGCACTCGCAGTACCCAAGAGATGAGAAACATGGACAAACTTGGCTTCAGCAAGAATCTGATGCCAGGCCCTACAGCAGAGCCAACTTTTTCCTTATCTTCTGTGTGTGTAACCTCATCACATACAGTAGATAATTTAATGGGCCTCTCTGCTTGTCACCACTTGTTGGAAAACACTGCTTGCCTCAGTGTGAAACTGAGCTTTTCCAAACCCTTCTTTATGAACTTTCACCATGGAGCCAAGAGCCAGGGGGACTGTCCAGCACACTGAATGAAGCTTCTGGCCACCACTGCTGATTCAAAACAGGAGGAGCCTGAGGTGCTGGAGTGCAGAGAATGTTGAGCTGCATTGAATCAGCAGCATGACTCTGAGCTTTCTGTCCATCCCCTTAAGGATCCCACAGCTGATTTACAGGAGTTGCACAATCTCTCATTATTAATGTATGAGTCGAAGAAGTGGCAAAGCTATAGCAGCTTTCTTTGACTCTCAGTGTGGCTGGGGTGTTGTCGCGTACCATCATACAGGACCTCTTTAAACCAGGGCTGAACTGTGTACACAAAGGGACAGAGGATTTATCACTCTCTCTGCTTTTGCTACATTTGTGGCCTGGCAAAGTGACTTCAGTTTCAGAAAGCACAGCACAAACCTGGTTTGACGCATACTGGGGCAGGGGAAATGCTGTATTTATATTCAAAGGGTTTGCCCTGAGGTGTTTCTTCTCTGACAGCTGCCAGGCTGACAGTCTGCCTTATCAAACAAGTACCTGGGGAGCAAGCAAGCAGCTGTACTTGCACATCATCTTGCACCAGGACTGACCTTGGCACTACACCTGAAGTTCTGGGTGAGTCCTAAACCCAGGCAGAACAAAGAGGGAGGGAAAAAAACCCTACAATGTTCTAATCCCTAAAAGCATAATCTTTGGATTTCAGGGATTATTCAAATCTATACTCAACTGTATACCAATTTGGCACATATTACCACCTCTCATATGGCTTACATGGCATAGGTTACATGGCATGCTTTAAAACAAGACAAACAAAAGGGCTGGGATATATAGCAATTCTACGTCAGGGAGCGGCAAGGAGCTTGTTAATATAATTTACAAGAGACATTTCTAAAAATCCATTTGTAATTTAAAATAAAAATGCTTAAAAAAGTGAGATTTTTTCTTAAACTTTCAAAAACCTTTATGAAATAGTCTTTCTTCTACAAGGTGCTTGTGTCCACTGCAATAGGCATTGCTGTTAATAGCTAATCCCAGAAGGGGAGTGGGATAGTAAGGGAGGAGAATGCACCCAGCTCTTGTAAGATACCAGCTCTTTACGATGAGTATTACACAGAGGCGCGGCAGTCTGGAATGTCCTAAATAGGGAAATTCTGGGGTGGGAGACTCAAAATTCAGTAAACAATGAAACATCAGAGTTTAACAATTCTGACTTTTTTGCTTCTCTCCATAGTTTACATAATTATTTAACTCTCAAAGTGTTCAGAAAACCACCACAGTTTGCTTCTCCAATATTGTAGTGTGTAATACTGATCAGGCAGCGTGCATTGCAGAGGAAGTTCTGTTCTGCAGACTCAGTGCAGAGCCTGAGGTTAAGTGACATTCAGAGAAAATTCAAACCAAATGATTAAAGTGACAAATAGAGCTTTTTTCACTTCCCTGGGATTCCTTGACATTTTGTGCTGTTGACTAATGCAGCAATTTGTAGATGGTGGGTCCCTTTTCTCAAATGTTCTCTCTTTTCTTCCTGTCTAGGAGGAAGAATCCATCACCATTCTTTCTTTTTCTCTTTTCCTTCTCCAGGGAAGATAATAAAAAAAGAAGACAAGTTTGAAAAAAAAAAGGTAAAAAAAAAAGGGCAAGACAGCCCACACAATCCAATCCCTTTCCTAGAACTATGAAGACACACAGAATTCAAGCCTCTTCTTGGGTTCTACTCATGTATTTAATTCATGTAACTTAACTACAGATTTATTTTTTTCTTCTGAATTAACCCAACTCCAAAGCCTGCTTGGCTTACACAATTCTGTGTCCTCCTCGAAAAGCTCTCAGTTTTAATTATGGGACTCTCCCTTGGTCCATCCCGAGTGATTTCTTCAAAATGAAGAAGTCTGAGTGCTCCAGGGCTCTCCTTTGACACCATTCATATCTTACTGAGAGACGTGGCTCCCCTTGGCAGGAGTGGAGTGTGTGCAGTGGAGGTCAGGCTGTTAGACAGAAAGACCAATTCATGCCAGCAGCAATCACAGCTAGCAGCAAGTGGAAAAGAAATCTCACTTCTGGCAGGCAGTGAACCTGTTCGCTGTTTGCTACTGGAGACCTGCGGATGATACTAGGGAGCTCCCAATTTCCAATCTTGCACAAACAGATAAGAAATTTTCTGCTGACTCTCTGCCAGCCTCCAGCAATGACAACAGGCTCTACAGTCATCTACTTGTAATCCCAACCTGGCAGTGGCTTCGTTTTCTAAAGGAAAGCCAGAGTTTCTTTCCAAGAAGATGTATTTCATAGCTTTGAGACTCAACCACCAAGAAATTCCAGAAAACTCCTTCTAGCAAAGCAGAATCCGAAAGACTTTTGCAAATTATTGTATGCTGATCCTGATTCTTGAATTTCATTTTGTTACAGAAATTGAAGACTTCTTTCTAAATTTCACTTGCTTTGGACAGTGTCGGCCACACAAAAATACTACACAGGATGTGAGCTTAAACGCATTTTTCAAGTGCTAATCAATGGCTTAGAAAATCCAAATCTAGAAGGGAATTGGAAACTTGACAACCACATCCCAACAAAGTCCTAAAGGTCAGTCTAGATCCTGAAGAAGTGATAGTTGTTTACAGAGTTTCTCTGAAATTAGTCTTCCTTGTTATCAGCAAGATGGAGATCATGACTATTTTTTACTTTGGCACACAGAAAATCATCTTGTTCCAGCTGTAAGGCCATCTGCAAGGCCCAAGTACTTTCTGTCATCACCATGAAGCCCTTGATGACACAACAAACTCCCAGAAGCAAATCTGTCAGCTCTGCATGGCCCAGTCACAGGCCCTGCTGGATCCACAGAGGCACTTTTATAATGGTTCAAATTAGGAGCACAGAAGAGGGATGAGAGGAAAGCTGATCATGGAAAGGTAACGTCTCTAGCTACAGACCAAAGAAATCCTTTGGGGCAGCTGTCAGCCAGGTGCCATCACACACATTCATCTTCCTTGTTTTGCACTTTTTCATCACCTTCTTTTGGTTGATTATTTTTCTTCCTCTTGTAATTAATAATTTAGCTTTGTCACCACCCGCTCACGGCTTGTCTCTAAGCCTTGGTTCCCCGAACGCTTGCGGTTACGCTTGAGCTTGGATAAGTCTTTGTCAAAGACTTCACCTGACCTTAATGCTGACACCAGGTCATCAAACTCCCCACTCTCTTCAGAGATGCTGCCAGCTTTTGCTTTCTTTTGTCGCCTCTCTTTTTCCCTCTGTTCTTTCAGCTGTGGAAAGGACACAGAGTTTTAGGATTAGCTAACTGAGATGCCAGATCACTAGGTGCACTGCCAAGAAGCAGCTACAATGCATCAGCACAGATTAGGGAAAAAAAAGAGTAGGAGCTTATCCACAAGGCCATCACCTGTGTCAAGAGCAACAAGAGGCCATGCTGGGCTTCTCTTCTACACAGGCAAGCAGAAAGCAGGAAAAATGAGGAATGAGTAGCAGCGTACGTCTGCCTCACAAAGCACTATCAGCCTGCACCAAGAGGACACACGGGATCTGTCTATGCTGCTGCTGTTTTGCACTAATTTTACAGCAGAATAGTGCCAGCTTGGCTCTCCCTTTCTACTGCTCAGCTCCAGAATCAGTACACTGCCAAGGGATGGTGGTGGCTATCAGGAAGCAGGTTGCTCGCTCTGCAAATGCTAGTCCCACATTGCAGGAAGACTCTTTCGATAAAGCCTCCCTCATGGCATATTAGGCCTATGAAACCATTCTACAGAGCTTTAACAGTGGGCTCCTGAACTTTCCAGGCCAGCTGAGAGGAAACTTAAGCCTATGTCCTGGCATTTTATCCTTGTGTCTAACAGTAAGGCTGCTGGCATCCTGGTGTTCTACCTCTCTCCTCTTCTGAAAGGCACAAAGCAGAGCTTTGGGCTCAGCAAACATTTAAATCAACAACTCCCCGCAGCGTGGCCTGGGGCCATGGCAGCAGCCAGGCCGAAGGTGCTGGCAGGGGTGAAGGAGGCAGGGGACTGCCGAGTTCTCAGGCAGCACAGAGGCTGAGGTTAGAGGGAGAGGCTGATTCACACCAACCCCTGGGGACACCACGTCTGTTTCCCAGCAGAAAAATCCACAGAAAGCTCTCCTGCCACGTCAGGGCCAGACACAGCCCCAGTAATCAAGGGATTAAGGCTGGCCAGAGAGAAATACTGCCAGTACGGGCTGCAGCAGGTGCCAGGGCATTTGCTGCGTCACTCTGTGCTGTCAGGTGACAGGCACGCAGCAGATGAGGATGGAGTCTGACTGGAAGCTGACCAGCTTGGCAGGACTGAAGGAAACCTGGCTTCTTTGCTTGCATCCCAAAAGCAGGATAGTTTGGCACGGGGTGGTGGCAACCCCATCCTGCAAAGTGACACGGCAAAAATGGCTGGGCTAGATTTGGTATCTGAATCCAAAAGAGGGTAATTTGGGAGTCAAGCAGTACATCCTTGAGAGCTGACAAGACATCAGGCAATATGTCATCATGATGCCAAAGAGAGGTGTCAGGGAGAAGAACATGAAACAGTGACAGGACGTGAACACTAGAATTTCTCTCAAGACATGAAAAGGTGAAGGAAAGAAACATCTTCCTGTGCCCAGATCCTCACCATGGCCTCCATGCGTGCCCTGCGCTCCTCCTCTTCCTTTTTCTTCCTCATATTCTCCAGATCTTGCTTGGCCTCTGCAAACGACTGTAAGAAAGTGTCGAAGATGCCAAAAAATTCATCTGGCTGCATCTTGCCCTCGGTCTCTCCAAAATGCTTCAGTGCCTTGGCATACTGTCAAGGGGGCAGAAAACACAAGAGCCATAATTAGGTAGGCAATTTGGTGAAGACAGCAAGGATAGCTTATGCGTAACCACACCATGTAATTCAATACCCTCTGAGCATTCATGCAGCAAGAGTAGAAACCACCCCCACCAGCAGAAGTGCTTCTCCTTAAGGCAAGTGCCTCTATCCCCGAAGAGTCTGCTCTCCTGGATATCCTTTGGGCAACACACAGCAATGGTGCTGGAGAGCACTAACTGTCCACTGATACAAAAAACGTGTTTAGTTCCTGAGGGCAATAGAGTAATTTCAGAGGATGACACCGTGGCCACATCTCAGCTGCAGCTGCAGGACAGCCAGGGCATGGAAGATAGTGCGATATCTGGGGAAACAAGTAGTTTTAGTTCGTACTTTCTCCTTCCATCTTCCCTTCAAATCCACTTTTAAAATGCCTGGAGGTAAAAGTTTTTTGCAATAAAGCTACAGTCTGTCCTCTCAGAAACCTTTTGCCATGTCATCCATCTCTCTGGAGTCCTCTGAGTCAGGGTGTTGCCTGGGAGAGAGGAGACTATAGACAGAGAAGGCATGACAGAGGGGCAAGGAAAGCAGCCAGGGCTCCCGGGCAGACTTAAAAGAGAGTGAATACATCACAAGTGGTTTTTATTTTAAAAGGCAAATGTTGAGGCTGCAGGACACATATGGAGGCAGCCAACTGGCAGGACTTCAGTCACAGGGCAGTCCTGATGGGGATATGGTAAATTCACAGCAACCCCTGGCTCTTGGACATCAGTCCTGCAGTAGTTGTACCCTCTCCTTTGCACTCTCACCTCCCAAGCATGTCTCACTGCTCACCAAAATGCACTCAAATGCAAGCACATACAGCCTGCCAACAGCATGCACACACGTACAGCAAGTGCTGTGTAAGGACACACATCCATGCCCAGCTGCCCTCCCTCACACCCCTCTGTGCTGCAACAGGCTGCCCCAGGAACACACTCCTGACAGTACCTGCGCCCTGACGCACAGCTTCCCTAGCATTCCCTGCTTGCACTTTAGCACAGAGCAGCAGAGCATCCTTACAGACCTCAACATTTACCAAACCAGGCTATGGATTGTCTTTGAGCTATCTCATGCATGTATTCAGCTCATACTAACACAGCCCAGTTTCCCTTTCCTTATGTGAGTGCTCTTTCACAATGGAAAAGACAGTAAGAACAGTTCAGGCTCTGATTCCAGCACAAAATGAGTTTGGAAGCAGGTCTTATAAACCCCTCTGGCCTTGTACCAGGTAAAGCATAAACAATGTCTCCCAGTCAACTGCAGGGAGAAGAAATCTCCAAGGAAAGCAACTTCCTTCTGGCACAGCCTGAGAGATTCAGCATCTCCCCTTCTCTGTTATCCCTGCCAGGCCCACAAAGCAGTTTGAAGCAATAGATTCTTTTTTCTTTAGAAAGGCTCTGTTCTCAGCCAGAAACAAACAAAGAAACCCAAAGAATCTTGGAAAAAAAGTGTTGGAAGAAATGCAAGTTGCTTTGAGCTACCAAACATGGCAGGAGTTGAAGGAAACACTGCATAGAAACAGCAACGGATTACTTCTCTGTTGAACTCCTTTTCTCTGAAGCCTCTGAAGACACACACCAGTATGCACACCTACACCCTCTCCCCACCCCTCTCTGTAATTTTATCTGTATATATTATACACGTAGGCTCTTTGAATATTAGGGAAGTGCAGCAGTCTACAGTAACCCACGCTGAAGCCGCACCAGCTCTTTGACAGAGAGAATACAGGCTGTAAATACCACAGAGGGAGATAAAGCATCTCCATATGCTCTGTTTTCTTGTCTTGCTTGCTCCAGTGTGACAATCAGCCAGGGAGGCAGGGAAGTGCCAGAGAAAGACTTTAGCACAGGCATTGCCAGAACTGCTTGAACACACAGAGCACCTGAAGCTCATTGCTCACCGGGGATGTGCTACCTGAAATCTCTTCCCACTTAATTTGTCATTAACTCCTGTGAAAATTGAAAGTAAAGCACAAATTAAGAGCAGTGACTAGAGCTGCCAGCTAGAAAGAAGGCTTGTCCAACTGCTGCAAAGCCTGAAGTCAGGGGCAGCCCACAGGAGACAGCTGTTGCCCCTTGCAATGCACTCCATGTTGAGGCTGCAGGACACATCCTGTGTTCCTCCATCCTGTGTTCCTGCTGTGCTCAGCGAAGGTGAGTGAGGGGGCACACAGAAATGAGCTGGTTGAGTCTATGAATGTCCACAGGGGTGACTAGGAAACTAGTCTAAGACTAGGGAAGCTGGAGCTTGAAAAGGCAGGGGTTCCTTGGCTAGGGCTCTTGGATCCTACGCACATGGAAGTCTCCTTTAGAGGGTGGTGTTGTCTGCAAATGTTCTGCACAAGGCCTGTCACTCAACTACTAGCGCCAGCTAGTTCGTGTCACACTGGCAAGAGGGGTTTTTGCCACTGCCTCCCCACTGCTGCTCAGAGGAGAAACAGTGATGCTGTGCCAGTAAGACCCAGCAGCCTGGGAACCTTCCAGAGACACTCCTAAATCTAAGGTGTTGTGGTGTCTAAGCAGCAGTAAGGAGGCTGAGAACAGCCTGTCTCTGGTACCCTGTAACAAAGGGCTTAGGAGGTTAGAATCACTTACTGTAAAGCAGTGAAAGATGAAAAGTAAAAAATCTGTGAGCTGGATGGTCTAAAACAACTACAAAAGGGAAAATCTATTTTCTGTGAACTGTGAATTTCAGTTCACTGAAATAAACATTCTCCTTCTTTCTCTACCCTCTCTGGAAAAAAAGCTGACTGAGCAGAAGGCGGCAAGTCAGGAGATCCAGCTTCTGCTGCCAGCTCTGCCCATGATGTGGCTTGCAAACTTGTGCTTCCTTTCTGAACCTCGTGTTCTCCATTTGTTACGGGACAAAAAGTGTCGCCCCACTAATCTGATACAGCAAATGGCAAAAAATCTGTTGTTCACACCTGTAGGTCACTGCACGAATGTAATGCACTGTTGTAAAGAGAGACATGCTGCCTTTTCACTGTTTAAACTACAACAGACCCCTCTGGCTTTATTACTTCTTCTACTTCTCTGTAATTCTGGTGCTGCGACCACATGTGCTTTTCCAAAGCACCAGTGCTGGGATGAGGGGCAGTGATCTGCTGCAGACACCTCCCCAAAGCTGTTACAAAGCCCAGGCTTCTACCTGCCCACAGTGGCTAAAATCACACTGCCTGCCTCACTCACAGTATTAAGAGGCAGCATGGCACAGACCAAGGTGCTCTGGATCCCAGCCCTCTCTTCTGCTCTCTGTCACAGGATTTCTGTCACCCTGCACAAATCACTTGACTGTTCCATGGGCAGATTCCCTGCCAAACAACATCAGTTCTTGTGGACAGCTGTGAAATCTGTAGCTAAGTCCTCATGCATGAAAAATGCTTCCCAGAATTTTTTGATGTGCTCTAATATAACAAGGGCTGAAACTTTCTTATTCCTGAAGTCATTTGGGGACAGATGACATGGGCAAAAGCAAAATGGAAAACTGTGTTTCAGCAGGTTTTCCACTGTAACACAGAATGGTGTATCTTTTTTTCATTAAAAAATTCATTTCCACACCATAAGGGCCCCCAAGCTCCATGATATAACAGGTCCACAAGCTCAGTGCCAGTTCTGCTTCCTCTGCCAAACTTTCCACTGAATTTATCCTCTTGCCAAAGCAAATCGTTTAGACAGTTGTTTATTTTAAAAAGCCATTTTAGCAAGGAGAGGGAAAGCGGGACAGCAGCACACACAAACTGCTGTGCTTGCCAACGAAATGTTAAACAGTGGCAGAAGACCTCTGGAAACAGTAGGAATGGGGCTCTGTGAGGAGGAGGAGGAAAAACAGCCATGATAAAAATTTCCTGCTGTCTGCTGTTGCAGGAGGAGCCAATACACAAATGAATTATACCATGTATCCATGGAACATGAACTGTATTCCCCAGACAAGTACTCTTGAGTGTGCTCTTATGAAGACACCAATTCAGTACTGAGGCAGGTTAAATAAATGTCTTTTCTCTTTATGGGACAAATTCAGATCAGTTAATGAAACAGGCCTGCCAACTTCAGGAAGGGCTGGGCCCAGCTCTTCTTTGCCTAAAGGCTCTTAAAGGATTCTCCCAGGAGTTTAACAGGGATGCTGGCAGCCCCAAAATTGAGTTACAGGTGCTTTAAACATTTCTCATATGTAAGATGCCAACCTGCACTGCAGCATGTGAAGTTCTAAGTTACTGTACAACAGCTGTGTGACTTGTTTACCAAATGGCTGGTGGTGCCTTTTGTAGGGTACCTCATCTTGACTTCCTCAGTCTCTGTCCTGATACATTCCTTATTCATTTCCCCCAGTGGCTAACAGAAAACACCAGTCCCCAAAATGCACAACTGAAGTGCACGGTCTATAACTGGCACCTGGACTATAGCATTTCCTTCTGCTTCACAGCATTCTGCCATTAATGACTATTTTCTTAAATAGTTTTCACCCAGCAAGCTTTCACTGCCTTTCTGTTCTTCAAAGCAGTTACTGTAGGTGCTAAGCTTATTAAATGTATGTGCAGATTCTGAAATCCTTTCTCTATCATGATAAATACTTTGCTTGAGAGAAAGTGTCACCAGAAAGTCTAGGAATGGACACTTTTCCTACCCACCTTGCCTAGGCAGTAGTGTCCACAGTGTCTCTACAAAGAGGCTTAAGTTTGACATTCAGCACAGGAATGGCAATATCTGACCAAGCAGACTTTGGACTCCTAACAAGACCCAAAGTGTCTTAAAAACAGGTTTGTTATAAACCAAGCACAAAGTGGAACAGTTCTGAGGAAGTCTAGCAATCTAAGTTCATACCTGTCAATATTTAAGTACATAGTAAAGCTTCATATAGGACAAATATCACCTTTTTCAAGTAGAAAAAGAAAATTCATACCCTAGGAGGTTACTCTTCCTCTGCTTGGGCATTTTCATTGCTTCCCCACAGGAAACATAGAGAAAAGTTTTCATGAATAAAATTCAACCTCTTCTTTCTTATGTAAAAAAAAATTAATTTTTCATCTGTTCAAACATATAAAAACTGGTGAAGGATTCCAGGGCAAAGTTTCACTTTCTCCTGCCCCCACCTTCCAGTTTATGGGAAATGGCAGAAAACATTATCCCTTGATCTAATCTATATACTCCCTTATAAAGTGGTATTGAAAGTGAGAAAAACACAAAAAGAACAAGAACCAGCTGTGCTAGAAAGCCTGTTTAGAGAGTTGGTCTAAGTTTTCAATCAGTTCTTAACCAAGCCATCTGTTTACTGCATGAAGATAAGAGTTACAAGGCTTCCTCTGCAAACATGGATGCCTGCATCTGACAACCTGGCCCTTTAAATTTAAAATACCACTTCCTCCCCATGACCACTGACTTTGAATGGTTCTGTTTAAGCAAAAAGGCCAAAAAGGTACTGCATGGGATTGTGAAAAATTCTGTCGGCTGAGAAGGTCTGCACCACACCTTGGTAATGGATTGTTTCCATAACTAAAGAAATTACTTTTGCTAATACTGAAAAAGTTCTAAAAAAATATAAAAACTTCCCCAGTTTGAAAAGATAAGTTATATTGTTTTAAATCCCAGCTGAGGAAACACGGCTATGATTAACTCATGGTAATCAATCAGCCACATCTATATTTAGCATATCCAACTCCAGCTGTTAAAACTAGGGCTTCATTATTATTAATAAATCTGTGAGTCAGACCAGTTCTTCCTAGGCTTATTTGGATATTTTTCAAAGTCCTCCCTCCCCACTACCTTTTTTGCTCAATTTGCTTTGTTTTGAGAAATCAAAAAAGAACAGGATAATCAGATGTCTTCATCTCTCTCTTCCTTTAATTGGCTAGTTCCATTAGGTTTCCATGGTAAGAAAAAGCTTGTGATTCAACAAGCACAGAGAGCCCATTGAGGTTGGAAGATGTTATAAGCTTTGCAAAGCACATCTGGTTTGTTTAAAATTTCCAGCTTTCTTTTTTCCTTTTTTTTTTTTTTTTTTTTTTACGAAAAAAAAAAAAGAAAGAAAAAAAAGAGGAAAAAGAGGAAGAAGAGAGGGCCAAAATAACATGAAGCAAACATGAGAAATAGCTCAACATTGGTAAGGACAGACAGTTCCCTTACTGGAGTCCAAAAGCAGCTTTTTGCCAGTGGAAGAACCAAAGCCATAGGTTGAGCAAAAGTTGGAATGGTGTGTGCTCAAACATAGCAAGGGTGTGTGAGGAGAAGGTAGAGTAACGTTTCCTAAGCATGTTATAGTCATTAAAATAAAACATCTCTTTATGTTGAGTGCTTTATGTTGGCTATGTCTAAAAAAGCGTGCAACAACTTCCAGACATGCTGGTCCGTCTGCAGGGAGTTTCTCTGGTTATTTTTAAAGCAAAAGAATGGCATTTTTCCTGCAAGTGCCTGATCAAGAAAACTTGCATTGCTGGGCTGGACATGTACCACTTGCTGGTTTTTAACCCCCAACTGAACTTACAAAGAATCCGCATTGGGTTTTTGTCCTGGTGTGCAAAAAAGAAAGGAGCACCACCATCTTTAACACCAAACTGAAAGTGTGTAGTCTAAGCCATGGACAGAGTGAACATCCTTCCAGAAATGTGTGCATAACTACAATGAAGTTGAAAAATTTACACAGTCATAATACTGAAACCCCCAAACCATGGACAACCATGTTTTTCTCAGTAAATTTAGTGGGGTCACAGAACGTAAAATAGTTTTTTGTGCCTAGAAAGCCAGTATGGTATGAACATGATTATACTGGAAGTAGTTTGAATCTTCTCGAGCAACATGACAACAAAGAAAAACAGAAGTGTTCAGGGCCAGGCTGGAGGAGGCTCTGAGCAACCCAGTCTAGTGGGAGGTGTCCCTGCCCATGGCTGAGGAGAGGAGGAGCCTGGAACTAGATGATCCATTCTATAATTCTATGAAAAAAATTAGTCATGTTGTTCTCCCCAGAATTTTTTTGTAACCTTAAGACTGCCCAGCTTTGCCTTCTGAGTGTTGCAATAGCTACTGCCCCACTGGAGTTTGCCAGGGCAGCCCTCACTGAGAGCCAGAGGCTCCTGTGTTTGCAGCTGCAAGTCACTATTACCAAGTTTATCTCCACAGCAAGGAAATGTGTTTGAATCACAAAATAACACTACTGCAGAGGAACTGGATGAGTAAGGAGTCTTATTGTCAAGATCCTCAGCCTATATTTTTAAAATCTAAGGCCTACTGATCCAACAGCACAGCTTTCATTAGTAATGCAATAGGTCCTTTAACACTAAAAGGACTGACACCAGAGTGGAAACAATTCGGTCCAAAAGAAATAACACATTTGCTTCATACAGCCAAGCACTTTTAACATGCCAGCCAACAAGGGCAGATTTGCCATTACATATCATTTACTTTAAAACTTGCTCTTCTCTAAACATTTTCATATGCATATGATCTTTTCATATAAATTCTGCCTCAGTCAGCTGAGAGACAGAAGGATTAATGCCAGACTCCAGCCATCAGCAAAGAACAAGCACCTCCTTAGGTGTACCAATCTGGTAATGGAGATGCAGGTAGTGAAAGGACAAAATGACTGCAGCACCACCTGAAGAATAACATGCACATGGTTCTGGGTGTGTACGACGAATCCGAGAACTTCAGACAAACCACACGTTTGGTATTTCTATCTTTGTACTGAAATACACCCAGCAACAGAGAAGTGGAAAAGATCAAGTATAGCTGGTATAGCACTGTACCAGGCACTAAGAAGAAAATTAACTTTCTCCCAGCTAAAACCAGGACACCAAACTACCAGGTACATTTTTAAAGGAAAGAGACAAAGCACAGATGTCCCCAGCTGAAAGAGCAGAATGGAATGCAGTCAGAAGGAGAAGCTAAAAAGATATGAAGCCACCAACACTAACAAAGGACCCCTTTTTCAGCAATGGCTTCAAAGGCATTCCCTTCCACACTGTGGCAAGGTGTGGTATCCTGTTACGGATACTGCCATTGCAATTCTATGCCACACAAGAGTACCGTTAAGGAAGATTAGAAAGAAGTAAGAGCACTGATCCTTCTTTTAATCCTAAAATATGTTCTAAATGGAGATAGATCACATTAGAAAAAACAAGAAACTTCAGCCCAAACAATTTTCAGTGTCTATTAAGTTTTCACTGCAGTCCCAGCACCTTTAATTGCTGTTTCCATTTTAATTCAGGTTTTTGACTGAGGTGGTGGAACTCTAATCACTTCAAAAGGAATTCTTACCTTGTCTCTAGCCTCGTTGAGAAGGTCTTCTAACTCTGAGAAGCTGAAACTGGCCACAGTGATGAAATCGCTCATGACGGGAACAAACCTGTCCCCTGATTCTCTCATGCGTCTCTTCTGGTAATCTAGTTCCTGAAAGAGAAGTAAGAGATAGAGACAGGCAAGTGTCAAAGATTCCTCAGTGATGAGGAGGGGACCAGGAAAGTCCATCTGTTTCACTACTGCAGAGCATGTTCTGCTCCCACATTCATCCAGAGCTTTAACTTAGAAACCACTTTCTCACTAAGTCACAAGTTTATAGGCGAGAGAGGGGAGATCAAGGAGGGATGAAGGAAGGTCCTGTTTACAGTTACACTTATCCTCAAACAACAACCATTTCCAAGAAAGCCATCAACTTAGCATGTTGAAGTGTTGCATATTTTTTCCTATGCAAAATGACAAATGATAAAGAGCTCTGTGTAGCAAGTGACTAGGTCCATCCTCTCTTCCCATGGTCAATCAAAATGCTGTATACTTGGGAAAATGTGCTCTAGATCTCCTCTTTATTTCTCTGAAAAGCACCAGGTGATCAGCAAAATGATATCAAAATTCATTCTCCCACTAAAGGACAAGCAGACAGATGCCAGGTGCAACATTTGTAAGCGCCCTGCTAAGCATTAGGTTGGACGTCATAAAAGTGACAGAGTTATAAACTGAGGCTATTGTGCTAAGGAGAGTTATGGTAAAAGAAAAAAGAATACATAAAGCCATAGGAAACAAAGATCTATTTGTCTGCTACCTACAAAAAGAAAAAAATTGATTGCAAGATTCTTTCTTTCTGGCTCAAGTTTTTTACTTTTAAGCCAAGATTACCCATAGCTATCTCTTCCCTTACTTTAATCATTATGCTTGAAACATGGCGAGAGCTACAGAGCTCCTCAAACTGACTAACTTATAGTGAGACTGGATGTATCCCATGCCTATGTTTGGCTTGTGTGCTGTTGACAGTCTCAGGGGGACAATGAAATTGTAATCTGGGCCTCATCTTTATTCTCAGCTGAATAATCAGTGGGAATGATAAAGCCTGACTTTCTCTGTAGGGAAAGCAGCATGAAGCAGCAGGTCAAGTTACGATCTGACCCTCTGTTCCCTTTGGAAAAAAATATTTTCGTGCTGGCTGCAACTCTAGCTCCATGCATGTTGGGTGCTCTGTGTTACTGGTCATCAAAATAGTAGTTCACAGAGCCAAATGGGGAGCTTTATAAGCACCTATGGGTAGGTTTATAAGCATCTATGCTGACAAATATCTTGGGATTTGCTCCACATGATGCTGCTGAATGCCAAGAATTACTTGGGCCATCAACAATCTAAAATCTGACATGATATATCTTTCGGTCTGGTGTGAGTTGGAAAGAGAATGTAACCACTACCAGGAAAGACCACAAAGCAGTAAAGGGGCAGGAAAAGCAATGAGGAGGTGGCCAGAGAAAACCCACAATAAAGAAGTGCTATGTCCCTTGTTCTGTATTACATCATCTTCTCCACTGGTTTTCCTAACACATCACAAGGGAGCACTGCTCAGTGCATCACTTTGCAGTGAATTTTGTCTGTGTTACAATCACTTTGAAATGGACCTTACAAATACAAGAAATGTCACTTCACACACTTCTAAGAATTACACACTTATTTTTCAGCCACTCTCTTCCATTCTAGTTTTTAAGTTTATTTTAGCTGAAAGTTGCTCCACTCTTTCCTTCCCCTTCTTCTGGCAAGTGAGTATAACAATTTTGTCATCTTACTCACTGTTGAAAGCTATGGCATTTGGGACTGTTACTGGAGAGGAGTGTTTTTCAAAGTAAAATTAAGATTAGGTGGTCTGCTCTTCAAATTCAGTTCTTCCCTGTAGAATAATTATCCCAAAATGCAAAAAAACTTAAAACCCACACAAGTAACCAGTATGACTATGTAATCATCCAGAGAGTGATGCCACAGAAGAACAAAATCCTCTGTATCTTCTAGAAATGGTCTCTACTAATCATAGTAGCACAACAGAGGCTGGAACTGGCCCTGGAGGGCTGGGCTGCTGGTTCTCTAGAGGGATTAAATGATTTGGCCACGGTAGCAATTTCTCAAGTGGTGGTTATGATCTCCTTGCTGTGTGAGAGAAGGGCTCTGCTGACAGAATTCCCTTCCACTAGTTATCTGTCCTTCCAGGAGCATCCCACACAAAGGCAACAGCTGCAGGAATGTCTTGAAAATGAATGTATCTTATTTTAACAAAGAAGTGAGCTTCAAGTCCAGGAAGCAAAATGAATGTATCTTATTTTGACAAAGAAGTGAGCTTCAAGTCCAGGAAGCCAAATGGTTCGTAGTACCTTTAAGAACATCGGACTGTGAAACTATTTTTAGCTTTCTATTCTTAAGGGGCCTTGAAGAAACACCAGTCACTGGAGCCAAGGCTGTGGTGAGAACACACTGGAATAGAATCAAGAATCACACCTTCCCCTCCTCCCCCTTCCACCTGACAGTGATCTTCTATTGTTGCTATAGTGCTGCTTTTTACACATCAGAAAACCACGAACTGAGCAAGCAGACTGGGAGGTGCTGGCAGCCTCAGAAGAAAAATACCACGGCAGGAAGAAGAGTGAGGCAGGAAGATGGTGACTGTATGGGAAAGAGAGATTGCCCATGGAACCCATGTACAGAAAAGAGAAGAAGAACCAGCTGTAAAGGCAAAAGGACAAATAATCTGATGAAAGAAAGCAAAACAGAATTAGCTACTCACATTTCAAAGAGGGGGAATTGTCTGTCCCAGCCAAAAACTGGGCCTCTCTTCATGTCATGAACTCCATGTCAGCCTTCCCTTTACAGGTGCTTTTAATTCCCAAGCACTGTACTCCATATATGGAGCAGTATTTCTTCTCATTGCTGCATTCTCCCTTACCCCAGCAATCCAGAAATAAGGCTGGGAAAGTTTGTTGTGGTTTTTTTTTTTCACGGGAGTATCACTGGTTAATGACATGATGAACTGCTGGCAACAGCCAGACAGCCTGGGGGCTGCTGACAGGACAAAGATTTCTTCCTCTACCCCAGAGGCAAAAGCAAATTCAGGTCAGGTGAAAGAAAAATGAACTCATCACTGTCTGTCTCATGGTGAATGAGAAGGACTGGAGGGTCCTGTGTTAGTTCCTTGTAAACAGGTAATCCTTGCACAGAAACCACCCAATGCAATTGCCAACAACTGGCTTTCATTAGTAGCAGGAAAAACCTCACCATAGCTGCTTTGCTTGCCAGCTCAGCTGCTTCATCTTTAACTAGTTTCTATCCTCTCCTTTGCCTTCCCAAGGAATGCTTAGGATAGAGGTTAGGGTTGCATATAACAGAGCACTACCTGCTTACTACTACTCCAAGAGCCATGTGAAACACTTGCTCAGCAGCCTTCCATCCCTCAGTAAGAAAGAGCAAGAATTTTATTTCTTCTTTCAGTCCATGCCATTTGTCAAACTGTCCTTTTACTTTCCAGGCTGCGATCAAAAAAGCTTTTCATTAGCCTTAACTCTGCTAAGACCGTCAGCAGGAGCTCCACATGAGAAGCTTTTATTTGTTTTTTCTTGGTTAATGTATTCTGGAACAGAATGGAAAGGAATGAAAAAAGAAAGCCCACTTTATCTTATCATAAAATATATAGTACCCCTGATTCTGAGAGAGATATTGTACGTGTGGCACTTTGGAAACCTTCAGATACTTACATTTTCAACAGCTTTCAATCCGGTCTTTATGTTGTTGACTTCCTTCTCCAGCTCTACCAGGCTGCACAGGAGACAGAGGCAGAGCAGATGAAACAGAAAGAGCAGTGTTACACCGGGGTACAGGAGCTGTGCAGCAGCACTGGCCCATCACATCTGGTATCCGGCCTCTGGCACCAGCCACGCCAGATGACTCCAAACGAGGGCAAGGGGATCTGTTAATGCTCTGTGCCACTTTCTGTATGAGATGTAAGATGAGGCAGACCCTGCTTGCCTGTGCTCACACTCAAGACTGGGATTTTCTTGGGAAGGAAAGGGGGGGTTGCCCTCAGAACACCTGCCCTGCAAGCTGAGCCTGACCCTTCAAGAAGGAGTGTGTGCCACACGGCCAGCTTGCAGTGATCAGCTGACACATAAGCAAGGAGCACAGCTTTTGCACACGCACCACTGGAGTCTCAGATTATCTCTACGTATGATTCTTACACCATATAACTACTAAATCCCATTAGCAGTACATTTACATGTGATTTTTTTTTTTTCTCCCTCACAGTCCAAACATTGTTTTTTCCATCTGCACTTCTACCATATGGTAGTCCGGGCCAGCTTACACTGTAACTGAGCATAAAAATGTACTGTTAATGTTCATATATGCTTCCCTAGACACAAATGTTACACTGAATTTCTGCTCATCATAGACAAACAGGAATTTCTTTTTTTCCTAGGACTTATGAGCAAAATAAGTCTTGAATTTCCAGATAACTAGTGAGTAACCTATTTGTGAGTCAGCAGGCATCCCCTCCAAATACTTGGGGAGTAGTATCTCACATCTCAAAAACACCACTAAAGCTTTAATAAATGCCTTTTAAGTATGAAAATACATTTATTTTTCACTTGTCTTTCATTAGTTGGACTAGTTCCTTACACAAAGAATCATGTCTGGGTAAATAATATGCATAATATTTTTTGAGCAGTGCTTTGGAAAGAGAAAAAAAAAGCTAGTATTTTTGGGGATGACTTCTGTATTCATTTTTCACAAACACTTCCAGAAATGGACCATTGAATTTTTTGCAAAAAGTATGACGCTTTCCGCATTTCTGTGCAAGACTGATTTGTGCAAAAGTTAGAACCATCTTCCTGAAAAAAAGATTAACTGCAGCCTCTGTGCCTAATTGACCCTATCTTAGAAACAAACCTGCAATTACGCAGAAAAAATAGCACACGCAGATGAACAACCATAGAGTATGGTGAGTGAATTACAAACAACAGCCAGCCTAGTTACAATGTCTGATTCAGAAATAAAGTAGGTACAGGCATATCTGAGTAAAATTATCAATTTAGTTATCTACAACACAGGCGTTACAACTCTAAGGCTGGCCATGGGTTTAGAAGACAGAAATGAAAAAAAATTATGATAATTAAGTTAACAAAAATTACTGGGAACTCCAGCTCTCAGAAGTAATAGCACTGGACTTACTTGACTTTTGCTGCTTCTGGAAGATGCTGCAACTCAGACTGGATATCTAGGATATCTGGATAATTCTTTTCAAAGATCATAATTAAGTAGTGCAAGAGTGTAATGTTCCTAAGGAAAACAAAATAAAAACAGAAGGTAGAAATGAGAAGAAGATGGTCATGAGAAGGAGAGGATAGTGAAAGGACAAATCAGTGTCAAATCACTGAAAAATATTTGGGCAGGAAATGTGCTTGATTGAACAAAATAAACAATGTATCAGCAGTTAGCAGCATTGATACTGAAAGAAAAGTACAAGGGACTGAAATGGATTAGTCCTCTATAAACCATCCTTCCTAAAACCCCAAGCTGTATCTTAATTTATTCTGGAAACACCAGCATGCTTCCGTCCATCTGCGTAGATGGTTTTATAGAAAAGAAAATTGCATAACACAGTATAATGTTTGTCACCAGATACTTCAGAAAATAAACAACTATTATTTGTTATTAACTTGTAAGGGAGAAGCAAGTTGTTCTCAGAGGCAATGTGGGAAAAAAAACCCCAAATCCTGAGAGTTAACTAAGAAGAGTAAAAGGTTCCTGAAGATTGGAGAACCTGCAAGAAAAACTACTGCATAAATGAAACAGCTGAGCTTATGTGTAGCGGTCAGGCTCACTAACGCAAAACCAACGGCAACCCAAGTAGCAACAGATAGGATTGAGATGTATGAGGGATGCAGGAGAAGGTTTAAGGAAATTTGTAAAACAAACAAGGAATTCTGCATGCAAAGAGAACAGACAGCCATCACAGCTACTTGAGATGGGTGTTATGTGGTTAGCTGACAGGGAAGATAGCAGATGGCCACTGCTTCATACAGACTGGAGGCTGGGAGCTGGGAACTGGTGGGAAAACAGAATCTGCATAGGACATTTAATAAATGGAAAAATCAAGCCAAGCTACAGTAAGGCAAAAAAGAGTTCAACATTAGCTATTGGAATAGCTGTTAGCCTTGGAATACAGAAAAGGATATTTTGGTAGTCAAAACAGTACTCTATTAGTTCAAACTCTATTAGGTAGGGATGAATTTCTTATGATTTTTTACTGCCATCATTCATTCTGTCACAGCCTGAAGTAATTTCACCACAACTATGGTCTCAGTAGGTCTTAAAATTCAAGGAAGGTGCAAGTTAGTAAGAACCTGCATAA
>WEKY01012815.1:0-24528 GCA_013390045.1 Picathartes gymnocephalus | reverse complement strand
ATCATCCTTATATGGACCAACACAATCTGTGGACTTTCAAGGTTTGTCCTGCCCACTGCTGGCATCCAGGCTTCTTGTCCTTTCTAGTTAATCCAGTTAGGATTTCACTAGTGGTCACACATACACACACAGAGTATAGACAGCACACCCACAAAAAATAGTTGAGAAGGGAGTTTGGTAAAATGTGATGATCAGCCACAGGGCTCTGTCAGATAAGCATACGAACCAGCCACATGCTGACAGACAAACAGCTGGGCTCTCTTTTCTCCACTTGTCCATGGATGTGTGAATACGTCAAGTTGGAATTACCCAGTGACTGGAAGGACTCCTAAATCCTGTGATGTTTACTTAACGCATGAGACCTTACAGCTCTCCAGGTAGAGATGAGAGAGTGCTCATGCATGATCAAACCCCTCTGATTTCATCACCGAATCTGATGAACTGTTATGCAGTGAGATGGGGCAGGAATCATGTGTCCTTTTAGCTCATCCTGTCAGGAGTTACCTTGAAAGACAAGACTCTTATCTACCTTTATAGGTAAGTACCTGTATTGAGCTAAATCAGGAACAAATACTGAAGTTACTGCAGCTCAGCTGTGGATGGCATCTTGCTAAATTTATAATAAAGCAATTACATTTTTTCAAGTGCCTGTATCATCAGGTGCTGGTATGACACATTTCAAATTAATCTGTATTCAAGATCAAAGGACTCAAGTTTTTTCAGTCACATGAGGTCTGAGGCGCCTGTAAACACACAGGAAATATGTTTTCTCTTCCTTTCTTTTCTCCTCAGCACGGTGATTCTCTAAGCAAGGTCGCAAAGGCTGCTAAAATAGCAGAACGGATGGTGAACCTGAACACATTTGATGACATTGCACAAGGTATGGCTCAGTGAGAGGTGCTTCTAACTCAAGTGTCAGTCCTGCAGATACGTACCTACAGCCGCAGCAAGGACAGGACAGAACAGAACAGAATAGAGAAACAGAAGTAAAGTGAGCAGGTTTAAGAACCTGCTGACTCACACAAGGCAAGTAGTACATAAGACCATGGGCATGCAAAGAGCATGCCCTATTAGCCCTGCTCTGAGCTGACTGAGGACAGTAGGACTGGTGAGCACTGCCCTCCCTGCAGCATTTCTTTCCCTCAGCAGGTACATCACTCCTGGATGCAGGTGCTGGTGACAGCAGCCAGAGCCAAGCAGCTCGCTGCTCACATACCAGCCGTGGCAATGTACTCAGTCTTGATGCCATTTTGCAAGAGTCATTTTGCTGTCTCTGCTCATCTTCTTCCTGAAGGGCCATGTCTTACTCTGGGAGTGGCCTGAGGTCACACTTTGCTCTGGGCTTCTATTTTCTTGTTGATCCTTGGTCTACTGATCATCAGTTTGATTTTTATTTTTCCTGTGTGTGTGAGGACTTGGTAAAATGCATTTACAGGGCTGAGGTGCTGGTTTGGAGTTAGAACTCAAGAACTGAGACAGATTTTACACTAACAATTGGGTTGTACAGAGGCAGTGAGGATAACAGAGTGTCTTTTAAAGCTTACTTGACACTGAACTTCACTGATTTATTTCCTATTTATATACTGGTACCTTTTCCTTTATTTTATTTTTGGTTTAGATTTTAAATATTTTGAGGATGCCTCAGATGAGTTCAGAGGCCAGCAAGGAACCCTCCTCCCGCTCTGGAAGTTCCAGTATGAAAAAACCAAGAAACTTGCAGTTACTGCCCTCTCCTGGTAAGTCTCCATTCCAAACTTACTCCCGGCTGTTGCGCCAGGGTGTGGGATGGAATGTAATGGGATCTTGTGAGGCAATGCTGGTTTCTCTAGGAACACGGTTTTGATTTATTACAGTCAGCTACACTGAAATGTGCCTGATGATTCTGGTTGCAAAAAAGATTGTGTAAGGTGGAATGTGACAGGCTTGTACCACTCAGCAGAAACTGAAGGCAGAGCAGGCTCTGTGCAGCACTGGAGAAAAGAGAGCATGGTTAGCAGGGCAAAGTAAGAGTCCCTTCTTGGAAATTCTGGGATAGATGTGTTATATCTTTGGACAATATGCTATAGGAATCAGCCCTGCACAGGATAGCCCTAAAAATCCTGCTACATGCTTTAGAGTGTTGACCAAACACTTCCTAAACTCTGTCAGGCTTGGTGCTGTGACCACTTCCCTGGGGAGCCTGTTCCAGTGCCCAGCCACCCTCTTCCCTCTCTGTGGGGGGAACCTTTTCTTAAGATCCACCCTAACTCTCTCCTGACACAGCTTGATGCCATTCCCTTGGCTTCTGTCACTGCTCACCACAGAGAAGAGATCAGTGTCTGCCTCTCCTCTTCTCTTCACAATGACATTTTAACTGCAATGAGGTCTCCCCTCAGTCTCCTATTCTCCAGGCTGAAAAGACCAAGTGACCTCAGCCACTCCTCACACAGCCTCCCCTCCAGACAAGAGAGGTATTTGTGTGTTGGGATCTTGCACAGTTCAGTGCAGTAGGCATTTGCCCTGCAGTCCACTTTTACATATTTGGTCAGTGCAAAAATGATCATTGATACTTGCAAATCGACTCTCTTATGTTCTGATATTATTGCTATGGTTATTACTGTGAAAAAAACCCTTATCACCAACATGAATGAGTCCTTTCACTTTTTAACATGCTTGATCCTCCTCAGAACTGGCTTGGTTCATGCACTGAGCATGAGACATTCCTAATCAGACTCTGCCCTGTGCTGCCCTGCAGTTAGGCCTCCTCTTAACTTGTTTGTGTGAGCACGTTTGTGCCTTGACAAGCAGGGTCTATGGAGAGACAGAGCAGGATTACAGTCTTCTGCCTTTCAAGCCACTGTGGTATTACATAAGAGAGTATCAAGCATGCAGTTGTGTGAAAATTACAGATAACAGTAAAAATGGGAAGCAAAATTGGGAGAAAAGGCATCTTTAATAGGTAGTTTGTACTGTTGTTAAACTTGTATCCAGGAAATAATAACAGAAAGATGGCTCTGAAATTGGAAGAATTACTCCAAATTGCTTTGTAGCATAAGCTTTTCTAATTCAATTTTTATTCTCTCATTTTTAGCAGTGATGGTGCATTTAGTGAAAAGAACAAAAGCATTAAGATGCCTAGGTATTAACCCAAATGAAAATGGAGCAATGAAAAGAGAAGTGGGTTTATTTCATCAATTCACATTAGCAAGTCAGAGAAAATACTCATTAGATAATTTCCACATACATTCCTTTAATGGAATTGTTACCCACTGGTTGTGCTGTGTGAGCTCAGGTATCTGAGGGTAATCTACAGGCTATTCAGGTCAGAGAGATGAGAGAGTCTTCTCTTGTTGTAAAAGGTGTTTATTGCATAGCGTAATCAGTCTCACAAGCATGAGAAATAACAGTCCATGCCATTTGCTAAGATTTCAGTGTCCCAAGCAGGAGCAAAAGCAACAGCAGCATCTAGTAAAGCAGCATCTGTAAGCAGTATCCATAAGCAGTGTCCATAGGCAGTATCTTAACAGCTTCAGCATTCTCTAGAAGCAGCATTCTACATTTCCCTAAGCATTCTATTCAGCATCTCCTAGCATTGTTTGCGGCATCCTAACAGCAGTCCTAATACAAAACATTATATTCACTAATTATCCAATCAGCTACAAACACGATTCTATGGTGCTACTCTCTCTACCTATCCCTGTTTAAAACAAATGTGCGCATTTTCTACACAAAACTTACGCACATGGTTTATCGTGTTCTATCTTTCTATCTAACTACACTGTACTATGTTTATATTATGTCTAAAGAGTGGCCAGTATTATGGAGAATTATCCTACTGAACTTTAAACTGGATGAAAAGGCACTTTACCATTGACTAACACAGCTTCCTATATGCCTAAGGCACTTTAAAGCATTTTTCTACTTGCTTAAAACTCAAAGCTAAATCTTTGCATTTCTCTCTGTCCCCGACACTCAGGGATAACAACAGTACTGATTTTTGTCCAATGGAAACCCTACCTACAGTAACTTACCACACACCGAATAGGCTGTAGAGAGGGTAGATGTTTTTCTAGTAAAGGGACTTCAGAAGACATAATAGATGGCTAGTTGCTCATTGTCAGTATTTGCCACAGGAAATACACTGTACCCCAGCTGGGTCAGAAGGGAATTTCCCTTCCTGATGTGTGGTTGTGATCATGAATTTATGAACTGATAGCTGTCTCTTGAAGCATCTCTCATAATTTAACAACAGGTAGGGAAAGTGTGTTTATTGATTTAGAAACTCTTTAATTCTTGCCGCTGAAAGATGGGAACCAACATATTCCTGCCTTTTTAGTTTCTTCAAAGATCTCGTTTTTAAAAGTAAACTTTCTGCAATTATGAAATGGATAAGGTATGAAGTGCCAGAGATTGACATGTCTGTCTTTTTATCTTTTTCATCTACTGTTTTGCTCTTCTGATGTTCTGCTTTTTTGTGCATCATGAGTTTGGACGAGTTACTCACAAACTTTACTAGTGCATATACTCAAAGGGTGGAGCCCTCAGACTGTGTGCAGTCCTGTGAGAATGGGCTCTGAAGTTGATTTGTGAAACACTGTGCATTGCTGTGGAACTACATGGTTAATAATAAACGCAACCTTATATATATTTTCTCATTACAGGAATCCAAAGTACAAGGACCTATTTGCAGTGGGGTATGGCTCTTGTAAGTATTAAATGCAAAAGAATCACTGAGAGATTTAAAATATTTAACCAGTGCTCTGAGATCAATTCAGACAATCCTCTGATGCATGGATTGCATCTCATAGCAAGGACTCACCTAATTTTATAGCAATAAATTGAGATTTAACTCAATACAGGGATTAGCCCTTTCCATTCCATGACATGAACATTCAGAAATACATAGGCACGACAGCAATTATTGTAGGACTAAAGCAAATTTAAAACAGGATAATGTGATACATAATGGAATTGCTGAACTATTCTTCCTTCCTTTGTGATCTGGAAAACAGAAATACACGTGGTTGCAAAAGAGTTTAAATAGATTCATGGAGAACCAGTTTGCTGTTGGAGGGATGAACCATCTGATTCAGTAAGCTGATAGCTGTGAGTTGCTGGAAGCTTAAGTACATACAAGGGGACAGACCTGTATTTGTTATCGTTCTCAATTTAAACAATTGCTCCTTGTTGGTGGAAGATACTTGTTTAGAGTGGCTACAAGAATCTTTGTTATCATCCCAAATATGTATTCATTCTTATATGTTTTTCTGTGCTCTGACAATGGAACCAGATGGGTTGTCTTCATTTATACTGGTAAGGACTGTGCTCTGCTTGCAATATTGCAAAATTTCATTTTCCTTTTAAAAGTACATTTTTCTATTGACATTCACTCCATCTGAGATCTGGAAATGTTCCTGTTAGTATGCCAAGAAGCCTAAATTGGCCTGACACTCTCTTTACTTCGGCAGGCAGCAAGCTACTCTAAAGAGCAGATTAGAATCAGCTTTTGGAAAAGAAAGCATGGTATGAAGTGCTCAGGATGTCCTTGCCTTGTACAGCACAGCAAAATCTTATTGTTCTCACATCCCTGTGCTGAGAGAGTGCAGGAATTTAGCAGTGCCTTCCCACTGCCCTGCCAACCAGGTGGCAGAGGAAAGATACAAGCTCAAGGCAAGCAACCTCCCTGTTTAATCTATTCAAGCAATTGTTGTAATTTCACATGCTTTGTACACTAGGCAAGACCAGTGTGGTTTCTGGGTTGTGCAAAATTATTAGTTAGTTCTGCCAGGGTCTGTTGTGCCAAAGGCAATACAGAGATGCAAAGGGAGGGAGACTTTAACTCGTTGGGTTGCCACGTAGGTGGACAAGAGAGCCAGAAATCTTCTTGTCCCATTTTTGTGGAGGACAGCGGGCATAGCTCCTCTCAGCCAGCTGAAGGCAACTAACAGCTGAGAGCTGAGTCTCTGCTCTGCCCCCTTTAGTCAGCAGGGAGAGATCAGCACATCCAGAGGCCATCCATCCTGATGTTCAAGGGAGGAGCTAAGTGGCTCTCCGGAAGGGGTGATCCATCCTCACAAGTGAGCCGAGGCAGAGCACCTTGACTGGGTGCCTGTCTCTTAGACGACTAAAGTGAGGTGAGATAAATCCAGCCCAGAGGAGATGATCCGAGAGTGGATCCCATGGCTGGGATATCTTTGGGTCTGCTGTGGCCATAATTACATCATCAGTCTTCTGTGCAGCAGGCATTTGGGAGCACTGCCAAGATGCAAGTAACACATTTGCCCTATTGCCCAAAGTATACTTTTTGAAACAAAAGATCTCTTGTTTACTGTGGGTTGACACCACTCCAGACTGGTGGGTGCTTTCTTTACAGAGAGGGCCCTAGCCTCTCCTTTGCTTTTGTACCCTATTTCTGCAGTCTTCTCCAGTGATTTATTTGGATAGGGTTTCTGATGCTAACAGTGTTTCTCTGGCATGAGACAGGCTCCTCTGAACAAGGAAATATTGTCATTATAATTTGCAGTTCAGGGTTTATGCTGCCTGGCTGGAACTAATTTTTATTCCCATGAGGAGGAGCTGTCTTTCTGTTTTTGTTTTTGCATAAATGAGATTGCTGGGTTTCTGGCTACACTGACAGCCTGCAGTGCAGGGTTCAAAGAGCCTCTAGTGGGTGTTGGGCTTGTGTTCTGCCTTGCTGATGGAAACACTATGAATACAAGCTCAGGTCTTTGCCATCACCTCAGTTCATGTTCCAAAAGCAATTGTGCCTCTGACAGGCTTCAGAGGTGGCTTTTTATATGCAGTTCCAACTGTCAGCCAGTGAGCTGAGTAGGGAGAAACATTGTCTCCGTGGCCAATGTATTTTATCCCACAGTTTCTTTGGATTTAATGGATGTAACTTGCCACTCACAAGGATGTGTGAAGAGTACGGACTCACACACAAAGCAGTGGCAATCTGAGGTATTTGGCAAACATGTTGTCCTGGTTTGAAGGACAAGGTGTCTGCTAAGGCAGGAGCCTCCCTTGGAATGAAAAATGTAAACCCTTTCCCTTCGCATTATTGTAATTTTGAAATTAAGGGGCTCTCAAGCAAAGATATGGGAATAGGAATAGCAGTTCTTTACTAGTATTTATAATAAAGCAAACAAAAAACACCTCCTATGGCATTAACANTCAGCAGACACGGGGCACGGCCGGGAGGGGAAGGGCTGGAGGACAGAGGGGCTTTGCTTCAGGAATGCCCCTGGGGCCGTGGATCCCGGTGCCCCAGCAGAACTCTCGGAAAAACAGCAAACTGGGACACTAGGACGTCTCGGTAGGCAGGGGGAGCGGGGGCTGCAGCGCAGTGAAACCCAGAGCAGTGCCGATGGAGCCGTGGGGGGCAGGGCAGGAGCAGCAGCCCGGCTCCCAGCCCGGCAAGGAGAGGCTGGCTCAGGATCCCGGGCCCCCCGAGCAGATGGTAAAATAGGTTCCAGTTCAGAGCAGGGGCTCACCCATGGCAGAAGAAGCAGCTCCAAGTGAAGGTTCCAGCAGCAGCAATGAAACTCCTCTCCCCGAAAAGCAGAGAGCACTTCTCCGTATTCTTCTCTGAAGTGCAGCACCAGCCTGCTGCTGCTCCCACTCCAGCCTTTTACCAGCCCCTCTCCTCGGGGCTTGGCCACAATCCTTTGTTCTTCTTAAGTACCCAGTAGTTAGAGTTCGTTAGCAACTTAATGGGAAAAAATTCTATACGTTAAAGGAAGCAAAAGGAAAGAAAAAACCTAACCCCCAACAGATGTCTACTTAGTTCTTCATGTCTGAGGTGGGGCTTCATGTAGGCAGAAACAAAGCACATAAAGATACATATACTGTTCTAGTTTTCTAGTGTAAAATCAGCATAAATAATGCTGGCACTGGGTCCTTACACTGGTGTGACTGCATCCAGAGTAAGAGGTGCTGCAACTTTGTGATCAAACTAAATCAGTGTCAAATCCAGACCAGAGCTTTCATGGAGATGAGCTGGTGCTTAGTAGATATCCTGAGGCTCCCTGAAGCTGAAGAGTAATGGTGGAATACAGAACATGGAGCAGCTCTGGTTGCACTCTCCTACAACATAGGGACAGGTAAATACAGGGGGATTGGGCATACTTACTGGACAGTCTTGTATTTTCCCATTTCTTAAATGAACTGCCCAATGACCATGGATAATCTCTTATTTACTGCCCTGCACTGAGTGAGGCTGATGGGTGATTGGTCACTGCGATAAGCATATTCCCAAATAGGACATGCTTAGGGTGCTTCAGAAGGAAGAGGGAGAGGAGAAAATGAACTAATTGGCTTTTACAGCAAGGTACTGCCTCTTCCTGTTTGCCTCTCTACTCATAGGTATTTTCAGAATCAGACACTAATTTGAGGTTAGAATCAAGAAAATGAAAGCTAAAACTTGCTCAGTCACAGAGGGAAAAAGTCATTCAGCAGGGACTGAGAGGATATGCATGGAAATATGCTATTTGCCACCTCTTTTTCTACAAGATGCCTCATTTCCCTCTAGCTAGAAAACAAATAGTGGAAAAAATAATTAGTAGTGAATTCCCAATCCACTACTCAGTAAAAGATTTAATAAAAGCTAAGATGAGCTTCATGTTACACCACTTAGGTTTGTACACAGCCTGTTTCAGGCCCCAGAGACTTGTTCTAGGTCAAATACTTTGTTTTCTAGCAACATATTTTTCACCCAAATATGAATTTGAGAGACACAAGTAAGGTGTCATATCATAGTGTGGTTTGGGTTGGAAGGAACATTAAAGATTGTTCAATTCAAATCCCCCTGCCACTGGCAGGAATGCCACCCACTAGATCATGTTGCTCAGGATATCACACCAGTCCTTGAACACTTCCAGGGATGGGACAGCCACAGCTTCTCTGGGCAACCTGTTCCAGTGTCTTACCACAGTAAGACCTGGAAGATAACCTGTTACCAGTATCTTCACAGTAAAGAATTTCTTCCTAATACCTCAGTTTAAGAAGGTTATCCCTTGTTCTGTCACTATCCGCCTATATAAAAAGTCACTCTCCATCTTTTTTATAAACCCCCTTTAAGTAGTGGAAGGCCACAGTGAGGTCTTCCCAGAGCCTTCTCTTCTCCAGTTTGAACAACCCCAACTCTCTTAGCCTGTATTCATAGTGGGGGTGCTCCAACCCTCTGATCAAGCCTGTGATCTCCCCTAGACTCACTCCAACAGGTCCATGTCTTCCCTGCCCTACAGATCAGTTAGTGTAAAATGGGATGGAAGGTGCTAAATTGTTGAGGAGACAGAGACTGAAGAGGTTATTGTGATGATGACGGCTAAGCCTTGGCTCCCCTACGCAACTTCTTGAGTATGAGGATTGAGAGCTCTTGCACCCTAAGAAAATGTCACTAAATGTCTCCCAGCTCTCATTCAGTCCTTTATCTCTGAGAGCATTTTCCCAAAGGATCACACATGCTAATGCTCTAAACAGACAAAATTTAGGCTCTGGCAGTGAAATATTTTTTAAATCCAGTTAGTGTGTGCTCTGCTGATTCAATGGCATCTAAGTTAAAATCAAATCTTATTATATACTTAACTGGATGCTGAATGAATGCATTCATACTTTTCCTAGCACAGTTATTTTGTCAGTCATGCTGACAAGAGGGATGGCAGTTTTGACAAGACATTTACCCTCTCCTTAGGTCTAGGGGTCCAGATAATAGGTGAGATAACTCAGCAGGATTGGAGTCCTCACACAGAAAGAATCCCACTGCATACAGATAAGGTCTATGATCATTAATTCATGTTAAGTACTTGTTAGCTGCTCCCGAAATGTAGATAAATCCTTCAAGTTTTCTATGACATCTCAGTCAAATTACAGAAATAACAATTGAGAACCATAGAATCATAGAATGTCCTGAAATGGAAGGGACCCACAAGGATAATGGAAGCCCAACTCCTGGTTCAACACAGGATCATCCCCAAGAACCCCGCCATGTGCTTGAGATGTGTTTTCCAAACATTTCTTGAGCTCTGTCAGGCTTGGGGCTGTGAGTCCTTCTTGGAGAGCCTGTTCCAATGCCCAACCACTTCTGCGGAAGGAACCTTTTACTAATATCCAACCTAAACCTCCCCTGACACAACTTCAGGCTGTTCCTTCGGGTTGTGTCACTGGTCACAGAGAAGAGATCAGAGCCTGCCCTGCTTTTCCCCTAAAAGGAAGTTGTAATGGTGATGAGGTCTCCCCTCAGTCTCCTGTTTTCCACGCTGAACAGGCCAAATGACTTCAGCCACACAGCTTCCCCTTAAAGCCCTTCACAATCCGTGTTGCCCTCCTTTGGATGCTCTCTAATAGCTTTATATCCTTCTTGTATTGCAGCACCCAAAACTGCCCCCACCCCCCAAGGTGAGGCTGCCCCAGTGCAGAGCAGAGCAGGACAATCCCCTCCCTTGCCTGGCTGGTGATGCTGTGCCTGGTGTCCCCCAGGACAGGGATGTCCCTCCTGGCTGCCAGGGCACTGCTGGCTCCTGTCTGACTTCTCATCAACCAGGACCCCCAGATCTCTTTCTGCAGGGCTGCTTTCTGCATTTCATTCCCACTTTGCCTGTACATCCAGGGTTGTCCCATCCCAGGTGCAGAATCCATCACTTATCTTTGTTAAATTTCATATGGTTGGTGGTTGCACATTTCTTTACCAAGATCTCTCAGCAGGGCCTCTCTGCCTTTGACGGAATCATCAACTCCTTCCCATTAGTATCATGGACAAACTTACTTAATATTCCTTTGAGTCCTATGTCCAGGTTGTTTATGAAGACACTGAAGAGCACAGAAAAGCTCCCAAGATGGAGCCCTGCGGAGCCCCACCAGTGACCAGCTGTCAGCCTCATGTGACCTCATTTACTGTAACTCTTTCTGTCCTACCCTTTAGGCAGTGTTCACCCACTGCATGATGTAATTATCTATCTGCTAGCTGGACATTTTGTCCAGAAGGATATTTAGGGAGCCCGGCTCTTTAATACATTAGAAGGTCATAAAAAATAGAACTGAAAATAATTTCAGAAAGTTATTAGTCAATCTCCATGCAAGATAATACTTTATTTGAAACATGATTTGAGGTCTAAACTTAGTCCACCTAAAGATGACTGCATGCACTATAATTCCTGTCACAGTTGACAGCAGATCCCTGTAGATAATAGGCAAGCCTTGTGACAAGGAGAGAAATGTATGTTTGAGAAGTAGAAGCTTAGAAAGCCTGAAAACTTTGATTTACCAGTATGGGCTGTGGGCTTAAGAAGGCTCAGTGTTACACAATGTGCCAGATATTTTCTTGTGTTTTCTTTTCTGCACTGGTAGATTTAAAGGTTGTGATGTGGGATGTGGAACATAGTCTGGAATGGATTTACATAGCAAGCTGCAGTTACATTTGGTATTTTCTGATGAATGTCCAAAGAACTTTAAGTAAAAGCACCAAGTGGATTGAATACTGCCTAAAGAATTCAGATCTTTGAAGCAGCTCTCAGAAAGTCTCTTCCAATATGTTTATATATTTAAATTATGTTCCCAGAACAGGCAGAGAAGACTCCTGGGAGCAGAAATCCCTAGTAATCTTTCTCTAAGGTACATGAGTTTATTTTTATATTGGGAATAGAGATTTAAGACCTTGTCAGACAGAGAAAAAACATTTTATAGTGCTTGGATGAAATTCTTAGTCTTGTATGAGGCTGTGTGTACATGCAATTCATGTGAGGGGACTACTCTGGAGAGGACGGGCTGGCAGGTCCCCAGTCACATAATGGCCTGTGTGCTGGACCAGGTGCAGCACTGACTGTCAGACCTTTTAGACTCCACCATGGAGCTATTGAAGTTTTCTGAGTCAAATATTACAAAAGAGTAGTAGATCTAACATAGATTCATGTGGCCCACACACCTCACTCAAAGAGAATTTCATATTGCAGTCTGGCTGTTTGGCATACATATGTATGCTGTAACAGATTTCAGCTTTGGGAAAATGTCTTCATGTTCATTCAGTCATGTTCCCGGCATGAAAATTGATACATTTTCAATGGTAAAAGATCCATGAGGCTCACTCTTTGTTTTTTAGTAACAGGATTGAGAACTGCATTGTACCTCCATAGAATCTGAGTGTTTCCTTTTAGTTGTGAAGGTATTTTTATTGATATTTTTGAAATTTGTAGTGTAAATTGAAAGACTGTCCCTTTTTGCAAATGCTTGTGATGTCAGTTATTAATAGTAGTTGGTACAAGAGTCAGTGATACCCAAATACCAGTAATGAAATTATGTTGAGGAAAAAAAGAAGACAATCACAGAAATAAAACGTAATGATTGTATAGTCACCACTGATTTTAACTGATTAAGTTGCTGATGTAAGGGGATATTACAATACAGAAAACAAGCATCAATAAAATAAGCAGAGAGAAGAATTAAAAGGGAATTTGTAAGTCTTATTTGTGAATTGCTGTACAACATTTGTATGGGCACTGAGTATCCCCACAATCACAAAAGAACACCCTGGAGGACTTGGGCTTGCTATGTACTAATTTATGAGTGCTGTTTGTGCTATGTGATTTTTAAAAGCTGAAAGGAATTTTCCATTAATACATTGTATTATTTAAAAAAGGCTGCTGGGGAATAAAATAGGAAATAAAATGTAGCAATCAGATGCCTCTTAGGAAAGCATATCAAAAGCCATTAGTAACTAGGTCTAATGCTAATCTATTATTTTATCCATGAAATCACTGCTGACAAAAGGTTTTGATGAGACAAATATCTGGGAGGTGTCAAGAAATGGAAAAATCATTCAAAGAGCAATTTAGATCCCTTTGTAGTAGAATATAAGGTATCACTCTATGTTACGGTGTTCAAAAAATTCAAGCTGTGTACACATACAGAGGGAAGCCCTATTTTCAGGACTAATGATTTAAAAAAAAGTTTTGTATAGAAACCCCAATGCTGAACTTCATCAGAGTTCCTTGGATCTATAGAGAAGAAGAATTGCAAAAGAACTGAGTGGTTGAAAGAACTTTTAAGTCTAGTTTTTAATTTAATGCTGAAATGACTACCCTGGAAAGGCATGCTCATCACTGGTGACATGCCAAGGAGAAGGGTGACAAATTGGGAAAGTTTCAAAAAAGAAAGAAAGAATGATCTAAGAGCAGAGCAACTGACCTGGGAAACAAATTTAAGGAATTTGGTTTGTTCAGCTTGTCAGAGAAAAGCTTATTAAGTCATTGGATTGTGGTCTGTTAACTCCCTGTATTGGGAAAGCAGATCATATAACAAAGGGATCTTTAATCTAGCAGACAAATGATGTAACAAGATCAAAGAAAAGCTGGAGCTACATGAATCAGGCCAGCCAATGTGTGGATCTTAATAGCATATGAACAATTGAGAACAATTAATTTTGGCATGTGGTAAATTACCATCCTCTGGAAAATGTAAAATGTAGAAATTTTAAAGATATTATATTTGTTCTCTGAAGTTTTGGTCTGTTGCAGATATGATTTCTTCATTTAAGCAAGATTTAAAATAGTGAAATCTTGTGTCCTTGCTATGTTGTATTCTTCAGGGGTCTGATTCATTCACTCTTCTAACCTTTTTAGGAGCTTCTTTCTGTACTGTCTCCTGTTTGAGGCATCAAAGTTCATTTGCAAAAAATCTATATCCTCCCCCATGGTCTGACAGTCGTTGAAAAACCTCCCTAGTGGAATCAGTGTTAGAAATTTAAGCCATCATACATCCAGTTTATTGAGATAACCAATTGTGGTCAATTAAACATTATTACACTGAAAATGACACTTTAAAATCTGTTTTCCAAATACCAAGAATATCTCTTACCACATATGCAGGGAGAGAAAAGACCTATTACCCTAACAACTCTGTTAGTAAATATAACATAATAACCATAGTTCATTAAGTGAATCATATGAAAGATGAATTTCATTTGGAGACTTAATTACTGATTTGTAATATAAAATCTGTGAGCTTTGCCTGGCTTTTCTGAGCCTTAACCATGCAATTTTCAGTCAACTCACAATATCAACTTTTGCTGTAGCATTTTGTTATGCATTAAATAGTAAAAAGCTCTGTTGGTGTGGTTGGGAAAAAAGATGTATTAACAGATTTTCTAGAGCCTGGGGATCAAAGAAGCTGCTGAGCCATCCTGTTGTGTCTCTGGTGCATTGCAGACCATTAAATTCCACCCACTAACCTCTCTGTGTAGCCCACTTAGTTTGATTAGTGCATTTTTATCCACAGGAGACAAAACATTTGTGTACCATAGAGTCTTACCTGTTCAATAAAACTAGTCTGACACGTTTGCTTTCTTAGCTTCGTCTCTGGAAATGGCTCAATCTATGTTACTGTGGGAATTCTTTTTTTAGTATTTGTGCACCAGAATCCAAGGATAGACAGGTTAACTCTCTTTGGCATTGGTGTCAAGGGGACGGTCTTGTGATAAAAATCTGCCAAAATACTTTCTAGCCACCCATACTGAGACACCCCTTGACTCAGTAGGAGAAGATGGTCAACAGATAGTGAGGACAGTCAAAATAGTTCTAAACACTCTCTCTTAAAAGGATCAATTTTTGCTTTATTTTAAAGATTTGTTTCCCCACCCACAGATGTTCTTATGCTTATGTTCTATCATGTAAATACTATTTGCTTTTTTATTTTGTATTCCGTCCAAATACTAAGGTTACATTTGCACCATAGCTTGGCTTTTCCATAGCAAAAGTCCTGAAATCAACTCTACTTCTCACACTCTAGTCTAAGAAGCAAAAAATTTGTCAGGCCCTGAGGCTATAGTGATCCTGACCATCATCACCACAGTTTCTTCTCAGGAGCAGTGGAATGAACCCTGACTGCCCACTGAGCCCCTGTACTGCTGGCTATGTTATTGTGCTTGGGTATCAGCTCCCTATCTCTTAGGGAGTAGCAAGTGGTTCCTGCAACCAATCCTGACACATGACCTGTTTCCCTGATAATCCAATGTTTAGGTCAATAAATAGCAAAGCAAAATCTGGATAAAACACAAGCCAGCGTTACTTAACTGTAATGTATTTACTCATGCCAGATACTTAACTATTTTTCCATTTCACTTTGTATTTTAAAGGGCTTGGTTTCCTTCTGTTTGCTTTATATTTCATAGTTGAAACCTTGATATGGGGTACAAAGCAGATTTCTTAATCTGAGTGCTTTGACTTGTATCTGAGAGATAACAATAGTAAGATCAAAGATACAGCTTTCATTTTACTCTCTGCATTAGAACTTCGAGTATGAGGTTTGGTAACTTGGGTAGATTCACAAAAAATAAATATTTAAATTTTTTTTTTAACCTTACAATAGTTCAGATTTGTATGTCACTTTCTTCAGAGGAATTCTGGAGAGTCTGTATAAAGGAAAACTGAGTTAATTGATTTGTTTGGCCTGCATAGTGCTCTATAAGTGTATCAGGGCTGATGAATGCCAGGAGGCATAAGATTTGTTTAGGGCTTGTGCAGGCACATGTATTAGTTTAAGGGGGAGTTTGGTATGCTATGGATTTGTTCTGGTTGCCTCCCAAGAAAGGGCTCTGGATCCAGTGACCTTGAGAGGTTTTGCCATTTGCTCTGTTTGTGAGATGCAACCGTGGTTGTGAAATTGGCCACACAGATAAGAAACGCTGCTGGCTCTGTAAGGTTTATTTATCAGTGAATGCATACTTTCTTGTAGGTAATCAGCTATTAAAGCTCAAAAGTTTTTAAATCTTGTTAAGAGGATAGAACTATTGTTAATCTGTCATGACTACGGGAGTGCAGCCTCTGTAGTAAAGCGTTGCTGTTGAAAAGCTCAATCATATAAATAATTTGTACAGAATTCTGTTATGATTTTTTAAAAGCTTACTGTTGCAGGCTTAGATATGACTGGGTGATCTGCATTGTTCAGTTACGTTCAGAGTCTTTCAGGCTAAGGGTGTACTTCAATGGTGAATCCCTGTGTGGTGGCTGCAATTTGGCAAGTGGTTCCCTGGGAGTAGGAGGGGGATTTCAGGAGTCTCTTTGGAAGAATTACATGGAAACAGGTCCTGAAGGGAAGATGAGTCTGAGAGAGTTGGTTGATATTCAAGGATCACTTCTTCCCAGGCTTAAGAACAATAAATCCCGATGAGCAAGAAATCAGGCAAAGCAGATGAGAGGCCTATGTGGATCATTAAAGAACTCCTGTCATTACTCAGGCATAAGCAGGAAACACAGGAGATGGATGGGCCACTTGGACTGACTATAGAGATGTTAACAGAGTAAGTAAAAATGAGACAAGGAAGGTCAAGGCCAATATGGAATTAATTCTAACCAAGGATGTCAAGAGCAACAGGAAGGTCTTCTTCAAATACATCAGTGACAAAAGGAAAACAAAGGATAATATGGGCCTGTTACTTAATGGAGGGGGGACACTGGTAACAGAGAATTTAGGCAAGGCAGAGTTACTGAACACCTTCTTGTATTGGTCTTCATTGACTAGAACAGCCCTCAGGGATCTCTGACCCAAAAAATCAGTGTAAAGGAATGTTGGAAGGAAGACTTTCCTTTGATCATGTTAGAGAACACTTAGGCAATCTTGACATCTGCAAGTCCCTGGGTCCTGATGGAATGCATCAACAAGTCCTGAGGGAACTGATGGACACTATAGCGAGGCTGCTCACGATCATCTTTGACAGGTTGTGGCAATCACGAGAGGTGCCTGAGGACTGGAAGAAAGTAAATGTCACCCCAGTTTTCAGAAAGGGCAAGAAGGAGGACCCAGGGAACTACCAGTCAGTCAGTGACACCTCAGTCCCTGGAGAGATGGTGGAGCTCCTCGTTCTGAAGGCTGTCTCTTACCACATGGATGACAAGAAGGTGGTCACGAATAGTCAGCATGGATTCACTAAGGGTAAATAAATAGTTCTTTATCAACCTGATTGCCTTCTATGAGAAACAGCTACTTGGAGAGATGAGGGAAGAGCAGTGGATATTGTCTACCTCAACTTCAGTAAGACTTTTGTCAGTAACAGCCTGGAGTCACATTATAGTGCAGAAAATTATCAGTAAGAACACATATAATAAAGCATGCAAAATATCCTCTGTGCATCTTCTCTATGTGCCTTGATCTGCTCCTTGCTAAACTGCACACAATAGCCATGCTTAAAAGAAAGACTGTGTATGTAAATAGTTTTTGTTACAAACCACTATAGACAAAATATCTCTATATCTGTATGTGGTAACTTAACAAGTATATTAACGAATAGTTGTTTTCATAGATGCCCTTAAAGCAGTCTGTGGGACAGAAATCAATGACACAGGGAGTGATGGAATACTTATCTTCTTGTCTATGATAAAAATTATGTATTTAAAATTGTTTTGCAATCAACATAAGGATTTATGATGTCTTCAGCAGAGTTATTTGACATATGAAAGTGAGAAAACAGGAAGAGCTACAAGTGGAAAAGGTAATACTTACAAACATTGGAAGTTCAGCTCTCAGGGAGTAGGTAAATTTTGTTTGGTAGCTAGGAAATTTTTCTCTAAGTGTGGCATGGTATTGCCAGGTCTGATCATTCAGAGATGACAAGGCATTATGAGATTAGTGATTAATTGAAAGACCTTATTTCTTTTTATTTGCCCTCTGTAATTTCAGGGTGGAATCTGGTGTTTTAAAGCCTTCCTTTATTGCCATGAGGGCTAGGAGTGTTTTGGTCTGAAACAAAGCAGAAGCAGAACTTTGTTTAAATAATAAAACTGATGCTTGAAAACTTCCTGCTATTGCAGCACTCTGGATTTCAGGAAACTGGCAGCCCTGTTGCAGCTTTTGTCTCTCTGCTTGCATGACCCTCTAAGCAGTGTCACCTCATAAAGCTAGAGGCAGCGATTCCCCAAAAAATGGAGTTCTGTGGCCTTAGTAAAATCCCAGTGGGCTTGTGCCTTTGCAAATCTGATGACTGCAACTTTTGTATTTCATATGTCTTGAGAGACCAGCTCAGAGCTCCACTTTGATCCCTGGAATATAATAGGAAACCCCCAGTAAGTCATGGGTCTAGTCCACCTTTGCTAGTTTGTTGCTCCTTACTGTTCATTTGCTTCCTTAAAAGCACCTTAGTTTGTCTGTAATGAGAATCAATTGCTCTTCTGGCTGAATTATTTATGTTTTTTAATGTAGTTTTCCAAAGTTGTATTCCCACTGAGAAGAATTAAGTTTTGCAAAGGCAAATTTGAAATACATTTTCAAATTTGCAAAAGAGCTTTCAGGATTTCCACCCAAACCCCAAGCCCCAGTGGGATCTTCCATATATTAAAGGCATCAGACTTTAGCTTCTTCCTATACACCTCTTGTACTGCAGGATCTCTGACAGCCTCTAATCCTTCCAGGCTTCACAGCATGCTCTGAAAATTGCAATTTCCTTTTCTTCTTTGAAACAAATTCTTATCATTTCTTGCATACGGTATTACAGCTGACAGCATGAAGTCCCAGCCTGAATATTAAGACTGTAATTCTATTTTTTGAGTTGTGCTGCAGTGTATAAATTCATTCAACTGGACTTTCAAGGTGGATGCCACCAAAACAAAATCTCAATTAATTTACAAATGACAGTCAGTTGGGACCATGTTCTATGTTGGGCAGCAGCTGATTCACATTTTATCAAGCTATTGTTTTCCCAGTTTGAATTCTGTGATTTCTTGAATCATCAGCTTTTCTCCAAGATGCACTGGGTGGTATTTGCACTATTAATCATGCAATTTTGTCTTTTACTTAGCACATATTTACATAACTGCAGGATTAGTTAAGAGAAAGGGCAAAATGTGGCTTCCAGATGAAGTGGAAAAAAGTTCAGCAGTGGAAAGAAGTTTCAGCAAACAGCTGCAGGTCAGGAATTCTGAAAATGACATGTCCAAGATAATCGGGCAGGGAAAGCTTTCTGCCAGTTGGGATGATGAGGGTAATACTACTTCTTAATTATGTTTTCTGTGTTGAGTAGGAGAGGTCATTCGAGCAATGTCTATAAAATACTGCCAGACTGTATTCTGATTTCATGCCTAGGTTTACTGGAGCATCTGGCTATGAAATTATATCTAATTTCTGTTCATTGGGAAGGTATTTGATGATGCCCACCTTCTGGATTACAAGATAAAATTTTTCCTTTTTTGTTAAAAAGAACTTTTAATTAGCATGTTGGTTTTATTTTAGCCTTTGGCTATTGCAATGTTGGCTTCATAAAACAAGTGTGAATTTAAAGAATTATGTAAAATCAGGCTGAAGTGGGCCTCTAATTATATAAGGAGAAGCTTAATTCTGCCTGATAGCTTCTGACAAATGTGTGACACTTTTAAAATCAGTGTCTTAAAGCTCAAGAGGATAGGACCTCATCTCCTCTTAAGCAGCTTGTCTCAGCATTCTCAGATTCACTTGCTGGAGCAAAAGCCTGCACAAGTGCACCTGGCACACCTTGCCTGAGGGCTTGTTATAGCTTCAAAGCTGAAATTTAGAAGTACAGGAACAGACCTTGGACTGGGAAGTAGATGAGGGATTTCCAACTTCAGCCAGGTGGGCAAGTAAGGATGCATCCTTCCTGGAGAAGAGCATCCTTTCCTGTGGCTGTGCTGCAGAGTTGTTTTAGTTCCTTGTGTGGATGTGCACTCTCCCATTTGTGTGGTGTGCAGAGATGGAGTAGAAGAAAATACCCAGTGTCTCCTCTGAAAACTGTGGTAGCTGCTGTCAGTCAGCTGTCTACAGTTTGGGTCTGTCTGAATCCTGATTTTGTATGGGCAGTCACTCATGAGGTGTTTGGTGTGGTACCATGTGTTAATGGTGGCTGGCATCACCTTTGTACCGTATCACATTGGATAGTGGCACAGCATTAATTCTTGTGTGTGTTCATACCATTTTTACTTGCTTTTTCTAATCAAATATTTACAAACAATCCCATTGTACTCTCTGGCATCATAAGACAGCTCCCTGAAGGAAACCATTAATTTTCTGCTGTACAGCATTGGTTGATTAGATGCTTTGTGGAGGAGGAACTGATATGAAAACATAGAAATGAAAACAGCAATACTCCTGCCAAGCACTGTAGCCTGTTGCTTTCATTCATCAGCTGGTTTTATTCATTCGTCTGAAGGAATGCTAGTGAATGAATCTTATTGGAGAACTACACAGACTGTGAGGCAGCGCTCAGGAGCACAGCAGCTTCCCTTCCTTGCTGTTTTCTATCAGTATCCCTGTTCTCAACACCAGGGGTCAGCTTTCTACTGTTAATTTGAAGCCCTTTCTGCTCTAGCTATGGCATCTAACTATTACAAGATAGAAGGAACCCAACGAGAAGTTCCAGCCTTCCTCCAGGCCAAACATACCTTGCAGGAAGGGTTAAGGTAGAAATACTTATGTATTGGGTAACCTTATGTGTTGGATAACCTGTATTGCACTTCTCCCAGCAGAGCTAATTTCTAATTGCCTTTCTCTTCCATCCAGGAGCTGCAGTTATCTATTGTTGTTTAGACTGACTTCAGTGCCAATGGATGTGACAGCTCCTTCACAGTGACCTGGGATTGCAGAGTGGGCAGGATCTCTGCCTGCCTGTTTTAGTTACCTACATGGTCTTCATTGCTGTCATGTTTGAGGTTCCTTTCTGCCTTGAGAGTCTGTGTCTTTCCAAATGAGGTCACACAATGCTGCTTTACTTATTAATGATGAAAAAAAAGCTAAGCAAAGGGACTCACAGAAAACAGCAAATACCCAGATCAGCATTCATCTCACATGCTGTAGAGCAGTCCTAGAAATAGCAGGCTCTATTCCAGCAATTCCCATAGAAGGGAAGTGACTCTAGAGGCACTTTTTTTTCCAAATAGGTTATTCAACCTGGATTGCTGCTTCTCCAGACTTCTGCCATCTCACCATGATTCTGTTCTGGAGAGCCCCTAACTTTTCCCAGCTATCCCATGCGAAGAGCAGGAAGCTTTCTAACTCAACTGTCTTTGCTGGCTAGCATTCAATCAGACAGCTGGGTCACCAGGCAGCTTTAAAGACCTAGTCCTTCTTAGATTTATTTTAGGAATTGCTAGTTATATAGATTGAGTGTTACATAAATGTAACGTCAGTACCCAAAGATGGCAGTGTCATTTGAAATTACTTTTTTTTCAGCCAGGTCAACAACCACAAAAGGAGGGAATCAAAAATGGCGACAGGAAAGAGATTTTTAGCAGTCGCCCATGGTTAGATTGGTTTGTGTCAGTCATGAAACTGGACTTAAAAATATTTTCCTCTCTTAGTGTACACTCTGAAAAGAAAACTTCCAGCTAAGGCTGTAAAAGTGGTTGCAGAAGGTGTCTAAGGGGATCTGACATGGAATGCCATATGCATTCATTTACCTGAGAGTAGCAGGGGGAAGAGGTGCTACTTCTGTGTATGATTATGGTGAGATCTTCACTGGAGTGTTGTATCCAGCTATTAATAGTTCAGTCTTCAAAATGGGTATTAAAATTGAAAAAGGTTGAGAGATGAGCCACATTATGACTTATGTTTGAAAACTCTGCTTTACAATTAAATTCTTAAACAATTCAACTTGGTTTGTTAAGGAGAAGATTAAGTAGTGATTTGATTACTGTCCATTAATTACTTGAAGGGAAAGGAAGGAGATATCTTATAGAAAAGAACTCTTTCATCTTACTTTTTCATCTAGGACATAATCTAGCAACGGGAAGTAGAATTCAGAGATCTCAGAAAGCTGGAAATGAATTTTTAATGGTGGAAGTGATTAAGCATAGGAACAAATAAAGGATTTATTCATCACAACTATCTTCTTTAGCCTTAGAATTTACAAATTGCATTGAACACATTCCATCATTAATTCTAGCAATATGTAAGTTACTTTGTAAGCTCCTGAATTTAGATGGCTTGTCATTATTCCTAGGGCAGAATGGTACGAAGAAAATGTAAAAGGCCCCATTAAAGACTTTTTCTCCAAAGACTTTTGTATCTTTTTTCCTGGAGATGAGTGTGGATCATTTTTCAGCACAATGCATTAGTAAAAACCTGAAGAAAATCTATCTAATTTAATGTTTTCATTAGTTGAAACTTGTTCAGACTCTTCTTAGCTGTCCTTTGGTTTCTTGCTGCTGTAAAGCAAAATGACATGTTCTTCAATGTGAAATCCTCCTCTGTCCCTGCTTAGGGAACTCAATCATATTTTTTCAATTCTTCTCTTCATGCTTGGTAATACTTACTAGGCTGCCAAACTGTAGAATATAACCAGAAATATCTGGATGATAACCTCCACTGATTCATACGATAGGCCACTTCAGGTTAAGATTCTATCAGGAATACTTTGAAAATTCCAGCCATTGAAAAACAAGTGCAGATCAAATTTGGATTTTTTTGGAAACTATTAAAATCAGGACAGTATGAAAAACTACACATTTTGTGGGGTGTGTTTGTTGTTTTTTAAAAATTATTTTGCAGGTGTGTTGTCATGGATATCACTCTGCTGTAGCATATGGGAGAGATAATAAAACTGAGTATTTTTTAGGATATTGTAAAATGAAGTCAGCCTGAGAAGGTAGGAAGAAGAAGTGTTCAGGGATGCTTAACTGTATCAGTGAGGGGTCAAAGCGATGAACCATGTAAGTAGATTTGAGTTGTTTGATCCTTTACACTTCTGTTTTTCTGACTATAAGACAAGCAGAATACAACTTAGCTGTGTGTAGAACTTGACGCTCACTCTGTTTGTATGACTGTACAATCTATGCATCCTTAATTTTTCAACATTATCATGCTGGATTTAAATCATTGATGAAATTTAGCAAGTGGCTGGTCTTGGGAAAAGGCTCACCTGCAATAAAAGAAAGGCAGCAGGTATTGCTCCAAGAGCTGTTGCAAAGTCTTTCAGTCCTGAGTTATTCTTACCAGATTCTTCCTGGTATGAGAGAGCTGGCTGGGATTCACCGGCATTCTCCAGCTTCTCCCATCAAATGGTGTGTGATGAAATGGTTTCCACTACTGCATAAGAGATCTTCACAGAGGGACAGTTGTATCAGCTCTTGTATTGTTTGGTGAGTTGTCAAAAGAGAAGCCAGCACAGTAGCTTCTCAAGATGCTGATATTGTTCCCCACCTCGGCTCCCACTGAACAGGAGAGGAATTTTATGGGGCAGAACATGCTTTCTAGATGTGATGAAGTCCCAGGCTTCTTCCTCTGCTGCAGAGATGCTGGAGGGAAGACTGACTTCCCAACAGCAGCCTGGCTGGTGGAGATGGGAGATAATGGGGACAAAAATTTCCCCGTAACTCTCATAGCAGATTCATGTGTTGGCCAGAAACAGATCTGGTTTAGGTAGTGGCTGGCTTCTCAGACCTGCAAGTCTACAAAGTTAGCTGTCACTAGAGAAAGGTGGCAGTTTCTTATGTGGATAAATACCTGATAAAGGGGAAAATCAAAAACAGAGATAGACTTTTCTCAGTGTTTCAAATGGAAGGCAAAAGTCAAATGATGTGAACTGAGTTAGATAAAAGTCCCTTTTAAAAGCAAGATAGAACTTTTCTGTGGAGGTGGTTGAGCAGAAGAGCTGTATTTCCACACTCTAGAGAGGCTGATTTTAAAAATCTGGCAACACAGTCCTGGACACCATGCTCTGCCTGACACTGCTTTAAGAAGGCAGAATTGGACTAGATGTTCTCCAGAGGTACCTTCAAACCTCTGCTATCCTGTGATTCTGTGATTTTTGTTCTTTCTTTTTCATCCTTAATCCATCATATCTAAGTAAACCAAAATTTGCCCCATGTTTTGCATAGATATTTAATGCTTTATGTGAAACTTTTGGACCAGTTCCATTCCCTAGTAGCAGCTTGTTGTTCTTTGGAAATTTCACTCTGATGGACCCTCTGTCCTTTTGCCATAACTGGCTTTTTCCTCCTGACCTTGTTACTTGGACAAAGGATTGAAAACTATTGCTTTGTTGCAGTATACAGTGCAAACTGATGTTATCCTGGCAATTTGGAGGTGAGGAAGGCCAAGGTGAAGGTGGAACTGAACCTGGCAAGGGACACAAAGAATAACAGGAGAGGCTTCTTATATTGTATTCTTCTTATATTATATTCTTCTTTATATTAACTAGGAAAGGAAGATCAAAGGAGGTACAACCCATTCCCCTACCCACACCCCCACCCCAATAAAAAAATGATGGAAAACTGGTAATAACAAATGTGGAAAAGATTGAGGTACTCAGCAACGTTTTGCCTCAGTCTTCAATGGCAACCTCTCTTCCCACATCTCTCAAGTGGATGAACAGCAAGATGGGGACTGGGGGAACAAAGTCCCTCCCACTGTAAGAGAGGGTCGGGTTCCTGACCACCTGCAGAACCTGAATGTACATAAGTCTTTGGGACCTAGTGAGATGATGTGGTTGCCAAGCTGCTCTCCATGATTTTTGAAAAGTCATGGCAGTCAGATGAAGTCCCAGGGGACTGGAAAAGGGAAGCCATTGTGCCTGTCTTTAGAAATGGTAGAAAGGAGAACTCTAGGAACTACTGACCTGTCAGC
>WEKY01012814.1:2648-33567 GCA_013390045.1 Picathartes gymnocephalus | reverse complement strand
AAAAATCCCCCAGAAAAAAAAAAAAAAAAAAAAAAATCGACCAGCAAAACCAAAAATCAACCAGTAAAACCAAAAATCAACCAGCAGAAACAAAAATCAACGAGCAGAAACAAACAAACAAACAAACAAATCGACCAGCAAAACCAAAAATCAATCAATAAAACCAAAAATCAACCAATAAAAACCAAAAATCAATCCTCAAAAGAGCAACAATTACAGAAAAAACCCCATTGGGTGTTCAGGACAGCGAAGAAATAACAACTTTTAATTAAAGGTGGATGAAATTGTTCTGCATGATCAGGTCAGACTGAGAAAATTCCATTTTAAATACACATTTACACTGCTGAGGAGGAGCTTTCCATTCTAATAAATCAAATACAAATACTGTCTAAAGCAGCAAACAGTGACAGGCAGCTGGGAGAAGGGGTCAGATTCAGAATAAATTGATAAAATTAAGGTTCAAGGGTCATTGTGTGCTCAAGGACAAAACCTGGTTGCCAGAAAAGTCACTACAGGCACAACAATTAAGTTGCCGTTAACAGTCAAAGCACAATTAATTTTTAGTGCATAGAAAAAGATGATCAAAGTTGCTTTTTCCCCCCTCAATCCATCCAAATTCTCCTAAATAAGGTCAAATTTGCTCTACAGGGAACACTGGTATTGTGAGCTAAAAGAAGTTTCAATATAACTTCACACTGAACTTCTAAATAATTTAAGTTTGCCTTGTTTAGTAATTAATGATTTTTGAAAGTGATGTTTATCAGCAGCAGCATCCAAGCTAGGTCATAACGATCCAATCCTCTAAATTCCAGGTTTTTAAATTCCATTTTTTTTGTGTCTTTCATAGTATTTTTTCCAAGCATGAAGGATTTTTTTATCCCAAACTAAATGTTCACCCACATCCCCTTGAGGTGTGGGTTTGGGAACAGGCAATTCTAAAAATAAAAGAGCTGATTCTTTAAAAATCTTTCTCCTTTATACAGATTTAGAAGGAAAATCCTGAAATTTTAGTGTACAGGGCTACTGGTTCCATGTTTCTCCTCCTTCCTAATTGCAGTGCCTGGGTTTGTGGTATTTCTTATTCCCCCCTATAAACCCATTTCACCTGGAAAAATCCCATTCCCCACCCTGGCAACACTCGTTAACCATTATTATTAATTAGCTAGAAGACAAATCTAAAATCTACTTAACTATTTGAATATTTAAAGCTTTATAATTCATTTCACTCCCTTCTTCCATTTCTCTACCAACTCCTGTCAGCAAAAAGAAATTTCTTAAAACTTGAAGTCTCACCCAACCCACTCCACACTACACAAACCACTACGTTCCAATTTACAACACATTCTTGTATCTAATTAAAAACAGATCTGTTAAATGATGTATTTTATACTCACTACTGGAGTTTCACCTTCTAGCCCAGATATTATTTTGGCGCAAAGCTCTTCACAGCACAAGTTTTCTTCTGCTGTGGCAACCAGAGCAGCACAACGAGCAAAAGCTCGGTACAGGTCTGACCAAGAACGCAACAAGGATTTCAAAGTTGGCTTTAAAAACAGAGACAAAAAGTTGATAAATATCAGTATCTGCGCAAAGAGAAACAACTCCTTTATGTTTTCTACTTCTGTTAAAATCTAGGTGAATCTTTAAGGTTTGAAGTTGGAGGTTTAGGGTTTTTAAGTTGGGCTTTAGCAAAAGCTTGGTACAGGTCTGACCAAGAACGAAGCAAGGATTTCAAAGTTGGCTTTAAAGAACAAGTGAGAAAAAGTTAATCAATATCTGTGCAAAGAGAAACAATTCCTTTATATTTTCTACTTCTGTTAAAATCTAGGTGAATCTTTAAGGTTTGAAGTTGGAGGTTTAGGGTTTTTAAGCTGGGCTTTAGCAAAAGCTCAGTACAGGTCTGACCAAGAACGCAGCAAGGATTTCAAAATTGGCTTTAAAAAACAGAGAGAAAAAGTTGATAAATATCGGTATTTGTGCAGAGAGAAACATTTCCTTTATGTTTTCTTCTTCTGTTAAAATCTAGGTGAATCTTTAAGGTTTGAAGTTGGAGGTTTAGGGTTTTTAAGCTGGGCTTTAGCAAAAGCTCAGTACAGGTCTGACCACAAGCGCAACAATGATTTCAAAGTCGGCTTTAAAAAACACAGAGAAAAAGTTGATAAATATCAGTAGCTGTGCAAAGAGAAAAAATTCCTTTACGTTTTCTTCCTCTGTTAAAATCTAGATGAATCTTTAAGGTTTGAAGTTGGAGGTTTAAGGTTTTTAAGTTGGAGGTTTAGGGTTTTTAAGTCAGGCTTTAGCAAAAGCTCGGTACAAGTCTGACCACAAGCGCAGCAAGGATTTTAAAGTTGGCTTTAAAAAACAGAGAGAAAAAGTCGATAAAAATCAATATCTGTGCAAAGAGAAAAAATTCCTTTACGTTTTCTTCCTCTGTTAAAATCTAGATGAATCTTTAAGGTTTGAAGTTGGAGGTTTAAGGTTTTTAAGTTGGAGGTTTAGGGTTTTTAATTAATGGTGCAATGTAGGGAGCCAAGTCAGCTCTGAGAATTTAGATTTTATAAAGCCCACGTTGTTTTTAATTAATTTTACACATTTGGTGTTACCTGTGGGAATTCCTGAGTGGGGAAAATGTGGGATACTGGCAGCAATAAAGCACTGTACACAGCACTGAAGTTGTGTTCCAGGGCATCCCCCTGGTTCACCTCGTTGGTCTGCAATGAGAGAAGTTTTCTGATTAAAGAAGCTGCAAAATTGGGATAAATGAGGCTGTCCCTGATTCATTGTAAATACAGTTGGAAATCAGCTGTTCTGCTCTTTCAAGAGGATCCTGCTAGCAAAGGGGAAAAAGCTCTTTCTAAAGGCCAAAATAACTTCATGCCAAGAATGAAACCAATCTGTTAGGAAATGTCTGATTATCTTCTACTTCTTTCAGTTGCAGTAAGTGATGATCAGACTTAAAAAATCATGGAATGGGTTGGGTTGGGCTGGAAGGGACCTTAAAATTCATCTCATTCCACACCTCCCACTGTCCCAGGCTGCTCCAGCCTGGCCTTGGGCACTGCCAGGGCTCCAGGGGCAGCCACAGCAAATCTGGGAATTCCAGCCCAGCCAGGAATTCCTTCCCAAAATCCCACCCATCCCTGCCCTCTGGCACTGGGAAGCCATTCCCTGTGTCTGGCTGCTGTAAACAGTCACAGCACCTAAAGCTTTCTTCATAAATTCTATGATTTTTAGGTCTAATGACTAATGAGGATTAATTAATTCAGCAACTCCTACATTGCAATCAATGTATTTCCAGTAAATAAGCCGCAAAATTTCTTAAATATTGTAATTTATATGGCTTTTATGACACTAAAGATGTCTAACAGGAGTAAAACTGGTCTAATTACATCCTGAACATCCCAATCTGGGATTTATTTTGTTTTCACATCAAGCAAATCAACCCATGCTATTTACAATTCCTGGAGGGAAGCTTTCCATGGTTTTTTACCAGCAGGATTATGCCAAGCTATCTAATTTCACTATCACTTCGAGACATGGAATACTTAAAAAAAATTTTAGATAAATGCTCAGCACAAAGTTGTCCTGTGGGGTTTTGAGGGTGGGGGAAGATCACAAAAAAACCACAAACAAACAAACAAACAAACAACCACAAAAAAAAAACCCCAACAAAAACAAAACCACAAAAAACCAAAAAAACCCCACCAACCAAAACCAAACCAATTGATTAGTTAATTAATTACCTGATTAATCCACTCAGTCAGAGGATGAACAACAATACTCCACATTCTCCAGAGGTGCTCCTTGTTGCCCATCTGCTCTGCACTCTGATCCATGACACAGAGCACAGACTCACTGAAAGCCAGGGCAGAGGTGGGCCCAGACAGCACAAAACCCACCAGGCTTTCCAGAATCACAAAGAATCTGGGGAAGGAAATCCCACAGGTAACATATTTTTAGGGTTTTTTTTTTTTCAGCTGAAATTAAAAGGGAAAAAAAAAAAAACAAATTGGTGTGATCTTTTCAATATAAGGGATGCTCAGAGCTCCACGTACCTCTCATCTGTCACCCAGCTTTCCAAGAGGTTGTGATGGAAAGGGAGCTGGAATAGGAACAAAGCTGGAGTTCCCTTGGAAGAGAAATTCAGAGGTTAAAACAACATTGATAAATTAAATGGCCGCCTCACTTATCTACATATTGTATTTAAGTCTGAACCAGAAATTCACAATATTAACATTTGTCAAAAAATTGTCAATTCTAACACTTGAAAATGAAAGGGAAAACTGCTGCCAGATCCTGGGATTTGCTCATTTCCAGGTTGCAGCAAGAGATGTTTTGGGCAACTTCTGTTCAAATCAGAAATATTTCAGGTTTGGTGATGTTAAAGAGTGTTTAACAAAATGTATTTAATACCTGCCAATAAAACTTCAACTGGGAGCACACTCCTTCCTACTCAGTCTGCTCCTCTCCAAACAAAAATCCCCCAAATTCAGCACCATTTCAGCCTTTTTTGTGATTATTTTCTCGGTGTTTTATTATCTGTTCCTCCCTTCTGATGCAGCACACAGAATAAAATATTCACTAACAAATATCAGCCCTTTTTCTGCAGTAATTTCGTTAACTACAGACAGTGAAATTACTCCTCAGAAGTGAGGCTTGGAAACAAAGTCTGTGCTCTGGAACATAAAAGAATTTAACTTCCCAATACCATTTTTAGCATAAATAAAGCCCCAGAATTAATTCAGACTTACATTTAACAGATCCATATCAGCAACCTGATAAGCTGGAGATCCCAATACTTTTGGGGGCAACTCCTTGACAGTGATATCAATGAGGGACTAAGTAGGAGAACAGACAAAAATACATTTAAATAGAATTTTTTTCTGAGGATTCAAACCTTTTAAGCAACACCAGGAATAAAAGCAAAATTGAAACAACTCCCTTCAGTAAAAAAAAACCAAATAAAAATTCCATCCAAAAAGGTCTCCAAAGTGTTTTTTTGAAGCACAGGAGAACCATGCAGCCAATTCTGCTGCTAAATCTGAAAATGCTTTTCAAGAGAAACTAAATCTGAAAATGCTTTTCAAGAAAAACTTACCAGTGTTTTCTGCACAGGCAGAGAATTTGATCTCACAGTGTTTTTTAAGGCCTGGAGTAACATGGTCAGTATTTCTGAGCCTTGTTTTTCTTTCTTATTTCCTGGAATAAAGAACATTTCCACTTCCAGAACCAAGCAATGGTCACTCTGAGCATCATTAGAACTTTTAGTGCAAAAAACCAAAAAAATTCTATGTATATTTGTAAAAATGTATCAAATACTTCAGAGATTTAGCTATTAATTTTGCCCTTAACATAAATGAAATGTCAAAGTTGAAATAAAGACCTCCAAGTTTAATTAGTAAATGGAAATACCTTTGTTTCATTAAGGACTTGAATTTTGATACAATAAAGTTGTGGAATTTTGTATTTATCAAAAAAATATTTCTTCATTTTCTGTGTGAGTTTCAATACAAAAGTTTGCATTATTAAGAATATTCTGGACTTTCAAAGCCTTTTGGATAAAGGACATTTTTTAAATAGGAAACAACTTTTAGACCCCTGCAGACAGTACAGTTTACTGTGAAGAAAAATGAAGAACAAAGAAAAAAAAGGCACCAGAGTGAAAAACTTTAATTTTTGTCTCCATTCCTCAATCCTAAAGACTTGAGGTAAGGCTGTTTTTCTTTTAAAGTTTTTTTAAAATAAAATTATTGATTCAGACTAAACCCAAGCAATGAAGCATCAACAATTTATGGTTTAATCTTAAAAAAAAACCCCTACCTCTGACTGGGGAGCAATGACAAATTAAAGAAAATGACCCTCTTTACCTGCTTCAATTGCTGTTTTTACATATCCATTTATGTCCTTCCAGATAACATTCAGCAAACAATCTGCAAGGTAACAATGGTTTTATTCTTGACACAGATCTACTACATGACATTAAAGTATTATAATATTATATATTACAAAAATATTCAACAAAACTGCAGCTAAAATACAAATTGTGTTAAAGGACAGATTGTGATTTAAGCCAAAAATCAAGTTTTCAATGCAAGTCAGACCAGTTCTATTTAATGGAACATCAGGATATAACACAAAGTGCTGATTTCTTATCCCTTGCCCACTTGACTTCCCAGGAAATATTTCCATTTCATCCCTGAGTTCTTACCAGGAACTTCTTTTCCAATTGCAATAAAGCCATCCTGAACAGCATTTATCAGAGTGCTGGCATGCTTACAAAAAAAAGAAGGGCTACTGATCAGTGGGTACTGGAGAGGCTCTACAAGAACAAAAAAACACATTCCATAAACCTGTTACTCTGCAGTTTCCTGGGAAAAATAAGCCTTAAAAATAATCAAGCATTTGTGTATTTACAGCATTTTTAACATAGAAATATCTTAACGATGACAACAGTTTTAGAAGTTTAAATAATTTCATTGCAGTAAGACAAAATGAGAGACGGTACAAATATATTTAAAAAAAAAAAAATATAGATATATAAAATTAATATACCTAAACTAAGCACGAGTTTGTTTTGCTTAGCAAAATCCACAACTTGTGGTCCCATGAGGAAGTGGAGCAGCATTTCAATTCCCAGGATTTGGATGGAAGGGAAGAGCACTGCTCCTGCTGTGCTGCTGTTCAGGGCCATCCTGGGCGTGCCTGGGCTCACCAGGGGTAAAGGACCTAAGGGAGGGGACAAAAATCACAAAAATCCAGGCAAAGGAAAAAATCCACCAGCCCCAAAACCCCCAGGGAAAAGGACAAATCACTGAGTGGTGCTGGCACCTCTGACAGCCAGGTATCTCAGATAAATTTGCCATCACATCCACGTTTTTCCCAATTAAAAACATCTGCCCAAAATTGTCAGCTCTGGGGCACCAAACTCGATTTTGGCCACACAAATTTCCGTGGAAGCTGTGGTTCCACAGTCACTGAACACTTGTTGTGTAAATCTGCTGCTAAAACACTGTTTCCATTGGAAATTGTCACCTAAAACACAAATTTAAGAGGCCTGGGCAAAACATTTTGATCAACTCAGTTGTGATCTCACAGGACTCAGAACTTTTCAAAGGGAACACAGGAAATTGTTTGATAAATCTGCTGCTACAAAACAGTTTCCATTGGAAATTGTCACCTAAAACACAAATTTAAGAGGCCTGGGCAAAGCATTTTGATCTCACAGGACTGAGAACTTTTTGAAGGGAACACAGGAAACTCCCAAAGAGACTCTTCTTCCAACTAAACTGATGAAAGTCTATTTTAAAGGGTGCTAAACTGACTAAAGGTCTCAGGTTTTATCTCTCTGCTGTTGGTGGGAAAGAACCTGATGGAATGGGGGAAAGAGATGTATCTAAAAGTTTTCTGATTCTTATTAAGTTTTTTCTCTTTTAGGTCTGTTAATAAACTATCTTTTTTTGCCTAGGGGACATCCCTGAGGCTCCAAATTACAGCAGAATAGAATGGCACAAGCCATGGATGCCAAGCTGCCATAAGGGGAAGAAAAAACAGGACATTATTGGATATTTAGATATAAAGCTCAAATAGATGTGGTTTCATGTGTATAGTACTGAAATTATGGATGGATCATCATCACTGGGCAGGGTTAGATGGGATAACTGGGAAGGAATTCCTGGCTGGGCAGGTGGGGAGGCCCTGGAACAGGTTCTATTAAAACTAATTTAAAGGGAACACAAGAAATTCCCAAAATCCAGGACATCCCTGAGGCTCCAAACTACAAAACAGAATGGCACAAGCCATGGATGCCAGGCTTCCATCAGGGGAAGGGAAAGCAGGCTNTGCCCAAAATTGTCAGCTCTGGGGCACCAAACTCGATTTTGGCCACACAAATTTCCGTGGAAGCTGTGGTTCCACAGTCACTGAACACTTGTTGTGTAAATCTGCTGCTAAAACACTGTTTCCATTGGAAATTGTCACCTAAAACACAAATTTAAGAGGCCTGGGCAAAACATTTTGATCAACTCAGTTGTGATCTCACAGGACTCAGAACTTTTCAAAGGGAACACAGGAAATTGTTTGATAAATCTGCTGCTACAAAACAGTTTCCATTGGAAATTGTCACCTAAAACACAAATTTAAGAGGCCTGGGCAAAGCATTTTGATCTCACAGGACTGAGAACTTTTTGAAGGGAACACAGGAAACTCCCAAAGAGACTCTTCTTCCAACTAAACTGATGAAAGTCTATTTTAAAGGGTGCTAAACTGACTAAAGGTCTCAGGTTTTATCTCTCTGCTGTTGGTGGGAAAGAACCTGATGGAATGGGGGAAAGAGATGTATCTAAAAGTTTTCTGATTCTTATTAAGTTTTTTCTCTTTTAGGTCTGTTAATAAACTATCTTTTTTTGCCTAGGGGACATCCCTGAGGCTCCAAATTACAGCAGAATAGAATGGCACAAGCCATGGATGCCAAGCTGCCATAAGGGGAAGAAAAAACAGGACATTATTGGATATTTAGATATAAAGCTCAAATAGATGTGGTTTCATGTGTATAGTACTGAAATTATGGATGGATCATCATCACTGGGCAGGGTTAGATGGGATAACTGGGAAGGAATTCCTGGCTGGGCAGGTGGGGAGGCCCTGGAACAGGTTCTATTAAAACTAATTTAAAGGGAACACAAGAAATTCCCAAAATCCAGGACATCCCTGAGGCTCCAAACTACAGAACAGAATGGCACAAGCCATGGATGCCAGGCTTCCATCAGGGGAAGGGAAAGCAGGCTATTATTGGATATTTAGATATAAAGCTCAAATAGATGTGGTTTCATGTGTAAAGTACTGAAATTATTGATGGATCATCACCACTGGGCAGGATTAGATGGGATAACTGGGAAGGAATTCCTGGCTGGGAGGGTGGGGAGGCCCTGGAACAGATTCCCCATCCCTGGAAGTGTCCAAGGCCAGGCCCTGGGACAGTGGAAGGTGTCTCTGGATGAGCTCTAAGGTCCCTTCCCCCAAACCATTCCAAGATTTTACACTGTTCAGGCAGAAACTAGAAATTCTACAGGAATAAAAAGGTACCTATAAATAGCAGATATATGAACACACGAAAAAATAAATTTCAACCCAAAGCTGCCTTGCAACAGAGAACACAATTCAGGCCATTAAAACTGCTCCTCAAACTGTGATTGGCACAATTTTTCACACTTCAAATAATGACTGCAACAATCTCATTTTACCCAATAAAAATCACTACCTCTGCAGTGACCACACAGAAAAAAAATCACTGTTTCCAAAAATAATAATTATAAATGAAAAAGGACAAATATGATAAACAGAAAGATGAGTATCTGCACTTGAAATGGAGCTGGAAAATTGCACAGGGTGATGTTTCAGTACCTGATTTCTGCCCAGGGGTTGCTGAGGCCAGGCTGGGGTTGTTGGGGCGGGAGGGAGTTCCTGGGAATGCAGCAGCAGAATCCACACTCAGGGTACTTTGGATTAATGGGACACAAACCTGCAGAGAAATCCCAATCCCAGCTCAGGGCAAACCAGAAAAAATACATTTTAAATCTCACAGACTGGGCTGCTGCTCACAACTCTGGGTATTCATAATGAATTAGAAATGTCTAATGAAATTAAAATTCCTGTTAGATGCAATACAGTTGAATAACCCTAAGAAAATAGTTCTCCCTCCCTGAACTCCCATCTTGAAGATTAATTTAATGAAATCCAGGTGTTGAATAGAAACAGGTCCATTCCACTTACAACGTGACTAGAAATGAAACACCTGCATCATTTTCCTTTTTATCTTCCTAAATATTTACAGTGTTTTCCTTGCAGCCCTTTCCAAGCCCACACTTTCTTGGTGAAAGGAGAAAACAGCCCTTCTTGAACACATTTATAATCCCTGATTTCACTCAGGGGAGATTTTCAGAGGACATTCCCACAGACTCTCCCAGTATTTTGGGGCTGTGAGTCCCAAATATTTCTCCCATAAAATCTGGAAGTCACACACACAAGGAAAAACAGGTTCCCTGAGGGAGTTTTATTTCAGTAACAAACCAGAGAGGGATGAAGCAGGAATATTTTACATAACTCAGAGGGGATTGAGCTGCACACCCCAGCCAGGCTAAGGAAATCAGGATTATTGTCACCTGTCTTACCTGTTCAAAGTGTGAGGGCAGGTGAGGGCCCAGTCTCACCAGTAAATACCACCACACCTCCAGTTTGGTGAGAGCCAGAGCCTCTGTCCTCACGTGGATGGAGCTCAGGGGCTGCATCAGCAGTTTCAGCCTTTTAGCACTGCACAGGATGTCTGGGAGAACCAAAAAAAGGTGCATTTTGAGCAATAAAAATAATTAAATCGCATTATAGAGGAATTCAATTAAACCACTATGATTTCTCCCCGATGTATTTCAGCTTTGAATTCAATTAATGGTAATTTGCAAAACTCAAGCACACCAACCTTTCAGATTACCTCACTGCTCTAATTATAGTTGAGAACAATTCTGGAAAAAAATCAAGTGTTTCTTTTCAATACCAAGATTGAAATTAAATTTTCTGAATTCCAAGCTGACCCTGCGGGAGCAGGGAGGTTGGCCCAGGTAATCCTAACTGATCCATTTTGGAATTCTGTGATGATTCCCAGGTCCTGGGAAGAAATTCCCTCTCACTTGCTCTGTTAGCTCCCATCTGCTCCAGGGAAATGAAAACTAAACTATTTTCCTTTCAGAACACAGAGAAGCACAATCAAGGTAAAAAATATTGTATTTTGACACAGGGCAGACTAAAAACTTGTCCACATCTAGATGATACCTTTAAAACAACTTTTTCAAACACCTCTGGAATCCTGAAGTGTTGCCTTTCTCCAGTTAATCCACACCATCCAAAACAAAACAGACAGAGTATTTTATTCTCTATTTCACTGCTGTTTGGATCAATTACAGCACTACAAAACACGATTTACTCATTTTATTCTATTCCTAGCAGTCACAGCAGAAAAATCAGGATAAAACACATGACCCAACTATCACCCTGCCTTAAAAAGAAAACAAAACAAGAAAAAAAAAAATCCCAAAGAAACGAAAATCTTGGATTTTAGCTATGCATACACACAATGGATTTTTATGCACCATTACGTGGATATCCAGTGCTATATACATAATGCACTGGCCACTAACAGAATTATTTTTTTCCAGTTATGGATTAAAGCAGGCAAAACAATTCAGGTTAATTTATTATTATTATTTTAAATCTACCTGGATTTAGAGCAAAATTATCAATGAGGCTTTTCCATGCAATGAAGGCAATTTTCTTCACCACTGGGGAGCTACTGCGGAACCCCAGCTCCTCCAGCTGCAGCAGGGAGTTGATGAAGCTGCCACTCCTGTGCAGAGTCTGAAGAGGAAAAAAAAATTCCAAATTCAGATATTTCTGCTGTTAAAACCTCCTTTCCTAAAGATTTATTGCCTTTCTGCTTACCTTTCCAAGCAATTTGACAAACAGGGGCCACAGTTTTAACACGAAGGTCTCGTTTTTTGCGGAGAACAGTTTCTGGAGTTCGGAAATTAATTTCTGCAGGCAGAAAGAAATAGAATTTCTACAAGAAATATACCTAAAATATTCTAAAAACTACACACTCATACCAGTATTTGGGGACAAAACCAACCTGTTTCTACATCAGAAAGATTTCACTCTGTACCACACAGCATTTCCTACCACCTGATTCTCTTTTAAGCTGAAATGTATGGTTTGTTACTCTGACAGTGGCAACCAACACAGCAAAATCTATTTCCTTAAGTATTTGTATTCCCTCTAAGGTCAAAACAAACCCTGACCCCAAACACCACCTTGTTTGGTTGGGTTTTTTTGGGTTTTTCAGTAGAAAATAAGGGAAAATAAATAAGCCAAATAAGCCCAGCTCTGGAAGTGAAGGGGAACATGAAAAGCTTCACCAAAACCACCAAGGGGCTGCTGCTGCACAGGATGGCGAATCTTACTGGACATGGAAAATCCTGAATATTCTTTGCTTTCCTGCCTCCACCTCCACTCTCAGCCCTCCAAATTCTGTCTCCCATCCCCTCTGTTGCTGGGCACTTTTTTGCAGTGATCCTATGTTTACATTTCCATCCATTTTTTTCCATTAAAACCACATCAAGAAGCTGCTGTCAGTGCAGAGAAAATCCAATTAATGCCACCCAACCCTCCCCAGTTCCTCCTGTTGACCAAAGGCCCAGCACTGGAAGTGAAGGGGAACATGAAAAGCTTCACCAAAACCACCAAGGGGCTGCTGCTGCACAGGATGGCGAATCTTGCTGGACATGGAAAATCCTGAATATTCTTTGCTTTCCCGCCTCCACCTCCACTCTCAGCCCTCCAAATTCTATCTCCCATCCCCTCTGTTGCTGGGCACTTTTTTGCAGTGATCCTATATTTACATTTCCATCCATTTTTTTCCATTAAAACCACATCAAGAAGCTGCTGTCAGTGCAGAGAAAATCCAATTAATGCCACCCAACCCTCCCCAGTTGCTGCTGCTGAGCAAATGCCCAGCACTGGCACTCACTGTGGTCATCAGGTGCTCGGTGACAGCTGCCACCTCCTGCTGCTTCTGCAGGAGCAGTGGCATCCCCATCTCCAGGGCAGTGGCACCTCTGAGCTGCACTTTGTGAGCTGAGTGGACAACCAGAGGGATGATCAGCTTGGCCCACCTCACAGCCTCTTCTCCCATCTGGGCTGGAGCTTGCTCCATTAAGCTGGATTTAAAAAAAAACCACCAAAAATAGGGATTAGTATCTCACACAGACAGCTCAGGTACTTAAGTTATCTTTACATCATCAATAAAGGGTCTAGTTTGCTCCATTAAGATGGATTAAAAAAAACCCAATCAAAAATAGGGATTAAGATCTCAGACAGCTCAGGTACTCAAGTTATCTTTATATCATCAATAAATGCTCTAATTTGCTCCATTAAGCTGTATCAAAAAAAAACAGGGATTAAGATCTCCAATAGACAGCTCAGGTACTCAAGTTTTCTTTGTATCATCAATAAATGCTCTGATTTACTCCATTAAGCTACATCCAAAAAAAAAAACCCAACAAAAATAGGGATTAAGGTCTCAAATAGCTCAGTCACTCAAATTATCTTCACATCATCAATAAATGCTCTAGTTTGCTCCATTAGGCTATATCCAAAAAAAAACCCAACAAAAATAGGGATTCAGATCTCAAATAGACAGCTCAGTCACTCAAATTATCTTTACATCATCAATAAATGCTCTAGTTTGCTCCATTAGGCTATATCCAAAAAAAAAACCCCAAACAAAAATAGGGATTAAGGTCTCCAGCAGACAGGTCAGGTACTCAAATTATCTTTGTATCATCAATAAATGCTCTAATTTGCTCCATTAAGCTATATCCAAAAAAACCCCAACAAAAACAGGGATTAAGATCTCAGACAGACAGCTCAGGCACTCGAATGATCTTTACATCGCCAATAAATGTTCTAATTCAATCTCTGATTTATAGGAAACCATTCCAAACTTTTTAATCAATTGTATTTTGACGTTTTATTGAAAAGTGCAAAGCTCAAGCGTTATTTCAGATAAACATCTCCAAAAGCACCACAGCCTGACTTTGGAGCTGTCCTGAATTTCAGTTTGATCACAACAATTTGGGCAGAAGAGCTCAGTGCACCGTGCCCGAGGAAAGTTTGCACATGAAGCATTGCTGGGAATTCCCAGCAGCTCAGACAGCTCCCACACAGCTGGGAACAACTCCCAGCAGCTCCTGGAAAAGTCCCAGGGCAGGTTTGCACAGACCCCAGGAACTGGCCAGCTCAGGGCTCTGCTTTTATCCTTCTGTTCCCAAGCTGTTGGAGCACACCATGACAAAATTCCACACATTTCCACCAAAAAAAGTGCAGAAATGAGAATTATCTGGCATATATCCAAACTAGCCTGTATCTAGAAATCCTGGAATTTCGTTAAGTCCCCTTTTTCCCCAGGAAAGTCAAATCCCCACCCTTACAATTTATGGAGAATTTACTGTACTAAGGAAAACTTCTGCCTTTCAAGTCATTTTATTTAAGCCACAGGACAAGAACTATTTAACTTTAAAATGGGTTTGCAGTTCAAACCAGATGCCAAAAGTTTCAGAGAATACTTAAAAAAGAGTAAAGATACAAGCTCAATGTATTTACAAAGATAAAATTTGAATATTCTCGTTCTGCTGACCAGAACAGTGTGCTCACAGTGATGGTCCTAAAAAGTCACTTTGGGAATTAAACAGGAATCTCAACAGTGTTAGAGGAAACACTGCAATAAGATGTGTTCCCAAGGGGATATTTTTAAATAAATCCCCAAATAATGGCAGAGAATTTCTCAAGCTGGCAGGTTCTGGAAACAAAATATAAGAACATGACACAGGTGAGAGCTGGGAAATAATTCCTAAAAAGTCATTAGAAATGAAAGTAATATTGTCTAATTTCTGCATCAGAATGGTTATATTATTATTAAGGAAATCTTTTGTAATGATAATACACAAGACAAGTGGTGCAGAGTGCAGCTCCCACCCAGCAGTTCCCCATTTCCATGTGGGCACGATGCCACATTCCAGGGAATATCCCCTGGCCAGCTGGGATCAGCTGTCCCAGCAATGTCCCCTCCCAGTTCCTGTGTCCCCAAGGCTGGGGTGAGAAGCTGCCAAGTCCTTGACTCAGAGTAAACACTGCTCAGCAATAACTAAAAACACATAATAAGAACAATTACCAACGTTATTCCCATCCCAAACCCAATCCACAGCACTCAGCAATCACCTCTAGCCCAGACAAAACCAGGGCAACACTGGAGGAAAACAATCCTTAATATAAGAAACAACTCAAGGAGCATTAAAAATTTTTGCTTGAGTTTATTTAGTGCCACTAAGGTTTTGTATGAAGAGTTTCTTCCACAAATCAAGGATGACAATGGAATATGGCAGAGCACTCACCGTATAATGACATTAAGTGTTTCATATTCCACCACGACAGACTGAACTTCTCCTTTAGTCAGGATTGTTTCCAGGCTAGAGAGAATATTGGAGACCTGAGGAAACAAGAGAACAGCAGAGTGAGCATCTAAATACAAATAATTCCATGAGGAGCTGGAATTGTCACATTTCATTTTCCAGGACTGGGTCTGGATTATGCCAGGTTTTGTTTTAAATTGGAATATTCATAACCTTTCTCCCCTGTGCTGTTTCACTGCTTTCTAATAGAATTGTTCACATTGCAGCTCTCCCCCCTCAAAAAAAGCAGTAATTTCTGGCTCAGGTTTTCCAAGAATTGATACGTGGCTGTCAGATTTGATAGGAAATAACCTTTGGGAATCAAAAGCTACAGAGTGGAGAGTGACCAAGAATTTGCCTTGGGCACCAAAAGAAAAACAAAGCAACTTGCCTCCTTTTTAACAATTTCTGAAGCTTCCTCTCTGTGAGAAACAAGGCCACCAAAATGAAAAATGAAGAAACTCACCTTTTTAACAATTTCTGAAGCCTCCTCTCTGTGAGAAGCGAGGCCACCAAATGAAGAATGAAGAAACTCACCTCCTTTTTAACAATTTCTGGAGGAAATGCCTGCTTGGAGATGACCCAAAGTGCCCGAGTGCGAGTGTTTTTGTCTGAGGATTTCACAGCAATGCTGTTCACTGCTGCCAGCAGCTCCTGGATTTCAGTGGCTGAAAGCAGAACACAAACCCCAAAAATCCTGATCAACACATTCCAGGTCATTTTGCTCACTTAAATTTGCCCAGGATCCATTTAGCTGCAAGTCTCAATGATTTATTGTTTTAAACACTGCTTTGGAGGAGTTTCTCTTCCAATAAAGGAGGCAAAAAAGCTGAAAATGTATTAATATATAAATACTCATAGTGCAGTGCATCTGTATCACCTTTATAAGAATCCATAAAATTAGAAGACAGCTTTAGTTAAATACACCTGAGCTAAAGATTAAGTATCTAATTATTCAAAACTTCTTGGATTTCAAATGAATTTAGAAGCACCTTGGTCAATCTCTCTGCTATACTGACATAAATAAAGAAGTTTTGTTATAAAAGGTGGTAAAATTGCAGCTCATTACATAAAAACTAATAAGGTTAATATAGGACTTACATCCAATTAGAAACAGAGATGGAGAAATCACATGTTCCTTTAAAATTCAAGGGTAATCAGTCTGATTTATTGCAAATTTGCACTTTGTGGGTGAATGATCTCACCATCAGAGAAATGGCAGGACACATTCACTCCTCTCCCCCAGCCAAAAGTACACCCAAAGGTACAGGAGCTGCTTGTCCTCCCTCCCTTCCTGACTCCCCATTGTTTTCAGGGCTTTGTGACTTCTGGAGACTGACATTCTGTAACAAAATTGTGATTTATCAGCTGGTTAGAAAAAATGAGTTCTGGGAGGGAAGCAAGACACCACACAGACATTGTTGGAAGTGCTTCGTTCTCACAGGAAATCAAGGGAAATTCTGCGTAATAGGAAAGCAGAAGACACTGAAAAAATTGAGGAGAAGAACCAAAAGAACCAATTTTAAACAGGAAAAATGCCCTCTCCTCTTCTACCAAAATCCTGTGGTGAGGCAAAGCCTCAAGATTTTAGCAAATCCCTTTTGTGAAAGGGATTTAGGACTTCCTAAGAATGCAGGTCATAAGATTTTGGATTACTTTAGATTAATTTGAAATATTTGGGGCTGCACTAGATGACCTTTAATGGTCTCTTCCAACTCAAACCACTCCATGATTTGATGGAAGAACTAGAAATCTCCAAGGAAAAGCTGGAAAAGCACTACTATGCACCTCCAAATCCTACAAAAGGGTTTTCCACTCTTTTCCCACAAGACTATCTTTTTCTGATCACTAATTCCACCAAACTAATTACAGTACTAATTGCTACCAAAGCATTTAATGAAACTAGAAGTTAGTAAAACAGAGTTGGTGTAACAGCATGAAAAATGATCACCATACTTGTGTACAAGATGTAATTAATGAACTGATCACATTGCTCATATTAGAGACAAAACCTGGTCAAAACTGAAATAAATGCTAAGAAAGGCATAAAGAAAGAACTCTGATTTAGATATTTATACTCACAGTTGGTTTCCTTACCAGATAATTCAGCTGTGTTATTCGAATTAAAAGTGCAGAATCCCAAGGCCTGCAATGCTGCATTACTGAGCTCCAAGTTTGGACTGGAAATGTGTGCCTGGAAAAAAAGGAAAAAAAACCCCAAACTCACAGAATCTCAGGTTAGAAAAGTAACTGAGAAATACTGAGTTTATTGTCTGAACACTGCTGGGAAGCTGACAAAAGCAAACACTTGGGGGAAAAATGCACCCATGTGGGAAACCCTCCCTGAACTCCATACACACCAAATCAATAAAACAATCTGAGGTGCTGAAGGCATTTTTGCTCTCTGGAACTTAAACATCTTTACTGAAGTAAATTCTAAACATCCCAAGTTCTTCACTTTGGTTGTATGAGTTATGTTCTCTCACTTGACTCTCCAATTGTTTTTAAACTTCTGGAACAGAAGGAAAAAATGGCTAAGAACAATCTTTACATTAATCCTTTAAAAAAACCTTGACATTTACCGCATATTTGGAATTCTGAAGTGTTTCTAAGGCAGCCACAGCACACCATCTCCTCTGGCTGAAGATAAGATTTGGCTGTCCAATACTGCCTGAGCACATCCAAGAATCTGCATTGTTTTTTCCTGCAGTAATTCCTCATCAAAAAGAAGATCTATTTTGCCAAAAAACCCCGTCCTGCTCTGTCACTACCCTGCATTACTATCAAAGCTTGGACTCCATGATCCTGGAGGTCTTCCCCAAACTTAATGATTCTGGGATTCTATAAATGAACTTAAATCTGAGTCTTTCAATGCCCACTGACCTTGCCCATCAAAACGTATCTTTGTTCATTAAAGTGCAGAGAACTGAATGGAAAAACCATACCTTGAACACCTTGCAGAGCTGAGGGAAGTGTTTCCTGACATCTGCACTGAAAACTTTGCCTCCTTCACCACTCAAGCGACTGCAAGGAGCAGGAGGGAAAACAAACAATATTTACAGGTTAAACACGCTGTAACTGACTTAACTTCCCATTTCTGACACACAGCAGTGTGTTTTCTCGGATGAAATCCACACAACACTGAAGGAGTTAAAGAGCAAAAATGCCACCTCATGGTCTGACCCAGCAGTAAAATCTTGTGCTATAGTACAAAGTGAGTAATGACTCATTTTCTGCTCATAGAACATTTACAAAAATATTAAGGGCTTTCATTTTTTTGTCAGCTTCTATAAAAACATCACAATTTAGCACACAAACTTTAAACGACTTGCTGCAAGTTAGATAAACAGAAGAGCTGGAAAAGCACGTTCCTCATAAGCAGTTCCAGAATGCAGGAAAATCCTGGTTTGACAACCAGCAAGGATGACTTTGCACATACATGAGGAACATCCATACAGGAGAGCTGTAATTATCCCATAAAAACGTTAACCATCAGCTTCTCACTGCAAAACCCAAACCGTGCTAAGTTCAGTCATTCGGGACAACCTGACAAACCTGTTGCTGCTTAATACTTACGTCAGGACTTTTTCTGCTGTCAGTTATTTCTAGAAACCTGTAAAATCTGATATCTGAGTAGCTACAGCTCTAAAAGTCCCTGCAGAACTGAAAGGAGACACAGAGAATGAGATCGTGCCTCTGCCCATGATAAAATTGGAAAGATGCAGGTAAAGGCACAACCTCATGGGGAACAAGCACCTTCCAGAAAAAAAATGCAATTAAAACAAGGCACGACCGCTCCAAAACCCCAAAAAACACAACTAAAAACTTCACCCTTCCCATCATAAAGCTGCAATGCTTTTTTTTTTTTTCCTCGTCACGAAAAGAAAGTTATTATTTCCCAACATTCTTCACACACCTCTGATAATCCCCCAGTAAATCCAAGAGGGGAGGGGGGGCTCTGGGATGCGCAGACCCTGTGAAGATCCACTCCTTCCTCCCTCCTCTTCCTCTCCTTCCTTCCTCCCCTCACTCCTCCCCTCCTCCTTCCTCCTCTCCCTCCCCCCAGCCCCGCATGTCTCCCCCGCGGTCACGCCGCTCCAAACCCTCCCTCCCTGACCGCAGCCGGGGCAGCACTGATCGCCCTCCCGGCCTCTCTCCCTCCCCACGCCCGCCCCGAGCTCTCAGGCCGCCCGCTCCCCTCCGCCAGCATGCGCGTCCCCCCCCCGCGCTCACCTGACGATGGTGAGGTGCGCGTCCGTCAGCTCTCCCGGCGGGGCGGCGGGGTCCCCCAGGGTGTGGAACAGCGGGCCGAGGCTGGAGCCGGCGGGATCGGGAACCGCGGGAACAGCGGGAACGGCGGGATGGAGGCCGGGAGCGCTCATGGCGGCGGCGGCGCCGCCTCCCCCGCAACGCGCGGCCGCCCCTCAGCCACGCGCGCCTCCCGCGCTAAGATGGCGGCGCGCGGGCTCCGGCCAATGGGAGCGCGGCCCGGAGANGGGCGGGGCGCGCGGGGGGCGGGGCCGCCTCAGCGCTGAGGGCGCTCGGTGCGGGCCGCCCCCTCAGCCCGCAAACCCCGGCATCGCGGAATAGCGGCGGAAAAGGGAGGATTATCCATGTCCAACCCCTGTCCCTGCACAGCCACCCCAACAAGCCCGCCCTGCACATCCTTGGGAGCGGTGTCCAAATGCTCCCGGAGCTCTGGCAGACCTCGGGGCCCGGACCATTACGTGGCGAGCGTGGTCAGTGCCCAGCACCCTCTGCGGGAAGAACCTTTCCCTAATGTCCTTAATTTCCGACCTTAACATGCCTTGACACAGCTCCGGCCGTTCCCTGGCTCCTGTCCCTGGTCACAGAGAGCAGAGATCGGGGCTGCCCCTCGGGAGGAAGCTGTAGATCAGCTCAGGTGAGATTAAATCCTTAATTAAGGACTGGAAATTAACCTTATAGCAGCGCTCCAGCTCCATAGGAACCTGCCGGCAAGAGCCGGAGGTCATAAATAAAATATTAATCATCTCGTGCTTTTCCTTATTTTCTTCCCTATGGAAAAACGCTGTTGGTGATCTTGGAAAATGGGAATGCTGTTGTAGGACAGGCGTTGTGAACACAAGGTGGCAGGATTAAAAAGCACATTTTAGATGCAGTTATATCCCATAAATGTGGTGATATAAAACTTGTATCACCACAAAAAATTGTGGAGTACGAATAAAGTGATTGAAATAACCAGGAGAGGAGCTCCAGGTGCTCTCCAGAACAGCCAGAAAACAGGATTATATTCCCAGTGAAATCACAATAAAAGCTCCGAAATGAAATAAATTTAGCCGATCAAGAATTAGAAGAAATAGAGCAAAAATGGTGCTGATTAGCTCAAGGTCTTTCTTGCATGAAATGTTTTTTGAGGAATTCACAAACACTCCAAATTAAATGTAATTCATAGGAAAATTCTTCGTGGGCATTAGATTTCAGGAGATGCGAAGTCAAGAAAACACTCAGAAACAAACTTAAAACTTACTTACTCCTTTAAATAAATAAAATGTGTCGAAGTTGGCAAGAAACAAAGAACTCACAGCAAACCCGGTGTGATTAAAACAGAGGTAGCTTTAATGCTGCTTCAGTTAAAAACACACGGAGAAGGATTTAAGTTCATAAATTTAAAGTAGAACAGTCTTAAATCCGTGTAAACAACAAAAAACACCTCAGCAGTGTCTCCTGAATGTGCTGGGTGAGAATTTCCTCCTGCTGCTTCATCTCACCAGTTTTATTCTCATTACAAAGTCATTCCTTTCAATTTTTAATAAGAATAAGTAAAGAATTACTTAATTCTTTGTAAAGAATTATTTAATTCCTTACTCAGAGAAGAGAAAGGACTTCCAACAACTTTTCTCCCTGACAGAATCCATTGAGACCTTTCTGATTGAGCTGATAATAAAATTAAAACGTGGATCTGAGTGATCCTGTGCTGTTTGTATCGTAAAAATAAGCTTACACTGAAGGCCTTTGGAGTTCAAAAAATCAGTTAATTCCAAAAAAAATTAATAATGTGTAGAGAACAGGAAAAAAAAAAGCAACAGTCCAAAAAATAAATATGTGGAAATCAAGGGAAATAAGGAGAGAAGAGCCTGTTAAGTTTAAAAATAATCAGAACAGTCACACAAAAAGTTGGTTCAAGTGGTACAAGAAATGAGGAGAAGGAGCAGTTTATATAGAAAAATAATTTTTTTAAGTCTCTGGTAGCAAGGAATTCTTCAGTTTTTTACAGTACTTGTATCCTAAAAATAGTTTTCTATTATTCATGTATTTGATAATTTATTCCCTAGTGTAACTTATTAGCAAAACCCCTAGAAAAAAAAAAACAGAAAGAGATGAAAACAACGTCTCACACGAAGACACAAAGATCGGAATTGGCATCAGCGTGGAACCCCTTCCTGCATCGGATTCTTGTGCTCACAGAATCCCAAATTTTCCCGAGAAAAAATTGCTTTTCCCTTGGGATGTGGCGTTCCTGGCATCCTTGGCAGGGCTGTCCAGGGCACTGTACTGGAGCCGGAAACCTCCGGCAGTGACCGACGCGTCTGTCAGGAACTTCAGGGTCATCACATTGCCTGGGCAAAAAAACCCAACATTCTGCCATCAAAATGGGCTATTGCAGATCCGTTTTTGGGGGGTTAAGGTTTTTTGCAGATGGATTTTTGGTTTTGTTTTGGGTTTTTTTTTTTTTTCTGATTTTTTGGGGTTTTTTTTCAGATATTTTTTGAGTTTTTAAGGTTTTTTTCAGATCTATTTTTGGGGTTTTTAATTTTTTTTTCAGATTTTTTTTGGGTTTTAATTTTTTTTTCAGATCTATTTTTTGGGTTTTATTTTTTTCAGATTTTTGGGGGTTTTTAAGGGGTTTTTTCAGATATTTTTTGAGTTTTTAAGGTTTTTTCAGATCTGTTTTTGGGGTTTTTAATTTCTTTTTCAGATTTTTTTTGGCTTTTAATTTTTTTTTTCAGATATATTTTTTGGGTTTTACTTTTTTCAGATTTTTGGGGGGTTTTAAGGGGTTTTTTTCAGATATTTTTAAAGTTTTTTTCAGATATATCTTGGGGTTTTTAATTTTTTTTCAGATATATTTTTTGGGGTTTTTAGGTTTTTTCAGATTTTTTTTGGGTTTTAATTTTTTTCAGATATCTTTTTGGATTTTATTTTTTTTCAGATTTTTTTTGAGTTTTTAAGGTTTTTTTCAGATATATCTTGGGGTTTTTAATTTTTTTTCAGATATATTTTTTGGGGTTTGAAGTTTTTTTCAGATATATTTTTGGGGGGGGTTAAAATTTTATCAGTTTTTTTTGAAGGGGGGGTTAAGTTTTTTTCATATATACTTTTGGGGGGTTTTAAGTTTCTTTCAGGGAACACTTCCCTCTAATTAGGCTGATTTACATTTATTTAGAAGTAATTAATTGGCTTTTTGCTTTTCCACAAAGAGGGCAAATAAATTACCTGTGCTGATGATGTCATCTGGCAACTCATCTCCACAAAACCTGGAAAAACATGGAAAAGGTGATGATTAAAGGATGTGGGAATTCTCCATGGGGCTCAAGGGGATAAATTGCTTTTAGGTCTTCAATGTTTTGACTTCTATGTCAAAAACAATTCCCTAAAGAATTTTTAGGGAATTATCCCATGGGAAGATTTAGGGGAGGAACCATTTTTCAATATCTGCAGGAAATAAATGATGCAAAACAAGAAAAAAAGGAATCTCACAAGGGGTTAAGGAAAAGAAGATGATCCAAAGCTACCTTGCAAAAAAAAAAAAAAAAATCCATTTAAATTATCTGTAAAAGCAAAACAATTGCTTTGCCGCACATGATTTGCAGAGAGGGTATGAAAAGTGGCAGAAATTGGGGGTTTTATCACTTTTTCTGCTTTATTTTTTGGTCTGGAAAATAAAGGTACTTCATACCAAAATATGACTGATAAAAGGTAAGTAAAACAATAACACCGAAGAAAAGAAAGTGAGAATTAATAAGAGAGATGAAATTTAACCCTTGTTCTGGTGTTGTTAGAAAATAACTTTAGCAGACAGTAAATTAATATGAATTAATAAAAATTAATTTAAATTAAATGTATTTTTGTTAACAGTTTAACAGCTCTCACTTTTTAATTAAAGCAAACTCAAAATACAAATATTTGAGATTGCCAGGGGTTGGAGAATTGAGATAAACAGGGAACTAAAAAAACCTTGCAGCTTTCTTTTATCTAATTTAACAAAGCAGAAACAGGCAAAAAATTCCCTGAAACTCTTACCGGGTCTGTGTTAATGACATTAAAGTAAATTACTGGGAAAGATAAATCAGGGAATATTGCAACAGGAATCGGGGACACCTCAGTGGTGCTAATTGGATAAAGTTCCTCTGAGGGGGGAAATCAAGGAAAATAAGGAGAGAAGAGGCTGTTAAATTTAAAAATATTTGGAACAATCACACAAAAGGTTTGTTCAAACGATGCAGGAAATGAGGAGAAGGAGCAGTTTATATAGAAAAATAATATTTTTGAGTCACTGGTAGCAACAAGTCCTTCAGATTTTTACACTGTTCCAAAAAACAGCTTTCAGTTATTCACATAAATATATTTTAGACCTTATAAGCAGCGTTCTTCTCAAAGGAGGGGGGCAAATTAAACAAATTAAACCTTATTCCAAAACCAGCTTTCTATTATTCACATAAGCATATTTTATAATTTATAAGCAGTGTTCTTCTGAAAGGAAAGGGTCAAATTAAACAAACACTATTCTATTCCAAAACCAGCTTTCTATTATTCACATAAATGTATTTTAGACCTTATAAGAAGCGTTCTTCTGAAAGGAGGGGGGCAAATTAAACAAATGTAACATTATTCCAAAACAAGCTATTATTCACATAAGTGTGTAATTTATAAGCAGTTTTCTTCTGAAGAGGGGGTTCAAATTAAACAAACACGATTCCAAAACTTAGATATAGTTCAAACAGCGCAAGAAATGAGGAGAAGGAGCAGTTTATATAGAAAAAAATGTATTTTTAAGCCTTCGGTAGCAGCGAATCCTTCAGATTTTTGCACTATTCCAAAACCTGCTTTCTATGATTCACGTAACCATATTTTATAACTTACGAGCAGCGTTCTTCTGAAGGAGGGGGGCAAATTAAACAAATTAAACACTATTCCAAAACTAACTTTCTATTATTCACATAAGCTTATTTTCTAACTTATAAGCAGCATTCTTCTGAAGTGGGGGGGTCAAATTAAACACTATTCCAAAACCAGCTTTCTATTATTCACGTAACCATATTTGATAACTTATAAGCAGCGTTCTTCTGAAGTGCGGGGTCAAATTAAACAAATTAAACACTATTCCAAAACTTAGATATAGTTCAAACAGTGCAAGAAATGAGGAGAAGGAGCAGTTTATATAGAAAAAAAAAAAGTCCTTGGTAGCAATGAATCCTCCAGATTTTTGCACTATTCCAAAGCCAGCTTTCTATGATTCACGTAACCGTATTTTATAACTTACAAGCAGCGTTCTTCTGAAGGAGGGGGGCAAATTAAACAAATTAAACACTATTCCAAAACTAACTTTCTATGATTCACGTAACCGTATTTTATAACTTACGAGCAGCGGTCTTCTGAAGGAGGGGGGCAAATTAAACAAATTAAACACTATTCCAAAACTAACTTTCTATTATTCACGTAACCGTATTTTATAACTTACGAGCAGCGGTCTTCTGAAGGAGTGGGGCAAATTAAACAAATTAAACACGATTCCAGAACTTTCTATTATTCACGTAACCGTATTTTCTAACTTATGAGCAGCGTTCTTCTGAAGGAGGGGGGCAAATTAAACAAATTAAACACGATTCCAGAACTTTCTATTATTCACGTAACCGTATTTTATAACTTATGAGCAGCGTTCTTCTGAAGGAGGGGGGCAAACTAACCATGAATTTGCGTATGAAATGAGCTTTACCTGCCCACAAAGCCATTGATGTCGTCGTAGCTGTCGTAGATCTCCAGGAAATCAGCCAGGCAGGCCGTGTCCTCCTCCACATCGAACTCCAGGAACTGCAGGTGGATGCGCTGCCCGTAGCTGACCCGGATGTGCCAGTAGCAAACCTGCTCGTTTTCGTACTCGTTTGGGTAGCCTGGGGACTTGAAAACGTGCTTGGAGTCTGTGAAAACTCCACCACACTCTTTTCCTAAAAGAGAAATAAAAGCAGCAAAGTTTAGGGATTGATTCTGGTTGTGCATGGAATGGTTGGGTCGGAGATGGGATTACTCTGGTGTGTTTGAAAGGGAGATTTATTGCTGCAGTCTCATGAAATCGTGAGAACGCCTTCCCAGAGGAAGGTAGCAGTCAGCTGTAGTATGAAGAGTGGTCATAAGATTGCAGGTTACAAGGTTTTTTAAAGGTTACTTGTCTAATAGATAATTGCTACATACTTATATTTTCTTTTTCACACTAACAGTTAAGCACATTTGCATTACACATTTGCAACATTGTGGATTTTTTCATTCAATTATCTATTGACTTACAGTTCTCTGTTACTTTATACTACTATATTTTTAAACTTTTTACTTTATTCTCTAACTACTTCTATATTTAAATTTTAAACTTCAAAACTTTCTGATCTTGGGATTCCGACAGTTGTGGTTGGAATCTTCAGGCATTTTGACCTGGAGGGCTGGAGGGAATCACATCCAGAGTGATAAAGCTTCTTGTGTATTCAGGCAGTCATTCCCAGCTTTTGGAAGAGGATATTTTGGAAGTGAGAGGTGTCATCCAAACCTCACTGAATTCACAGGAAAAGCTCTCATTGCCTTCAGTGGCTTTGGGGCCAGAGCTGTGTGTTTTATGTAGAAGGCATTTGGGATTTCTGGCTCTCTCAAGCTTTACAGCTCTACTTGCAGCTCTCACTGACACTCAGGTTCGTCCTTTCTTCTTCAAAAACCTCTTGCAAGTGTTTCCTCTACAAAAAATAGCTCATGATCACACACCTGGTGCTGTATTCCTGTTGTTCCTGCTGCTCTTGACTCTCTTTGGGATTAAAAACACCCCTGCTTTCATCCAGTGGTTCTTTGGACTTTGGCAGGGACCTCAGGCTGCCTGAATTTAGGCTTTATCCCAGTTCATACTGGGATATGGGGGGAGGGAGGTGCTGTGCCAGGGTATTCAGGGCATTGGGAATTAGGAGCGCTAAGATGGATTAACCCCCTGGGTTTGTACATTGTCCATGAGCCCAGAACTTCCCAGCTCAGCTCCACTCCTGAACCTGGAGAGCTTGTCCAGCTCAGGGGCTGCCACATGAGAAAAACGTGGATTAAGCCCAGAAGAGGCAATGGAGCTGCTCCAGGGGCTGGGGACCCTCTGGAGCTGGGCTGGGAGAGCTGGGAATGTTCCCCTGGAGAAGGGAAGGATCCAGGGAGAGCTCCGAGCCCCTTGCAGGGCCTGCAGGGGCTCCAGGAGAGCTGGAGAGGGACTGGGGCCAAGGGCTGGAGGCGCAGGACACAGGGAATGGCTTCCCAGTGCCAGAGGGCAGGGATGGGTGGGATCTTGGGGAGGAATTCCTGGCTGGGCTGGGATTCCCAGATTTGCTGTGGCTGCCCCTGGAGCCCTGGCAGTGCCCAAGGCCAGGCTGGATGGGGCTTGGAGGAAACTGGGACAGTGGAAGTGTCCCTGCCTTGGCAGGGGGTGGATTGGGATGGGCTTTAAGATCCTTTTCAACCCATTCCATGATCCCATCATTCCACAATCACTCCTCGGTGGAATGAACACTTCAAACACTCAAACATTTCCACAAGTTCCTCTTGCCATCCTTGCCCTCCTGGCGCAGAGCAGGAGCTCTTTTTGCTGAGATTTGTCTCAGTCCCACCTGCAAACAGCCCTGCCAGCTTCCACAGCCCGTGGACACAAATCCCTTCAGCGCTGCAGCCTCGTGTCTGCAGTTTTGGCAGCTCTGCTTTCCTTTTGTGCTCTGACCAAACAGAATTTGGCCAGCAGCTCCCCACAGGCCCAGAGGAGAGGGCTGACAAAGGACACAGTCCCATGCAGTAATTCCAAGGGCAGGAATCTCTCTCTGCAGCTCTCTTTGTGTGCGGAACATCTGGGAACGGCCCCCACCCCTCGGAGTAATTTGATTTACACAAACAAGCCCCAGCTCTAAGAGCACAAACAAAATGTGCACAGCTGTGCAGATGTCATGGCCAGGCCTGGCTCTGGCTCTGCCAGGCAGCAGCAGAGCCGAGCTGAGCTTTGCTTTCCTTCCTGGTGCCACGTTTTCCCTGTGCCCTGCTCAGAGAGGTGGCACCAAGCTGAGAGTGCCAGTGGCCACGGGAATATTGCAGGCACCTGCAGGGCAGCGTGGAGGGGATGGGGAGAGGGCTCTGCTCAGCTTCTTCTCATTCTTGGTGGAGCCCTGATCTGCTTCTCAGATCCATTTTGCCTCATCTAGTTACACACAAAGCACTGCTGGGAGCTGCTGGGAGGTTCGGTGATAAAATCACAGAATCCCAGACTGGTTTGGGTTGGAAGGGACATTAAAGCCTATCCAGTGCCACCCCCTGCCATGGCAGGGACACCTCCCACTGTCCCAGGCTGCTCCAAGCTCTGTCCAGCCCGGTCTTGGACACTGCCAGGGATCCAGGGGCACCCACGGCTTCTCTGGACAACCCTGTGCCAGGCCCTCCCCACCCTCCCAGGGAACAAATTCTCCCTAGGACAAGCTCCTAAGAATTCCACTCCCAGACAGGGCATCCATTTCAGAGTTGTTCTATCTCAGCCACAAAAAAACAAGTGTTAACACCAAATTTCGCCTGTTGCAGGCAGAATACCTCAGATTACGGGCAGAAAGCCCCGAGATTATTCAGATAAATTACAGGCTGAATGCAAAAGAGGACAGAAGAGGAGAGTCGCAGCGGTTGTTCCTCCTCACCGTTGGGGTTGTAGCAGTAGGCGTCCCACCTCTCGCTCCTGTTGAGGCGAATTCCGTAATCAACAATTCCCGTCTTGCCGAAGCCACAGTTGGCTCCGGCTTTTACTATGGGATAACCAACTCTGCCCTTCGCCATCCAGCCAGCGGCACACACGTGGAAACCTGCAGCACAGGGGAAATGAGACGTGGATCTGATGGGTCCTGGGCTGCTCCTATCCAACAAGGTCTCGCTCAGGATGGTGGCTCCACGACCTGGGGGTTGTTGACCTGATAGGAACTGAGCTACGGGGGAGAACACGACACTGAGGGGAGAATTTTAAACAGAGGATAAAATTGAATGGTGTTCTCCACAGTGTGATTACTGGTTCTTGCTCTGAAACCCCAGATCCAATGCAGATGGACTGCACAGTTTCCCCAGGCAGTTTTAAGGGCTCTACCAGCACTTGTAACCAAATTATCCATTGGGTGAGTTTTCCAAGGGTGTTCTCTGCTTCCCTTTTGAAGTCACACAAATTTACTCGATCCCATCTCAAGAGCTCTCAGCATTAAGCTCTAAAAATACACAAAATACTACAGACAAATACTACAGACAGCTAAAATCCCCAAGCATTTGCTTGAAACACTTTCAATTTAAATTTAAATACCTGAAATGCCTCGAGTATTTCTTGCCAAACAAAAAGATCCTGTTAATGCATTTTGTGGCTGAGAATTTAACACCCGCAGCCAAAGAATGCAATGCTGTTCACCCTGCGGTAGAGACCCATCCAATGTTTTCATGGAGAGGAACTGGAACATATTTGTGGCATTTTAGGGCTCTGAGCTCCTCAGAAGAAACAAAAATACCCTTTTCACATGTGTGCTGGTGCTGGAAGCCAGCTTCTGACTCAACAGCAGAGTGAAAAAATGTCTGGAGTGGAGGATATTTTCCATTGTTTTCCCAGCACTCTGAATGAATGAATGAAGAACTTCTTAGGAATCAGCTGGAAATACAGAGGACCCCTCACTCAGCTCCACTTCTCACTCCAAGCACAGAACTTGTTCCCTTGCAGAGAAAATATCTTGACGGAAACAGAAGGTGTTGAGTGGTTGGAGCGAGTCCAGAGGAGGCCACGGAGCTGCTCCAGGGGCTGGAGACCCTCTGGAGCTGGGCTGGGAGAGCTGGGAATGTTCCCCTGGAGAAGGGAAGGCTCCAGGGAGAGCTCAGAGCCCCTTGCAGGGCCTGCAGGGGCTCCAGGAGAGCTGGAGAGGGACCGGGGCCAAGGGCTGGAGGGCCAGGACACAGGGAATGGCTTCCCACTGGCAGAGGGGAGGGATGGGTGGGAGATTGGGAAGGAATTCCTGGCTGGGCTGGAATGCCCAGATTTGCTGTGGCTGCCCCTGGATCACCCTGGCAGTGCCCAAGGCCAGGCTGGACAGGGCCAGTACGTTCTGTGCTTGAGAGCCTGGATAAAAGGGGACCTCAGAGCCCTTTCCAGAGCCTGAAGGGGCTCCAGGAGAGCTGGAGAGGGACTGGGGCCTAGGGCTGGAGGGACAGGACACAGGGAATGGCTTCCCACTGGGAAAGGGGAGATTTGGGTGGGATATTGGGCAGGAATTCCAGGCTGTGACCGTGCTGAGGCCCAGCGCTCCCCATGCTCCGTTACCAAGTCACCAACTCAGGCAAAACCCCACGGAATTAACAAATCCCTCCACCCCGGAGCCCGAAACACCCAAACCACCACCCCGCCAGCCGCCCTCCGGGGGAGCACCATCCCAGGAGTTTTTCCAGACCTATTTTGCGAGCGGCCTCGAGCTGCTGGAGGGTGGCCAGGTGTCCTCCCTCGTACTCGCACACGGCCTTGGCCTCGGCGTAGGTGAGGCGGTACTTGCCGGAGCGCGCCTCGCGGTGGTACACGCCAGCTGCTCGCTCTGCGGGGACACGCGGGGACACGTCGGCGCTCGGAGGGCACCGGCACGTGCCACGGCACTGCGCGCTGGGCGGCTGCTCCTCCAAAGGAAGGGGGAATGCTCAGGTGTGACGTGCGGGAAATGTCGGGAAAGGTCGTCCCCCGCCATTCGAAGGGGTGTGTGACACCCAAAGGGGTGTGTGACACCCTAAGGGGTGTGTGACACCCAAAGGAGTGTGTGACACCCAGAGGGATGTGTGACACCCAAAGGGATGTGTGACACCCAAAGGAGTGTGTGACACCCTAAGGGATGTGTGTGACACCCAAAGGGGTGTGTGACACCCAAAGGAGTGTGTGACACCCAAAGGAGTGTGTGACACCCTAAGGGATGTGTGTGACACCCTAAGGGGTGTGTGACACCCAGAGGGATGGATGTGACACCCAAAGGGGTGTGTGTGACATCCAAAGGGGTGTGTGACAACGAAAGGGGTGTGTGACACCCAAAGGGGTGTGTGACACCCAAAGGGGTGTGTGACACCCAAAGGGATGTGTGACACCCTAAGGGATGTGTGTGACACCCAAAGGGATGTGTGACACCCAAAGGAGAGTGAAGGCTCCCCGGGGATGGCTCCCAGGGCAGGAATTTTGGGAACGCTCCCCGGGGATGGCTCCCAGGGTGGAAATTTTGGGAAGGCTCCCCGGGGATGGCTGACAGGGCAGGAATGTTGGGAATGCTCTGGATCCAGCATCCCGAGCTCTGTGTGCCTTGTGTGGCTCGGGGGAAGCTCCTGCTGGATCCCTATCACAGCATCCTCTTGGCTGCAACTCCAAGGACCTTTGGAAGATGAATCAGAGCTTTGCTTGGAATCTCCAGAGAAGTGAAATCACAGCTACTTGGACAGAGCAGAGGCAGAAATTAAAGGAGGGGAGGAAAATGTGAAATAAAAACATCCGAGCGTGTGTCACAAAGGGCAGGACCAGAACAACTGCTGGCTGACATTTCTGCTGCACAGAAAATTAAAGCGCTTCCCTCGCTACTTTTTTTTTT
>WEKY01012812.1:42219-157823 GCA_013390045.1 Picathartes gymnocephalus | reverse complement strand
GACAACCTAACCCCCAACAAAAATAAAGCTTCTGAGTCACCTAAAGTTCTGGTTCTGAGGATCACAAGAAAGTTCTCAGCCAGTGACAGTGAGAAACACCTGCTGGAGCTACCTGCCAGTCCTGTACACTAAAGATTTCTTTCTCCATCTCCCAAGAGGGGCTTGCTTTGGTAAGCAGTCTTAGAGAGTGCCCACCTTGTGTGGGATTTCATTCACATGAAGTAGGGCAGGTCTGCTGTCCTTTGATAGACAAGTGGATACAGCACTGTCAAATTTCTTTTGTGTCAGAGGAAACATAAGCTCAGCTTTTCTGATACCATGGATGGTATCCCTTCACTCTCTGAAATGCAAATTCTTTCATCACTGTCTTGTTTCCAAAGGTGTAGAGCTGTGAACTCAGCAGGGTAAGGCTGTACTCTCCTATTTCTATTAAACCTTTGCCCTACAGAGTCCAGGATTCATAGTGGGGAAAAATAGGGAATGAGCACAGTGAAACAGTCCATTGCTTACTGTAATCCTTGGATAGAGGAGAGTCCTCTGTACAAGTCTTTGCTGTGAAGACTTTTTTGCATTAATTTTTTACATATATAAACCCCTTTGGAGTGTTGACACAAGAATCTCACCTGAATGCTGAAACTGCTATGCTGCTGGATCATACATTCTCTTTCTTCTCCCTACCAGTCCTAGTTAATCCCACCTTTCCCTTACAAGGAGTTCTAACTTTCAGCCTTTCTTTCTCCAAGGAGCAGTTTTGCATGTAAATATATAACGTGTTCTAGTTCTAAATAGCATGCAACATCCAAGGTGCTAGGAAATATCTTCCCCCTGCCTTGCATACAAAGGATGGAATTGAAGCCTGGGGTACCATGCTCTGGGGTACTCTTAATCATTAGTCACTTGTAGGAGCAGCAGAGGGAGGTTTCTGTTGAAGATGTTAGCAGATAATCCCCTTTTGAAGGACAGGATGAGGAGACTACTTACAGGAAAGGGCTCAGGATTTAAACAGTCAAGAGCTGCTGGAAGAAGAGTAGAATTGTCAGTGCTTCCTAAATGGAGCTGCTCTGGGCAAGTCTCAGCGAAATTCTCACAGGAAAGCCCAACCTCTGGGCCGTTGTCCCTTGGATCTGAAATGAACTCTTGAGAAGAAATGTCAGTCTGTTATGTGTATTGTCCAGGTTATGTCATTAAGATTACATGCTGCTCTTGTATGAAATTGTATCCTAATGTAATTAATAGGGATTTTCCCTTGTCTTCACTGAGCTTTGTGTGATACTGAAGGTGGACGTGTTGGCCAGATATTTTGTCTGAGGACTCATTTATTATTTTAGTCCGAATAAAATGCCTGTTAGGATTTGAAGCTACCTTCCAAACATCCATCTTTTAAGTAAACAGGCAATGTATAGCCAAAATAAACTGTAATTATGATCCTGTAATGATTTGAGTGGTCATCTTTTTTTTTTGTCTTTTATTTATGATTCTTACAAATTCTATACAACTGTTGGGTTTTTTCTTTCATATTCGGACAGAATTTTAGGTATGTGATGAAATTTAACTCTTAGTTACTTAGTACCACTCAGCATAGCTTTTATTTGTTTCAAATTAATGTGAAAGATATTGAAAAGACTGAATATTATGATTGCAGCTCCAAACATACTTAAGTAGTGAGAACTAACTAAACTAAAGCAATTAAACAAACAAACAAAAAAATAGATATAGCATTAATGTAGTGTGAGATATCTCAGTAGTACTTAGTTCTTTCTTGAAATTTATTAATTCTATGTAAAGGATTCTTTGAGGTGCCAGAATAGTTTATATCATGGTAGTTGGAGGTAGACCTCCTGCATGCCATTGAGCTTAGCAGTAGCTTGGCCAACAAAATGAATGATGAAAGTAATAGGCCCAAGACATGTTCCTAAATTAAAATAATTTTGGCATTATGGATTGACAGTTTATTTGATTTTACATTATTTCATGGTTGCCATGGGAAACTGAAACAACTGAAATACTTTCTTTTAATCAGCAGAATAGCTGAGCTGATGCCAGTGACAAGATTCCTTAGCTGAGGAATTTGGGATCCAGTCTATTCAGATTATGCTTGCCTTGTAACAAAGCTCAGCAGACATGTTTTTAAAAGCCCACAAGACTGCAACTAGTTATTTACAATTAAATATTGGTCCTGACCCTGTTTTCAGTTGCAGCAGTAGCCTGAGTATATCCTTGGGGTTTTTTCTGTGAATAGCAATAGTTTATATTCAGTTCATGGTTGTGTCTTATTTGTAAGTTCTTGAGTATGTGGACCTGGCTGTTGGAAAAAATAAGTTGAGTACTCCGTAAAATGAAAATAATCGCAAAAGTTGATTCAGGTAGGCGCTTCCTTCCCTGGGGCAAACCTTGGTTGGATAATTCACTCTACAGGTAACATAAAAGATAAAAAGGAAAGGAGATGAGGCAGACAGTGTCAGGACTGTTACCCCTGCTTAAGTTGAGAAGACAAATACAGTGGTCTGAATGGAGAGGGCTTGGAGTAGCAGCAATATGTGATAGGCTCAGAGTGTACAACACTTAGCAGTCTGAGAGCAGTCAATAATATGGTTTAGAAAGGCTCTCTTTTTCTTACATGCAGACACAAATGAGATATCTGTTTCCCTAAATTTTGTTTGTCACCAAATGAAGAGACTAAGTGCAGGATAACACCTACAAATTTTATTTGTCACGGCTCTGAAAAGGCCATTGCTGAAGAGCTGAAGGAAATTCCTCAGTTTCTGGTTATCTGAGGTATGTCAGCAGCTGCTAGTTTCTTATACAGGTTTGAAAGGGAGCAAAAAGCAGAAATTATGTTGTGCCTTTTTTTGGGAGCTACTTGGTATCATTACCAGTAATGCTGAATCCTGTACAGGGAAGGTACTTCTTGAAGTTGTATAAAATAGAGCTTGTGAAAATAAATTGATGTAAGCATGTTTTTAATGAGCTTGCATGTTTGGTCAGTAATGGTAATCAGTAGTGATTGTATAATATATTTAGACATATACATGATGTCTGGTTCAGGTTCATGCGTTACTTTGATTAAAGAATTAAATCAAAATGTAGTAAACATGACATCCTAAAGTAAATTGAAAACTGAGTAATTGGGAGGTAATTGTAAAAGTAAAATTTCCAAGTGAATGTGTTTTTGACGAGTTCTACAAAAATGCTACATGTTCTGTACTTGGAAGTGGTTCAGTGGTTACCAGGAGGCTGTGTTCAGTTCTGGTGTTTGTACCTTAGGGAAAAAAAAAAAAGAAAGAATGCAAAAGATAGCTCTTCAAAAGTTTAAAAGAGTGAAAAATTGGAGGAAAGCAGGGCTCAGAATAAGAATGTGTAAAGCACTTTCTAATGAAAGGGTTCAGAGTGTATCTATGCTTATGCCATATTTCAGTGGTTCTCCCCACAGAATTTGGAAATTGAACTCATGACACTGGCAATCTCAGTAGGTGTTGTTGGAGAAAAGGTCAGCTCGTATGACCCGAGAAAAGTCTTCAGGGAAGAGTTAAGGCTGTAAGTGTCTTTTTTGATGTAAGTGCCAAAGATGTGAAGAAGGCTTACATTCATTATCTGAGAGTTTTGTGTTTCCTATCAACTAGAGGAAGTGGGTTCTCACAGCACTGGGTTTCATTAAGCTATTTTGGACCCCTGATTCTCTGAGAATTGAGAATTGGAGAAATCAGTCCTGTGACCTGGGGAACAAGTTCCCTAAAACATCAACACCTGAACAGATAGACCCTAAACACTGGTGAAGGTTGTGATAACTGCAAAACTAATTTTGTGGCTTTAACACTTCACCAGTTTTCTAAAGGCTGCTTTCTCCAAAAGAGGCCTGCAATGCACTATAAGATTGGATGGTTGTATCATTTTGTTCAAAGCTGTAAATGCTTTGCAGTGCAGAGTGATGGCTGGAGTCAGGTGAGGTGGTTGCGTACAGCCTGTGATGCCTGGGTGTGTACTCAGCCAGACTGACTGGTGTTGCACAGCAGATGATAGATAACCAGTGTAAGTGTGACATTTTCCCCACCAGACGACGGACGAGCGTGTTCGGCTGCCGGACATCCGGGCGAGCCGGTGGTACCAGTTCCGCGTGGCGGCCGTGAACGTGCACGGGACCAGGGGCTTCACAGCACCCAGCAAGCACTTCCGTTCCTCCAGAGGTGAGTGTTCTCTCACCTTGCCTGGTACTCACTTTCCTCTCCCTCACACCTGGAGCACAGCCTGATCTGCCTGCTTTTGTGGCACAACGTTTTTAACAGGTGGGTTTTTGAGTAGTTTTGCTGCTGACTTTAGAGATGGCGTGAGATTTGTTTGAAGTCAGCAAACAAATTAAAAGTTAAAGGGTCATTATTCTTTTACCTGTAAGGGTTTCCATGAATAAAAATCCTTTGAAACATTTTCACATGATTGGTATCAAACATGACCCTGACCATGAAATATGAAGAACTTGGGTTTCAGTGTGTTAATCCGAGAGGTTTATCTTTTTTTTCTTTTTGGTTATGAGAAATATGTTATTGTCATATGTTAGTAGAGCACTGGAATATTTTGTTGCCTGTATCTAAATAATTGTAGCTGCATTGTTTTGATGGAACTTTGGACCCTCTTAATATAACTTTTCCCTTGCTAGCACTAATTGTAGTGCTTAAGAATAAAAAAGGGCATAAATGCAAAGCAGCGTGTTTCTGTTCATTAGAAAGGCATGCCTGATGATCCACAAAGTAGTGTAGGAATTTTTGTTGATAGTTCTGGTTTTGCAGCTGTTTGGGTAATAAAATAACTTTGGAAATTATTTCTGTACCAGTAAATGGTACGTGGGGGATGGAAGAGATAGAAACAGTTCTCCCATCCTGTGAAGTTCTGGGCATTCTCCCTGGTGTGCTTTTGACCAACATAAAGAAAAATTTTCCCAGATGACTCTTAGGCATAGTATAGGGGTTAGCACAAGCCAGAAACTATTCCCGTTAGACAGATGATCTGGATGTGGTCACCCTCTCTTTAAAGGCAGTCAGTAATGTGGGCATAGCCAGACCACACTAGTTGACTTTAGTGCCAACGAATGAGATCCAGCACTCTTCACTCTATTAATAGAAGCAGTTTCTAATAGAAAGACTTGTTATTTTAGTAGTGACAGAATCTTTATGCTGATGTAACTTTGCATACTTTGAAGAATGCATTTCCTTCTCTTTCTGCAGACAGAATTATCTTGCAGTACAGGCAGTTGCCATCTTTGGGTTCCTGTGCTGGCTTTTAGCTTGCTCTTCGGCCATAGCCAGTCCTAGAAGAAAATCTTTTTGGAGGTGCATTTATAGAGGCATGCAAGTACTTTTTCTGGTATGGAAGGTTTAATCACTTACTGAATAACTATATGTTAGCCTTAATAATTTTTTTGTGCTCTAACCATATTTGTGATAGGAAGGTTGGCTGGCATAGCTGTCCCATTACTTCTGTGACAACAAAGCTTTTAATGTATAAAAGAAGTATTATTTTAAGAATTTATGATACTAAAGTAGCATACCATTTCAGTCACATAAAATAGTACAGTTCCTTTGAGCTGTGTTGAGTTTACTGTAAGGACCCTTCAGCAGCAGTACCTTTCTCTTTACTTCTTGAACAGCACTTCAGCAGATACAGCAGTTTGTTTGCTGAATCTGGCACCAACTTTCTTTTAAATTGAGATCATTGACAGTTGTTTTACTGGGTTTGTAAATATTTTCCAACTATTCTGCTTGAAACCCCTATTACTGCAATTAAAGAAAGGTATATCATGGTAGCACTGAAGTTTTGGCTTGAACATGACGTTTTCAGGCAGGGTTTGTATTACTTTCAAAAAAATTGGTCCCCTACTGAGTGTGCTAGCCCTGCTCAAAATACCATCCTTGGTAATGAATATAAGAATATCCTTGGTAAGTCATCCTGCGAGTCTCTTTAGCCCAGAATCCAGCCCCAGCCAGAGGTGGGTTTCTGGATAACAGTGTAAGGGCAGGATAAGCACATAGGGGTATTTATTCAGAATAGTCTCCCAGCTGGCAGTAATTTGTGTTTGAGGAACTTGTGGTTTTGAAATCATTACATGAATACCAGAGTTCTCTTGTGGTCTCTGCAGCTACCCCTGAAGCACTTGCTCTCCTTGAGAACTGCTCACGGCTGTCTAGTGGAGGTGGAGAGCACTTCCAGGACTTTGTGACGAGGGCAGTGGGAATCAGTAGTACCTCTGCATACTCTTACCTAATAAACCAAAATTTTGATAATGGCAGCAAGTATGTAGTCACCATTCTTCAAAAGGCTTCTGTAACTCTCAAAATAACTGTTTTCAAATCTGAACTCCAGCCCTTGGCAGAGGATTGTGAATTGACAGATGAGCAGCAGGGAGTTCAGTTAGCTATCAGCTTCATAGCCCAAATCTGCCTAGGCTGGCAGCTCATTTGGCCGTTCTAGGGGCTGTGGAGCTGTCAGTGGTTGTTATAAAGATGTTGAGTTTGCCAGATGAAACGTGTAGTCACTCTAGGTGACTCACACGAAGGTGCTGCTAGCTGCTGACTGCTGGGAATGATACTGGGATGCTTCGATTGGTATCTTTGAGCCTCCATGTCCCCAGGTAGGCAGTCAGAGTGGTAACAGTTATAGTGTCACACTAACATTTAATTACTACTTTGGAGCTCAGTGGGAAGTGACAGCCCCTGCCTGGTAGAGAGGCAAGAAACTGCTGCTCAGATGTGCCTAGTTTTTTGAGTGCCAGCATCTACTGGGCCCTGCTGAGCTCCTACAGGCACATTTAACCTCAAGTTTGGAAAAGAAGTGTGGATTTTGGCACATCACCTTTGGAAGTTTGCTGCCTGTCTGTGCTATGTTTGAGTGAAGCGTGGACAGAAATTCACATCAGAGTTTCACTTCACCCTGTTGTGCCAAGACCAAGAGATTATTATCTTGGTCAGACTTAGCAGAAGGTTTCATCAAAAATAAACTCTTTGATCAGGAAACATGACAGTAATTCCTAAGACACTTTCTCATGCAGGATACTGAACTTTTACCAATTGCTCGTAAGTAATAATGAACAGAAAATTATTTGGGTTTGTTTTTTTCTTTAAAGGAGGACAAATATGATATTCAATCTGATCTAGGGAGAAGTGTGGCACCACAAAGTCTCTGTCAATAAATATTTTAAGCTGCTAAGAGGAATATTCAGAAATGTGCTGTAATTACTCAGAGAGAGAATTTTTGTCTGGTTACCACAATAATGTTTTATACTGTTTTCTGGTTTTGAAAATGCAAAAACATGATCTCTAAGTAGACACAGCAAAATAAGGTTTTGTTTTATTCAAAATGATGTTAAGTCTTCTGAGGTAATTTCCATCAACTTCTCTATCACTAAATAAAGCTCCTCATTTTCCAAAGTAATTTAATTTCCCAGTCATGAAAAAGACAAAACCAGGAAAACAAGAGTATTTCATCAAGCATTTCAACTCACCATTCTTCATCTAGTTGTGTTTTGAGGTCTGATCTGCTGCAGCTTCTGATGCTCTTATGCTGTAAACATTTTAGGTGAAGGTTTATTAGCTGTTATACCCCGCCTCGTGTTCATCTATGGCATTAATTTGTAAATAGTAAATAAAGTGAAATGGCTCAGAATTTTTCAATATTCAAAGCTTAGGCAGAGCTCTTTGTTTTAATGCTGTTTATTTATTTTTTATAAAGGAAATGAAGGGTTTGCATATGCTTGTCTGACATGACCTTTCACATGGAATAAAGCGATGCTTTGTTTTGCCAAAATGCAGTTCCAAAACTTAGGAGAAATGCAGGTTGGACTGTGTCTGTCTGAGGCAGAGTGGCTGGAAAATTAAGTGAATACTGCACCTAGAAAGTGGATTCTTTCATATAAGTGGGACTGTGCACATGGACTTTTACATTGATGCTGTTAGCTAAAATTGATGTAAATTTTCTGATATTTTGACAGATTTCCACTTCTCTTTTTGGGGTTTTTAAATTTTGTGTGCTTTCCTTTTTATCTTTAATTGAGTGGCAACAATTTGCAATAACAGCAATAAAATAAGGTAACTGAATACCTGACAGAACATTTTTGACCCATAAAGATACAAATATCCTTCTATTCATATTTAGACTGGCTCTCTCCAAGCTGTTTCCTTTCTTCTGGAAGCAGGAGAGAACTGTTCCTGTAATCCATAAATTAGTCTCCTTGGATGAAAACTACCTGTGTTTTTCTTCCAGTAAGCAGGCACTGGATAGCCTAACCTAACTGGTCAGAAACTGCTTGCCACTAATAATACAATTTGTAAAGTGTTGTGTTTGGTTTAGAGTTTGTAGGCTATTTTTTTTCCTAGCTTTTTATAATTTGTGATGAGAATGAACTCTCAGAAACAGAGACTTCAGTTAACTCTAGGACTCAGTGTTAGGCATTTCTATGTCATATATTATCTCACTGGTCTGTAGGTAAGTACTGTGCCGTTTCCAGAGACAAGATCAACACAATGAGCCCAAACCATCTGACCCTTCCACCTCTGCTAAAGGTTTTTCTCTTCACCATGAAGGCAGCTGCCAGCATACACTGGATAGATTGTCAAGCAAAAGGAAGCAGACAACATTGTTTTCAGAGCACATAAGTACCATTCTGGATGTGATTTCATGCATACATTACTGAGTGTTAGAAAAACCAGAACAGACACACACTCACGGCAATAAAATTCTTTCTGTTGCTCCTTTGAGACCAATGATTTTTTTATGCTGTTGCACAGCTGGTTTATGTGTGCCATTTCCATCGGGCAGAGCCAGTCCTCCTGCTTATGCCATGGAACTGTTTAATGGTTGGAAACTTGTCTGTAGAGCAGCTTCAGCAGACTTCTAGAGGTGGAAGGTCTCATGTTTGAAAGATAGCAATGGGAGATCTTTTTTAAGCCAGGAAAAAAGCTCCATAAAAAAGGGTTTAAATTATTGTCACACTTGCTCTTATTTTTACATCTCAGAGTGAGAATTCTGGTTCCAATGTCATTATTCCCATCTCTGACACCTATTCCAAATCATTTATTGTTTTCACTACAGTTGCCACATTGAAAGACAAAGTGGATGCACTGCAGCAGTGTGTATGATGTGATTCATGTGTATAACTTGCCCATATTGTTTTTTAAGGTTGCAAAAGTGTTTCCAGATCCTATTGATTTAAAGAATTTTGGAAAATATAAACTATTACTATGTACACAAATATGAGTGTAGAACATGTGCATTTTGAAATGGTGATGATGTGAGGGTTTTCTTTCTTTCCTGTATTTGCAGCAAGAAATCCTCCCTTTTGGGGACTGGAGGCAGAATTTTGCTTGTGATGGCTGAGTAGCCAGCAAGACAGGAATGTAAGTCCTTTGGGTATACTCAAGCCAAACACAATCCAGACAAATGGAGTACTTACCCCATGAGCTGGAACAGCAGCTTCAGCCTTGACCTAATGAAGCTATCATTTCTAGCAGTGAGAAGCGATTTACTTGTCAGGCTGCTGAGACCAGAATTTTTTTGGAGTTGAGGACAGCTGTCTGTGCCAAATTCTAGGATATATAGAATTATTTGTATTTTATTTGTGTTGTCATATAAACTGCAAAGAAAAAGCTGCAACTAGCATCGCTCTTTCTGCAAACCAAAGAATTTGATTTAACACTCAGATAAATTCATGTATATAAAGTTTCAGTACTTTACATTCGAAAAACTGGCAGCAGTTTCCATTCCAGTAATTTTATGTATCTGAATTATATATGTGGGCAGTCAGTCAAAGGGATCACAGGTATATGAAGACTAACGGTAGAATGGCTGTTAGGCTTTATAGTCAGCAGAACATCACTTTAGCTTTATGGTTAGGTTAACAAACACCTTATGTAGTCAGCTTTATGATTCAGTACCAGTTAGTGGACCCTGAAGTATTTTAGCACGAGCTGTGTAGTGCTTTTGATATCTACACAGACATAAGCACAACAGACCACCTTGTAGAAGCATGACTTTTCTGCAATAATGCAGAAAATTTCTGCACTAATGTAGAAAAAAACAGCTAATCTGTTATCTGGTAACTAGGTGGCATGCATCGTAGAGGAGCATGCTCGTAAACATGTCACAGGTTTTTTTGTTTTTCTGGGTTCTTGGGTTTTTTTTGAGAAGCCTAGGGGGTGTGGGAGGGTTTTAGCTGTTTCTTTGAAGGTGGGGTTTGGGTTGTTTGGTTTTTCTTCCTATTAACAGAGATCACATTATCTTACCCTGCTATTTCTTCTCACTTGTCTGCATTGCTGGTGAAACTAAATCCTTTCAAATGAAGAAACAATTAATATTCTTGGGTTCTTAACTTACAAAATGATCATTCTGTCACTTGTAATAGTGATGAGTGTCTCAGAAATATATCAATATAGATGAATAAATTATAGTGGTATTGAAATACTTAATGTGGAATAGATTCTAATCGGATATAAAATGCTCACTGTCTTAATATTTCAGGTAATACACCCCAAATCCATGAAATATTTTACTGATGCATCAATACAAGCAGGCAGGATTTTTTTTTTCCGATTGATTAAATGCAAAACTGTAATAAGTTTTGTTTATCTTTGATATTTTATGTCTTTATGGCTTATTATTTTCTTAAGCTGTCTACTAGTTTTAATAAAGCTCTTATAGAAAATGTGTTACTTTCAATGTCTCACCTTTTCATGTCTGTTAGCTGCAGATCTCCTTTCTGTCTTCTACCACCACCACTGTTCCAGTTCAAAGGCATTTTTGTGGATGACATTTGAAAGGCTTGCAAAAGAGTCTTTGAAGAAAGAGGGCATTCAGGAAAATATCTGCTATTGCTGTATTGTTTCACATGTATATTCCTTCTAAGAAGACATTCTTTCTATCCTTAACTGTCATTACCCAATGATTTTTAATGCAATGTTTGTGTTCTCACACAGCAAAGTAGAAACACTAACAGGTTTTCTTTCAAGTGTGGATCAGCATTTTGTCTGCAGACTGGACTGTGTCTAGTGAGCACAGAAGAAATGCTACTGATAAAGTAATGTTTTAAATAAACTGCAGTTTTAAAAAGTACAGGATGATATGCTGGTGCTGTGGAATACAGAAGAAATTATCTATTCATCAGTACATGCATAACTCTTTCTTACTGCTTTCTTTTGCTGGAATGGAAATACAAACATTTGAAAAGAAATAATCTAAATTTGGTCATTTGCTTTTAGACTTACAAAAAATTGGTGAAGAGAACTTAAAAATATTTTTAATCATGTAATACACTATGTCCAGAAGAGCTATTTCATTTAACTTTTAGATCTTTTTTTAAATGACTCTCTCTCTTGTAGAGGCAGAATGAAGACACACATGCTTTATAGTTTGAATTATTTTTGCTTATATCTGACCATTGGGAAGATATATTCTCTGAAACACTTTAATTTTATCCCATATGTTTTGTATACATAATACATGATGCATAGTACTTCTGGGAGATAACCTGAATAATTCACCTACAGTAATATGATCATGTTGCACTTAGGTTATAAATGTTTTATTTCCCTATTATAATGTCATATAACATAAAAAAGCCCCTAACATTTTAAATAAGTGAAGATGAATGCTTAATAAAGGTCTTAGATGTATGAATCATGATTCCGTTTATATTGTACCTCAATTACATTTTATACCTACTTATTAAATAATAGAAGTAAATGAAAAATTGTATGAGACAATAGTACAAACCATTTAGCCAAAATTTTCTTTATTTCTGGAATAAATAGTTTTGCATACTTTGAGATGGAGTGGTTGGCAACTTCATAGGTAAGGAAGTAAATAGTGCTTCTCCAAAGCCAGAAAAAACCAAAACAACTGGCTTGCTAGTGGATTAAATAAAACAAGTGAGAAGTGAGGCATTCTTACTATTTGGAATTTACGTTAAATTTCCAGAATTCTTGAGTATGCTTTGTAACTTTTATGGCCAAAAGTTAGGTTGAATTATATGTATGAGGAAACAGGGGCATCCATTACTGTTTAACTAAAATGGAATGTGTGAGGAAACAGGAGCATCCATTGTTATTTCAGCAAGAGTCCTGTTTAGTAACCGGAATAAGTCATTATTTCACATCTGCTGATCTTTAAAAGGGAAATGCTGTCTTTTAAAATTCTGAATATGTCTTTTTTTATAAACTAAATGATGGAATTTTTCAGTGAGACCATTTTTCACAGGGATTATCTGATGAATTAAGTAAGCCTGGAATGTTTATTTAACAGCTCATTTACAATTATAAAATAATGCAGATGAACCATACATTAAATGAATGTATGATATCCCATCCTCACATCTCCAGTTTTACTTCTGGTAAATAAGCGATGGGTCATATAGCTATAAGTTTGTAACATGTCTTAATTACTATGAATTTCCTTTACTCTTCTTTTACTTTTAATATATAATATACTTTTAATTTTTTTTTTTTTTTTTGTAGTCTCACTGCTTACTTCTATGTAAATTCTGTTTTTGCACTTTCCGTCTATTTTGTCATCAATTTTTGGCTACCACAGACATTTAAAAAAGGGTAGAAATTAAAAAGTGGGTGTAAAAGTAGGAGTTGGTAGACAGCAAATTGGACTTTCAGAATCTTTGTTGTAAAATCTTCATTGATTCATATTACTTGGGGCCAGGATATTATATAGTGAGTCCACAAGGAGGACCTTACATTCAATATTGGAAAAGATTCAATATTGAATATTTTCTGAATATTCAAATTCTGACTATCATGTGTTCATGACTCCAGAGCCATCACTAAGACAACCGAAGGAATACTGTCTCAGGTGATATTGACCAGGAGCTGAACCAGAATAGTGAAATAAATCACAAGGGTAGCTAATTGCTTTTTGACTTTCTAAAAAACCCCTAGAGATTTTTACCACAGCATAATACATCATTGCGCTTTAATTACATTTATTCTAAGGAAGTGTTTATGTCCCATGGTGGTACATATCAATACTAGAATTTTAAAGAAAGATTCAGTGTGTCAAAACATAATTTCATCATCTGAGAATTATCTGGCAATGAAAAAATATTCAGTGTTTCAGCCATACAGTTCTGTGGTGACTCAACAAGGCCACTTGTAGGACCTGAGTGTTTTACACTCACTATGTATTTAAAGTAGTGAGTGACAGAAGGAAAACTGATAGTCTGGTACATTTTGATAAAGCTTCATCGTGTATCTGAACTATCAACAATACAGAATAATCAAAAAACTAGATGCTAACCTATAATTTTTATTTCAGTAGAGTTTGAATTTCTGGAATTTACAAGAAGTGATACCAGTTTAGGGAAGTCTTTGCCTGGATTTTCCTCAATGTAGTTAGAGTGTTTCATCCACCTCATGAATGCCTCATAAATACATGAGGTGAAGGTATTCTTTACCTTATTGAAGATAATTTTTACCTTAGAATACTTTTTTTTTTAAATTCTAGATCCTTCTGCTCCACCAGCTCCATCTAATATCAGGATTGCCAATATCAGTGCAAACAATGATGGGAGTGTAAATGCAATGATTACTTGGGATCTTCCAGAAGAGCCTGATATCCCAGTGCACCACTACAAAGTCTTCTGGAGCTGGACATACAGCAAATATGTAATCCCAGCAAAAAAAAAGAGGAGGAAGATTACTGATGGGGTAAGAAAGAAAGAAATCAGTAAATGGGACAGAAGTACAGTTTATTTCTAACACAGAACAGAGTGTAAGTATAAAATGTGTGATAAGTGGCAATGATTTCAGCCACTGGTAAAATAGTAATTCTAATTTATAACATCACAAAGCCTATAGACAATTTTCTTACACTTGAACTCAGGGAGAGAAGTGAAGTTCTGCCTTAGAATACAGGTAAATACTGTAAGATTTTTCAGGAAAGATGAGTGAAAAATTAAATGCTGTTAGTCTTCTAAATTTAAACTTACTCAATTAGTGCTTCTTACCGTGTCTATTTTATTTAAAAAGCTTGATATCATCTGTCACATTGTGCTTTCACTACACAAGTAAAACTTGCTGCACTATCATAGAGAGTAATCGTTAAACAGTCAGTATAGGTCAAAGGGACAAACATACCTAAAACTCTTTAAATAAACTGCTGTACCAAAGTTATGGCAATATTTCCTTAGCACCAAGTTCCTCTGAGTTTCTTAAATAATGCATTAAATATTGCTTTACTGGAAGGCTTTTTGTTATTATATCCTTAAACATATTGCATATTATTTTAAAGCAGTTAGTAGAAATAATTAGATAGAAATAACAGAAATCAGTTAGACATAACTTGATTTTCAGTGCTTTTGATAGTGAGAATTTGGTCCTGTGTCTGTGTTAACACTGTGCTTTGGCTCCAGCTGCCCATTGCACTGTGATGAATGGCAGTCAGAGGGTCACAATTCCCTCTCTGTTCCTCAGTCACCAAACCCTGACAGAAGTAAAGGCAATGAAGGCTGTGTGATTAAAGTGAATTTGCACAGAAAGGAAGGTTAATTCTTTATTGTCCTTTAAAAAAATAATTGTGGCAAGGTAGGAATAGGGTTGGACTGTGCTACATAGAACAGTTTGTGTTCCTCAAGAAACCTGACTATGGGTAAAGATCTTCAGGAAAGAGATTTCAGCTTAAAGATATCAGGGAGCTTTCTCTCTTCAAGCTGATCCTTAAATCAGAAACCCTAGAAAATTTTAAAATTGAGCTGGGCCTTTAATACCTTTGCTTAGGGTACTTCCTACATACAAATAATATTAAAACAGATCCGTTAGAAACATTACAGTAGTTGAGACCAATTTATGATCTTGAATATAGGGAAATATGAGGTGTACTTTATAGAAAAGGCAGGCTCTTACAATATCTATCATATTACTCCTGACTTGTACTTTTTCTTCTGCAGCATGTCATGAAACTGCACAGCAATGCCAGTGAGATTCAAGACATTCCAGATGCTAATGCTAATCAATGGTCATTTCAATATTGTAGCAACTATTAGGCTAAAAATGGAAAATGCAGGAACATTTAAAAAAACAAAAACGGAAAGGTGGAAAAATCTTAATTGTAAAGATCACTGAAGATTATTTTTGTCCAGTTTTTGCCTTCCGTTGTAGCCCAAACCAAGTAATAATTTCGAATTGATTTCCATATGAATTCATTCCAGGTAGACGTTGAATTAGTTTGACTACAATATTGACAATGTTAATCAAGCATTATGGTCAATATGTCAGCACTAAACAAGTAAAGATAATTAATATTAAAATGCTTTTTGACATTCCTTTTTTAACATCCCAAGTGTTAACTATGGGATGGTTACCTTGGTACATGGTTATCTTTTTTACTCTATACTGACTGTCAAACTTAAAAGGCACAAGGAATTCTAACGAGAACATGGAGCAGTATTTTCCACCTGGCATATGGACTAGAAGGATATTTTAATAATTATATCTAGACAAAATAAAATACAAGGCTACTGAGAAGGCTGGACTTTCCTTTACAATATCATGTGCCTTGCATTAATGTATGGGTTTTTAACTGGAGAATGATAAACTTAATCTGTTGTTTCCCCATTTTATACACCTCAGTGACATTGGAAACTGTATTTTTTTCTGTTTTCCGTTCTATTCAGGGAAAGTGTTCTTTCCAGTGAGAGAGTATTTTTGGTTGGTGTTTGTTTTTTAAATTTTATTTTCAATAGTTGAAACAAATAGAATGTATTGACAAATGTATTAAATGTAGGACTTTAGCTATGTTCAGACTGGCTGTCTCTAGAAAAAAGTTTTCAATTGCTTTACTAACACAGAAATTAGGAAATAAAATGCTTAAATTCCTTTCGCTAAAATGATTTTGGCATAAGAGAAAAACCTTGTTATGTAGAAGAAAACCCCTTAGGTTTTGCCTAAACAATAGTTTTGAAATTGCCAAGAAACTGCCAAAATTAGGCAAACATCCAGTAGGTTTTTAAAATGACTCAGAAAAATGAGAGTCCAATTAAAGACATCTTTTACAGAAAAGAAATTTTGCTCTGAAATTTATATATGAGTTTTCTTACTTCAAAAAGGTAGTGTGCCTAAGATAACAAGCCTGCTTTTAATAAAGGCCTGTGTTTCAGCAATATTATAACTGCTTTGTATATTTATTCTATTATAGGCCCAAAATTATGTGGTCCTGGAGGGGCTCCAACCCAACAGCAACTACAATGTAGAGCTGCAGGCAGTAACACGCTGGGGTCAGATACGCCTAAAAAGTGCTAAGGTTTCTCTCCATTTTAGCACGACTCCGGACATCAGGAATAACAGTGAGTAATCATACTCAAACACCTGAATGCTTTCTCTCTCCTTTATCTAGAATTTGTATAATGATTTCTCACATTGTAAAAAATCATTTTCTTAAAGCGGGCTGTTCCATAGCACTATGATCATCTCTTGGTCAAGTTGAGTAACCTTTTCATGTTAAATTTCTTACATAAAAATAGGTGACAGTTTTTGCCTAATTCTTTGATTTAGACTCTACTCACCTAAAATAAGCAGTTGCAAAGAAAACTAAAGCCTTTGCATAACTGTAGTGTTAATATTTTTTAGATGAAATACAGGTATAAGTACTGACTGTGTTTCTAAATGGATGGAGTAAAACCATTTTTGTGTGTCTTAACTGGACAGTATTAACCTGCAGTGTTTTTCAAAATCCTGGCTATTTTTAGCAGCCTGTTAATTCAAATTTTTGGAACACAAAAGCTTGTGTCTACTATGAATTGATATACAAAACATTGACTCTTCTTTTAGGGAATCTAAAACATTCCATGTCTGAGAAGCATTCATTCTCAAAATAGTGTACACATAGGACCCACATTCAGATTAAAATCTCAATATGCTTAGATGTTAGGTTATATATTGTTAAGGTCTTTAGAACCTCACATGCTAAGTAATATAATTGCAAACTGTATCTGAATCTGGCAGTAAACCATGAGTCTTAGCTTTGGTTAAATGCTGTTTATACAACTACAGTACAATACTGAATTGCTGTCCCAATTGCTGATCGTCGCTGATTAACTAATACAGCAGAGTTCTGATAATAAGATGTTAAAGAGTATGATTTTAATTATTCTGCCCTGACTCCATTTCATTTTCTGTTCAATTACATTCTTGCTTTAAAGTACACTCAAAGTTTAAACTTCTAGGCATTTTCATAACAGAACTGTAATTACTTTCAACCTCACTAATCAAGTGCTATTGTTGCCATATTCTGTTTGGGTATATATAAAATATTGTAATGTAGTTGTGAGTTATAACAGACCTTCTTGTCTGGGGTTGCTTCACATATTAATGTACCAAGAAGAAAAAATAAGCCTAAGTATCCTTCTTTTTCCCATCTTAAACTAGTCTTTACTACTTTTTGGGCCATCTTGAGAGACACCAGAAGGTCAAGTTTTCATCTCTTCCATACACTGAGTCTTTGCTTCAAATCCAGACCAGAATATCAGCTTGAATCTCCACAGTCTGTATATTAGGCAAGTTTGGGTTAAATCCTCAGTGAGGCCCAATGTAAGTGAATATAAGGGTTCTGCCTTTTCCTTATTGGCCCTCCTAGATTGTACCTGTGGTTTTTTTCATACCCTAGTAAAGCAACCTAGTTTGCAGGACTAGGCATAATGTCAAAATCTTCTTACAGTTACCACATTCAGTTCTCTTTCCTTTTCTATGTGCACACAGGAGATGTAATAGAGAAAAAAATAACTGTGGGAACTGGGTGTTTAATTCCACACGCTGAGCCATTGAGCTCCGCTAAAAGCTTATCATTGGTGTTTATGAGAGATTTCAAATTTGCTGATTCTTTTCCTAAGAATTTTTTGTGGGGTTTGCTACTTTTTTTCTTCTCTTTCTTTCCCCCCTGCAAAGTTCACTAGATAAACAAGCAACATTTTTTTCCACACCCTCCCCTTACCTTTTTCCACACCCTCTCCTGCTCCTTTTGGTAAAGTTTCTGTGAACTTTTGGCTCTCGGTGCTGAACTTTAAGATATTTAGTTTTCAGTCCAGTCATCTTGACTGTGATGTCATCACATGACATCACAGCTTTAAGGAAGGACATGTAGCTGAGTTTGCATTATATCAGAGAATCTTGGTGCTGGGATTTTAGCTGTGTGAGGTTGGTCTGTGTCCTGCTGAGTGGGAGAAAATTCTAGATGCCATTATATACGACTAGCCAGAGAGAAAATGGACAAGCTTTTGAAGTTCTTTCTCTCATTTTGTTATTAATATAGCTTTATAAATGTTCCCATCTTGGGTGCAGGGATAACTAATCAACTGATCTTTGTCATTGGTACTCCTGACAGTAGGTCAGACTATCATAATCTTTAAAAATTATAGTAAATAAAGACTTTCCATATCACAAAAGCCTTCTAAATTGAAGCTGAGTAATTGAGATATGAGCATGTCATTTTTGGTACTGTTCCATACTTACTGTGAGAAACCCTTTCACTGGTAGGGGTGTATTAGCTCTCCATGGCCTCATTAATGTTCTGACTGTCTTGGTCTATATCACTCCTGGGTTTATGTTGGGAGAATAAGAACTTTGTTTCAGTGCTCCCCTCTCCAAAACATTGGATTTTTCAGAATCTGATGCAGGTCACATCTGAGTTATTACTTTTAAATCCTCTACCAAATGGAGCTCATTTATGCTATACCTCACATGTGACTTCGGGTGTTTCATCATTTTCTGTCCACTCCAGTGTCACCTCTTTCTTCTCATTGTCACAGCTGGATTTAAATTCCTTCCACAGTTTTGCTTGGATACCCTGGCCTCTCCATGGTTATTCTGCTTCAGAAAACAGACCATCAGTAGTTTTTTGTGAAAGTGTGCTATCTACTTATGTCTAATTAGTACAGACTTTCTAATGCCTTCTGCTTTATTTTGCTTTACTGGGGTGACCATTTTGTACTAAAAGGTTCATTAATTGTTGTATTGTTTTTTAAACTAGAATAAAACTGTACGGACCAAAATATCTTTGTAATCTCATATACTTCAAGTATTTTGACTGTTCAAATTATGAACATCCATTTATTTAATGAGAGGCATTTTCTTTTTAACTGGAAATCAGTTCCTGCACCAACTAAAACAGATAAATTTTTTTTTAGGCTATTTCAGTAGTAAGTTTATAGACAAATCTGAGCATCCCTTCTCCTAAAGTCATGAGGTAAAGGATTCAAGATTCTTTGAACCTAAACCACTGATATCACACACTTTAATCGATAGAGCACTCTGCTGAGAGGTGCATTTAGGCCTTTTTGGACTTTTTTTTTTTAATGGCTAGATTATAGCTTACATAGAAAAGCAAATAAAAACTACTCTTGGAGGAGATGCAAATTCATCTTCTATATCTCACTCAAGTTAGTTAGGTACAGAGCCAGTCCTGCTTGATGTACTTTTGAGAATACTCAGAAACAGATGGAGAAATATGAATAAGAAACAAAAAAATGCCTAAAGTATTATCTAGGACACGACATTTATGGCTTATCTTTATTTTGGGACTTCCATGGCCTTTGGGAGGTAATTCCAGATGCAACATGCCAATTTTGCTGAAGTCCCACTGTCAGATGCTCTGCTCTGTGCTCTGGTTTTTAGGTGTCTGGTCCTATTGTCAGAATAGAGATAGCCCATATCCCTCTGAAGTAATTTAGTCCTACAGACCTCTGTGAGCTTTGACCTCAGCCCTCTGGAGTTACGTTTCCCCACACTCAGAAACGTGTTGCCTCACTATATTTGTGTGCTTCACTTCTGGGAAATGTAGCAAGATTCTTGCTTGATCTTTATATAGAAATATTCTAAATTGGTGTCCTGGTTTTTGTAGAAGTGGAGCAGAGAGAGAATAGCAAAGCAGAGATTTAATAAAATTAAAATAATTTAAATTGAGGATACCTAATAGATTTTAGTTTGTACTTCTCTATAACTTTTTCATTTTCATCTAGGTGGTAGTAACATTATGGTTACCTGAAGAAAGAATTTCCTTAAGTTTGGCAGTTTAATTTAAAACAAAAAGACAAAATGAAAAATCATATCAGATTCAGCAAAGGGCTGAAGTAAAATTTGGCCATAAAGCAAGTGAGTTTCAATTGAAGCTGCATATAAGGCAAGATGTTCAAGTTCATATGTTACTTGTGACAATTAATGAAACCTGAATCTTTCCCTTTTTCTCTCAAGTATGTAGTTAATAATTTGCCACTTCCTTATTACTCGACTCTTTAGTTTTAATTTAGGTGTAATACTGAATTAAATACAGGTTTGGTTGTGTTTTTTTGTTGTTTATAATCTGACCCTCCTAATTGGATCAGATAGATTTGCAAGTGTGCAGTGAAAAGTGCAGTTTGAATGAATATTTCTTTGCAACTGAAAATATCTATAAGTTCTGTCAACCCTGCTAAATGTTGATAAATTGTTGCTGAACAAAATGCTTGATGAAGGACATCCAATTGCAATTGCTCGTTGGAAGCAAGGCCCATAGCACCAAGGGAATTGCTGAAAGAAAATTCCACTCTTGCAATGTTTTCCTAAGCATTCACCATTCGCTGTTAGGAACAGGAAAGTGGGCAAGACAGATTTTTAAACTGACCACAGTGTTCTTATGTAGCGTACCAGAGGAGTATATTTACTTTGATGTAGTAACCACATGTGGCAATCTGTGGGTTACATTCAGTGCTGTCCTTGGATTTTGTGCATATTCAAGCACTGCATGAATATAAAGACTGTGAAGTTTTACAGAGAACTACTGGTAGATACTGTGGCTGTTTAAAAAAATCATTGTGTTAACATTTCTTGTTCTTGGAGATATAAATACACTCCATTTCCTTATTACTCTTCAGAAAATTTACAGAGTATTTCCCTGTAAAAACATACTTATCTTCTTTGGTCACTTTCTAAATTCAACTGAATTTCAAATGAGTGATTTTTCAACCACTATGGACAATTAATTCTTTATGTTTATTTCATTTAGGTAAGAAACTGAAATAAGATCATTTTGATTAAAGATCCCATTATTTTCTGGATTTCAGGAAACTTAGCACAGTCATTACACAGCACTGTAGTTAATTAAATAGTTTCTTTGTTGTTCTGTATATTGCAGAGGAACGGACATCTGCTGGAAAAACACAGAAGGGACTGGTAGATCCTTACCCTACCTTTCAAAGAAGGAAAATCACTCGTTTTCTAAAAATTGGAACTCCTTTCTATCAGGACGATCAACTTCAGGTCAAAGTCTACTGGAAGAAGACAGGTTTGTCAAATTTTGCTTTACTGTGTTTTCTTAGGAGAACTCTTATCATCCATCTCAGAGTTGTAGAACACACATTACAGAATATATTGTAGAACAATATTATAAGTAATTAATAGTTGAATCCTACACCCATCCTTCTATCTCTTCGTCTTCACATTAAAGGGAAACATTGCTTCTCCTCTTAGTGTTATGCCCATGAATATGTCTTACAGAAGGAAATTACATGAATTGAAAATTATAGTCAGTCATGTTGGGACACTGAATCTTCACAGAGCTGAGACAATTTTTATTTTGGTAGGAATTACCTGTGTAAAGTTTTAAATAGCAGAATTTGTCCTTACCCACAAAAGCTCTGAGGAACATATGAATGTTTGGTTTTATGCCAAACTTTATCAGTCACCTTGATTTAGAACAGAATGGATAGTTGGTCACAATCAGAAAACATCTTGAAATTAGTTTTCTTCTAGGCTGCATCCTTCTGGTTTTCAGAAAAATCTAACAATTATGGTTTAGCCCTCCAGTTGAAAGGAAAATGACATAAATTTAAAGTGTCTATTCATATTCAGAAATCAATAAAGGGATTTTCCTTTCTTGTCCTTTAAGAGCATATATATTGCTCGAGCTTAGGTTCATGTGCTGTTATTTCAAAAAGTGCTCACACTGTTTTTTAACTTGGAGCAATCTACATGTGTATCAATACCACTAAATAAATCCATTCAATTTTTGTGCCCGAAATAAATGGCTACAAAGTGGATAATCATGTTTTCTTCTTGAATTTTTCAAAGAATTTCAGAAATATTTAACTTTTTTTGGGTTTAGATGTGTGTGGCAACACTCTGAATGAGGACAGGCTATATAAATGTTCAATTATGGTGTGTAACGTAGGAATATGTCACTGGATATTGTGGATTGTGAGAGGTATCCTTTGCTTCTCATCCTTTGCCTGCCTTTTTGAATGGTTACCTTCCAGGCCCTGCTATGCCAATTAGTTTCAAATGTATCCTTATTCCTCCCTAAAACGTGCAAGCTTTGGTTCAGCTGACTACATACACATTTTGAATATTTGTCCTTGTCTTGGCTATGCTCGGTTTTTTTTTCCTGCTTTCCACATTATATTTCGTTTTGGGTTGCTTCATGGAAAGCTGGAACAATTTAAAGTTTAAATAAAAGTTGGGTTAGTTTTAATCGGGAATATTCAGTTTACCAAAAAATGTGGTTTTCTTTATCCAAAGTGAGATTTATATATTCTGAGCTTTGTTGGGACTGATAACTTTATACTTTAGCCTCTGCAAGTGAGATATCAACTCGTTGTCCAAGTTCCTTTTATCATTAGAAAAGAAAAGCAGGTGACTTCTGAAGCAATTCATCCCCCACAGCAGCAGAATTGCTCTCTGGAGATGCCTCTCTTCTTTACTGAGAACAGAGAGGAGCCTAGACAGCTCATTTGTAGAAAGCTTAGAGATGCCTAACTTCTCTCTTTGAGAGCTGTGGTTCTGTTCTTGGCAGTCTGTGTTGAAAAAAATGAGGGACAGGATTCAAAGATGAGGAGACAATAATGTCTCCCACAGGCGTCAGACAGGGTTGTGCAACTCACAGTCTGCAGGCAAGATTCAGCCCAGTGGAACAATCAATCCAGCTGCAGCTGTTTTCTTGCCAGCCTGCTGCCAGAAGTAAGATCATGTGTCGTGTGACCAAAATGCCAGCACCCCTACTGAAATTCACCTTGTGAATTGTTTCCCAAAGTTAGTTATACTTAATGGAGGGAAAATCCTGAGCAGAACAGCAGTATTCTTGTTCCAGCACAGATATCTTGAACTAGGTGTCCAGTATTTATAATGGTATTATAACATAGCTATTGAGCTTAGAGGCATTGCACCATAGAAACCAAAATGTTTCCGTCTAAATCTGGAGCTGAATCTCACCGTCTGCTGCATACGTGGAGGTAGTATTTGTATTAAAGGCTATAAATATCTATAAAAAGAAATAAGGTGGTCAACATCCTTCTAGCAACTCATAGTTTGGAAATAGGAGGATTTCAAAGTGATATAGTTTCCAGAATTGGAGAATGTCAAAGACAGATATGTCACAGATATGACACAGATATGTCAAAAATGACAGGGATTTACATGCTGTCACCTTGTGCCAGGTGTGTCCTTGCTGAGTGCTGACTGTACAGCTGACTCATCTTGCGTGGAGCTGTGTGCATCCAGTTACATAAGGGGACACCCAGAGACCCATTTTGGGGAAGTTCTGTGAGGGGCACTGAGGTGTTTAGGTACATGCCCCAGCTATGCGGTGGAAGATGCCTTCATTTTTCTTGCAGACCAAGCAGTGATAGAAAAGGTGTGTGAAGAGGGGCAGAATATGGCAGTTCATCACACTTACCTTCTTTTTTCTTTTTTAAAAGGAAAATATCAATGTTCTGAGTGATAGCTCTTGCAGTAACTCGACAGGAGCCATTGCCTCGTGTGGAACTAAAATATACCCAATTATGTGCTCCTGAGAAGCCAGCAGCTTCTCTAAGCCCTTGCAAGAGTTTGGAGATTATGTAGTGCATGGATGAGGTACTGTAAATTTGCTAGTGACAATTTACTGCAGAGCAGGTCTGTGTGACCGTGCAAGGAACACAGCAGGAAAATCACATTGGCTGTGAAAAACAGCACTTACTGAGCCAGCTGTGTTGGGAGCTGTACCCACACATCTTTCACCTTTATGAACTGCACTGTCTTAGGTCGTGTTTAGGGAGTTGTAGGAGGTATTAGAGTGCAGCAACTATAATAGGAAATACTGAGAGAGACCTTACCTGAGCCTGCTCAGTGGCATGGCATCTGTTTTTATTACAGGTAGGCAATCAGAGTTCAAATCATTCTTGACAAAAAATTGACACAGCCATTCTATAGTCCTAAGTTTGAATGTAGAACTTTAAAACAGAAAAATGAAGAGTGCAGCATGAAACCATGTGAAATAAGTAAGTTGATAAGCATAAGAATTACCATGACAAAAAAAAAGAAAAATTCAAGAAATAAACGTCTCAAGCTTCAACATGTTGGACATTCGTTAATGGATCAAGTTGCAGTTGGTCATAGTAGTCTTTGTTTTGTCTGGTTTAGTTTTCAAAATTTTTTTTGTACTTTCAGTGTTAGACTTTGTGACACAAACAAGAGATGGTTGTAGAGATGATGAAATAAAAATATTATTTATATTCTGGATGGGCTTTTTTAGATTAAGATGTAAACCAGTATGTTATCACAGAATCACAGAAGGGATAACATACTGGATTTGGAAGGGACCTCTGGAGCTGATCTAGTCCAATCTCCTTGCTAAAGCAGGTTCACTTGGAGTAGATTGCACAGGATCATGTCCAGGCAGGTTTCAAGTATCTCCAGAGAAGGAGACTCCACAACCTTTCTGGGCATCCTGTTCCAGTGTTCTGTCACCCTCAAAGTAAAGGATTTTTTTCCTCATTTAGGATGACTTTCTCTGTTTCAGTTTCTGCCCATTGTCCCTTGTCCTGTCATTGGGCACAGCTGAAAAGACTGTGGCTCCACCTTCTTGATACCTATCCTTAAGATATTTGTAAGCATTGATAAGATCCCCTTTCAGTCTCTCTTCTCTAGGCTGAACAGGACCAGTTACCTCAGCCTTTCCTCATAAGAGAGATGCTCCAGTCCCTCAATCATCTTTGTTGCCCTCCACTGGACCAGCTCCAGGGGCTCTGTGTCTCTCCTGTCCTGAGGAGCCCAGAACTGGACACAGCACTCCAGATGTGCCTCACCAGGGCTGAGCAGAGGGGCAGGATCACTCCCTGCTGGCAGTGCTCTTCCCAATGCCCCCAGGGTCCCACTGGCCTGCCAGGAAACATGGACACACTGCTGGCTCATGGATGCTTGTTGTCCAGCAGCGCCCCCAGGTCCTTCTCCACAGAGCTGCTTTCCAGGTCAACTCCCACCCTGTACTGGTGCAGGGGGTTAGTCTTTCCCAGGTATAGGACCCTGCATTTGCCTTTGCTGAAATTTACTGAACTTTGTTCAACCCTACAGTTGACCTTGTTATGTTGGAATAATTTCTTTTAGTTGTAATAAAAACTTTAATAGCTGCTGTAGCAGCAGTCTTTCTTTTATTAAGAACAGAGTTATTAATTTCCTATATTAATGATTGCTCAGAATTTTTTATTGTATTCCTAATTAAGTGGTTGTACCATTCTATGCAGACCAAAGATTTTTTTTTTTCATTTACTCCTAAACTAAGATGGCTCTCTAGAAGAGTTTTTTACTGTCCCCCAACCCTGTGGCCTCAAAGCATACCACAGACTACAGAAACAGAACGAAAGACCTGTGTGGATTGCTTATATCATTTAAAGAAACACAAACATGCTCCTAAGGTAATTTTAGATTATTTCTTTATTTTCATTGGTCCCATTTCAGCTGAGAAACTATTTTGATTTTGAATCTGAATCATTTTACTCAGTCTAAAGCCATAAAAATAGATCAGAATCATAGAAGAATTTAAATGGCCTGGAAGGGATTTCTGGAGGTCAGCTTGTCCAACCATCTGCTCAAAGTTGAACTAACTGTGAAGTTAAATCAAGTTATTCAGTTCTGTCTGTAAGGCCCTGTAACAGATATTGTCACTGTTTTTTCAATGACAGGGAATTTATCCTCCATCAATACCACCCTGCAGAGACTATCTAAGTTTATTGCAGTGTGCCTTAGGATGTACAGAAGGTAGGGTGATGTCTCTTGACAGTTCAACAATAGCTCTTCCATGAGTGAAGATGTATTCCTCAGTGAACTTTGCGGGTATGCCTCTAGGAAGGCAGTGGAAAGAGCACAGTGATGACATCAGGGCTGAAGCTCTTGGTTTTGTATCATCCTTCTGAACAGAATTCATCAGACCTCTGTTCTGTGCACAACTGCACCAGAGGGGGTGTTGCAAACTATAACCAAAGTGACTTTGCTATACAGCAAAGGAGTGACTGCATATCAGTACTCAGAAACTGAACACAGTGTTTGAATAAAAGTCTGAGTAAGGGGATGGATTTCCATAAATATGCATCATAATGTGCCACAATTTGGTAAGCAGGAAAGACTTAACCTGGGCCTGTTCTTCAAGTGTCACTTCTTAAGTCCCATTAACTTTGGTAAGCATAAGGCATGAATGGAATGTAGAATCTGGACTTTACATTAAAATAAGGCTCTTTCTGAAATAATCTTTCCGTTTGCATACTTCAGTATGATGACAGTAATCACTTCAGGATGTATGCTAGCAAAAATACCTCCACACTTCAAGCAGTACAAGGTACTTAGCAAATGCACATGATGCTGCTAGACAGAGTCATCCAAAAGCACATTGCGTATGAATACAATAGCTTCTTTCTGAAGGGAAAAAATGTCTTTTCCTTGCTGCCTTTCATTTAGGCTGGGGATTAGAGAAACAGTACATTCCTTAAACAGCATGAATCCCCCTTTTGTAAATGAAAAGTAGAATGTGTTCATGGCCAGATATTTCGGCCATCTTGATGTGTGAAATTAGAAATTGTCAAGTAGTGGAATCAAATTAAACAAATCACTTTTAACTCCTTTTTGCTGAGGTCGCAGAGTTACCAAGGTCCGTTACCAAGAATGGATGCACTCTGAAACCCTTATTTAAAGGGATTAGATACTTAGAATGATTAAGAACCTCAGTCTCTTGTTCAGTAATCAAGAATGAAAGTGTGAAAATAAAAAGATGCTTAAGTTTCCTGTGTTCTTCAGTGGCTGGGCAGCTACAGAGCTGAGCGTTGGACTTAGCAGAAAAGCCTCCAAGTTGCTGAAAATCTGTGTATGAAAATAAAATTTTGCCCACAGACAGAGGAGAAAAATTCCACCTTTTATGAACTCTCTGCATTAATTCTCATCACTTGCTGCAATAATTATAATACACTAAAATATCAGAATGTAATTTCTTTCCAAAACACTTGTCACAACAATATTTTCTAAGTTATTACTCTGCCTTCACTACCATTTTCTTTGTGCCTGTTATTTGAGTACAGTACAGCTCTCCTTGCTCAGGTAAAGCTTTAGTTTCCTTTTCTTTGAATTAAGTCTATGTGCATTTACCTCCCCCTGTTTAAATTAAACATTTTAAGTACTTCTAGATATTTAAAATCAATATATTTGCCTCTTGGTTTTCCTTAAAAAGACAAATATTTAAAATGCATTAAGACTTGGCTTCAGGCTTCTTTCTTTGTGTTTCTGTAAATGCTGAAGCAGAAGAAAAAAAGAACACTTAAGGCAGGGAGAGGCAGAGAATCCTTCATTGTCTGATAAATCAACCAAACAAGAATAATGAATTAAATTACAGAGAAGAATAAAATGTAAGGCAAGGCAAAGCAAATAGAGAGCTAACACAAATGCTTTTAAACCCAGATCTTAGGAAAACAAAATTAACTTTCACTTAGTTCAGGGATATAAATGAAGTGACTATGTGCTCACTCTGTTTGTAATAAGGTGTTTCATATGGCAGGTTTTAAAATGAAAGCTTTCCCACTGATAACCCATATCAAATGGTCCTTTCTCATGGAAGTAGAGCCATTGAAGGTAAAGAAATCCTTCAGTGGCAGTGGGAGTTTCCAGCTCTTACTGTAAAGAATTCCACAATACTTGTTTAACACTAAAGCATCATTTAGTTTGGTATTAGCTGTTGCACTGGGCAGATTAGTGTTTGAGCAGCTGGCCATATTCTAATTATTGATATTCAAGCAGTAAAATACTTGTACTTCATGATGTCACTGTGGTCCAGATGGTTCTTCCAACAAAATGACCTGACTGTTAGTTATAGTGAAGTATACATTAATATATTGCCCTCAGACTTCCATGAGAATACAGAAGCTTTGTCTCAGCAGTGGTTGATGGTGGCAGTATGCATTATGTGCATTAGTATTTAGGGATTTAATTAGTAAAGCTGGCTCTAAGCACTGGACTCTTCGACTAGATCACCTCTTTAGAAATGCACTGGTAGATATTACAGAATTTGCTTTTCCGCGTGTGCTACTCCTGACTCAGCTGCCTGTATCCTATGGGCTTTTACAGCATTGTGCCTGGGGAGATAGGTAGTGCTGTCAGCTTTAATTATCATGGGAAATTATTCTGGAGTTAACAGAATATCCTGTCAGAAGTGTCTGTGTGGTTCCTACTCCTCCCTAACTTTGTCTTACTCCTTTACTTTGTGTTAATGTAGTTTCAGGAAAAATCTCTTTGCCTTTATGAAGAGGATAAAAAAAAGAGCATTTGACCATCTCCAGTTTTGCTTGCTTTACTTTATGAAGTGCCTATAGGACTCTGAAGGGTTTCTGTCCAAATGTGAAATACTTACTTAAAATGTTACTGGTGGGAGTCATGAAAAACATCAACCACAAATAATAGAATTTGGTAGAGCAGATGGTTTTCAAATTCTCAGATAGTCTGCAATTGATTAGTGGGGCCAGTTATAAAGTTCTAAAATTACATTTACAATGGTAGCAACCTCAGTGGCTTCTCCCCTGCAAAGGGGACAATATTGGAAAGTCTTTTCAAAGACACAGTTTACTGCATTTCTTCATGATTTCACAGGCAGAACACAAAACCATTACTTGTTTCCTTGCACTTGCTTCCAAACCTCCATACCTTTCAGGGTAGGTAGCTAAAGCTCTTGGTATGAGAGATTTAGAGGCAAGCTTGTCCAGCTGTTGGTCTCAGGAATGTAATTGGAATTGATTCAAAGTCTGCCAGGAAATCAAATAATCACAAGTCAAATCAGAACTACCCACTGTGTTCCCAGAGCACAGACAGCACAGAACACTGATTTTACTTAACAGACACCAGCTGATGTCTGCTGAAGGCTGTACTGGACTGGTTTGTACATTTGTACACTTTGTACCTTGAAACCATTTATTGCGTAATTTTAAAATTTATGTAGTGTGGGCTGTGCATGAGTCCTCAGTATGACCTGAATCATACTCCAGAACACCTTTAGTCATTGTTAAAGTGTTTTTAATTTGACTTAATTTATGCATTTAAAAGAAGACTTCTTTTTATTCTTAAACATAGTAACTGATAGAAATTTAAACTTGATTTCTTTTGAACTTACATTAAAAGATCAAATAGAAATATAATTGCAAATTACCTGGTCCATGAGTTCAATCCAAAGATAGACCACCATTAGGTGGAATGCGTACCTGCAGTGAGACTGTAGATACACATTCAATATTCCATTGCAAAATTTATCAAGACTTAACCCACCTGAAGGCACTGAAAAAATTAACTGGCCAACTAATAAATAAACTCTTGCCTGATTTTTAGTTCTTCAGGAAAAAATACATTTTCAAAGCCAGATCTTTGTGTACCTTCAATGTGTCTGTTTCTGACTAGTACACTTTTTCTGTATTTCTAATTACTTCCCAAGTATTACCACAACGTATAATGTTAATTATTTTAACAAAAACCACAGTACTTTATATATATATATGCATACATCTGTAGTATCACTAAACTTGTCAATGGCAGTCTCTGATGTGAGGCAGTCTCAATAACTAAGGGATAAAATGGCAAGCTTTTTAGCTGCCCAAGTTCTGGATAAAGGATTGACCTTACGATCCAGGGGAGGTTAACCTTTCAGCAGGGAGTCATCATGCTTATGGTGAAGGTGGTTTCAACTAATGAGTGTCCCCTTGTAAACTGGGTCAGTTTTCCTCCACAGTTTTCCTCTTTTTAATCTGTATTTTTTAATTAGCTAATTTATAAGGTGGCCATAAAACCAGTTGCACAAACGGGAAGGAAATGGCACTATTTGAACGAATAGCTAGAGTTGGAGGGAAAGAAACCAAAGAAAGGGTATCTGAAACAGAAATTATAATCTTAATTTAAAGATGTCCCATATATGCTGCTGATGTATAATGAGTTGTTAATATCAGTTCCTTTTGCTCCAGTGACCATAAACTGGATACAAAAACATCCATAGTAGTCTAGACCAAAGATCCTACCCAAGAGGTGTTCTGTTCTTGGCAGTGGCCAAAAGCAAATCCAAAAGAACATAAGAATCAGGTAAGAGTGTAACAATATTTCTGCATATTATTGTCCCAGCTGCAGATAACTTCTAGTTAATCAAAATTCCTGAGCCCAATGTGATTTCACTGTATTTATTCACTTCTGATGCATTTATCTTTACAATAATATTCAGTGTCCTGTGAGGGCCACCAAATTGCAGGGCATCTGAAACATTCTGAGTGATGGAGTTTCAGAGTTTTAAGTGCTTGTTCCCCTTTTTTTTTTTTTTTTAATCAAATTATTCTACATTTATATGAATCCTAATTCTTGCTCTGTTTACCTTGTCCGTACATACATGATTTTATAGATATTTAACCTGGTTTTGCTCTGTTCTTTTTCTCATAGACTCATCAATTTTAAACTGCAGATTTAGTAACTGCATATTAATGCCATAAACTTTTTGAATACTAGTTCAGCAAAGCAGCATCCTGCTTGGCATTCCACAATAGGTGTCAGGAAAGTTCAGTTTTGGAACTCCATGGATCTCTGTACGTGCATGCAGTCCCACCCATATGCGGCTTTTGCCTGAGGTCTGAGAGAGAAGGGAGTAGTCGGTGCATTCCTGCATCTCCTCCCACTGTGGAATTAGGGGCAAGATGAGTCTGTACTTTCACTCTGGAATTGGGAGAGGTTCCAAGATTACTTACCCTCAATATAGTGAACTTACCCTCATTATAGTCTGCTCATCTAAATTATTGTCCACATTTTTCAAAGTTACACAGAAGGATGAAGTTAATGGTAGAGTACCTGGTGACATTTTCAGGGTATGTATAACCTTAGTGAGCCTTGGATTTGGTTACTTGGGTTTTCTTTTTCACTAAATTCAGGTCTGGGATGCTAGATAGCTTTGAAAACCTGGCTATGAGGGAGTAATGTAGAAAGCCTCTTTTCAGGCTACAGGCAGCTATTGTGAGACTTGGAGCTTATGAGAGGCAAATTTCCTTGTAATGGAAAACTAGAATGAGATACTGTTGAACTCACTTTGTATAGGATGTTGTGTGTGGGAAAATAAGTAAGAGTAGAGGTAATCTGGCTTAGAGATGATCCCAGGCTTAAATCCTTCAATATAAACATCTTCAAACCTTGAGGCTTCCTAGGTCTAGATATAGACAAAAATACTGTGCCTCAGACCTGTCTTTAAATTACATAGTAATTGTTAATATCATTTTTGGAAAGGCTTACTGTTCTATTATACAAAGAATGTGTTCTATAGAAGGAAAGTTTGTTTTAAATGGCAAAATATGAGAAACAAAATCTCTGTGATTTAATCAAAACTGCTTATATTCCATGTAAGAGCAGGAAACAGTACCGTTTGTCTAGATAAGAATTGTTTGTCGAGTGAAGTTTAAATGTCAACTGAAGGTTTTGGTGTTTTTTTTAAACATACTGCTTGAATAAGTGATTATTTAAAAGCTTTTTTCCTCAGGAGGTGTCATGAGTACCATGAATTTCATAACCAAACAAAACTTTGGATTTTTTCTTTTTACACCTTTGGGTGAATCAATGCAGAATGAAGCAAAAGAGACAGAGCTGTTATCATTTAATTTTTTCCAAGAGACCTTAACTGAAATGCTTGTGGCAGAACATGTAGTTTTTACAGGAAAAGGGGAAGTGCAGAGGGACTTGCAATGCATTATCACATCAATGCAGCATTTTAACGCTAGAAGGTAAATTGTATTTACCTCATTTTGCATTTGTTAAACTACTATGAGTAAAATACCACTTGTTATTATATTATTACTTCTTGTCCTGTCACTAACTTCAGATTCCAAATGTTGGACACCATGAATCAGAGTAATATAATGGCTCATGAACCAATATATGAAGAAATAAATAAGTGTTATGGTCTAGTACTGACTGAGATCATATTTTGCTTCTCTGCAGTACACTGAAGTATCCCTTCCCCAACTGGTCTTCTGTCATGCTGTTATTTAAATGTAATAAATACCATGTGAATCACTTCACACTACTGATGTCTTCAAAACTGAAGGAACTAGTAATAAATAACAGTAATTCATTTGTTCACTTGGATTTTGCCCGTATGCAGCCTTCCCTGCATATTTTTCAGGACCTCTCCAGCAACTGAATTTTATCAGAAAAAGCATTGATGGAAAATTGCATATTGTAGATGTCTGTGTAGAGATGGAAAACAATAAACGGATGAACATGAGAGAGCAGCGGACACTTCACCACATTCTATCTCAAATATTTGCTTTATAGTTTGTGGTGTGGAAATAAATACAGGCAGGTGATGCTGCAGAGCAGATGCTGCTGCTCATCTTTCTGCTGGAGGTGGTGGTTGGAGTCAGTGCTGGCTTGTAGTAGATGCCCAGCTGTAACAGGGGTTGCATACTGGGAGGAGAAAGAGCAGGAACATTTCTTCAGCAAGCCTTTGACTTGTACACATCTTTGAGCACTTGGGAGTTGATAATATGTTTCACTTTATGTATCGTTAATTTCACCATTTATCATTGCTACAGCTTCACCATTCAATACAGTGAAGTAAATATTTATTTCCTGGATGGTATGTTGACACAGGATTTATACAGAGCTCTGAAAAGTCATACTATGACTTTACAGCTTTAATCAAGCTTGTAGATACTGAGACATGTGCTTCATGTGCCCTGAGCAGATTCTGCCCTGTGTTGTGATATTAAATATAAAATATTTTCCCCATGCTGTAGCCTATTTTTAGAGCAGTAATGCCACAAGACAGATGATCCAGAAAGGAAATTACTTAATTTTTTTAGATTTCCTTCTTCCTATTAGTCTATGACCACCAAAGACATGTTCAAGACCGTCTTTTAACGCTAGTTTTGATGGCCATTAGTGTCATGATCTTGCTAGGTTCTAAACTTTCTGACTTGATCCTTTAGCTACCCTTAACTATTGAAGTTAACACAACTGTTCCTATGCCTAAGTGCTTTGTTGGAATAATGGCCCCTGTGCTCAGAAGCTTGTAACAACAACCCCCGCAATATGCAAAGAAAAACAAAAAACATGCGGCCAGTCACAAAAAAATCATTGTGGTTTGCTAAATGAAATATCAGATCTAACAAAATATAAGAAATTCAAAGGTTTATCTGCCCACAAAACAAATTATTTCAATAATTTTCTTACTGAAGAGTTTCAGAGATATTTCATCCTCCTTATGGTATACTGTTTTAAGAAAGGTTAGCTTTGAATGAAGACAGCAGGTTTACATTATCTTCCAAGCTTTGATAACAGCTCCTTTTGACATACAGTTAGAACATTAATTATATGTATATATTTTGGAGGGAATCAGTTTGTTGAGGTATCTTGACATAAATACAGAATATTGTTTCTTTTTTTACCGAAATACTCATTTCACAGTCACTAGTTGCTTGTATTAAATTACTAATTTTATGCTAGCAGGTAAAGGTTTTCATATGTCTTATTTTATAATATTTACTTTTATACCATCTTTCATTCTAATGGGAAAATCTATCAGACGCTGCATGTTAATTACTTTCAGTCCTGTCATGATGCAGAAATCAACTTGATGTTACCGTGTTTATTGATGCCAGACATTTTTATTTTAATTAAACCTGTTGTTGAACAAGTCTGCTGTGAAACCTTGTTTTCCAGCAAATCCCATTTGATTTTTCTTTCTAATAAGTTTGTGTAATTTGGTAGCCTGCATAATAGTGCTGTCACAGCTGCTATTAATTGGCATTTTTGTATCAAATAGTAGAGGCCCACATCAGAATAGCACACAAGAGCTGAAATACTTTTACAACACACACTGTTACCATTTTCACCACTTGACAGGGGTGGAACAGTGATAAGGAGCCATGACGTGCTTTACTTAAAGACCTCGAGCAAACCTGTGGCAGAACTAGCCCCAGTTCCCAAAGCAGCCTGCTGCAATTTTCTTGCTGTGGATCACAGGATATAAAGAAATAAATACTTCTGTTTACTTGGTTTCCTGAGGTAGCTCCATATTGGTGGTGTTGGGCTGCATGAACAAATTTCACTGCTGTTATGCCCATGCTGTGCCAGTTTTTCAGCCACAAAGCTTCAGTTCCTTATGATAGTCAATTTGGCACCCTCCTGGAACAGTATCTGCAATATAAAGGCAAAAAAAGTATTTGAGGCAGAGAAAGTACCTGTCTGCAGTAGCATGGTAAAAAAAAAAAAGAAACCACATTAGATGAAATTTTTCTTATGGCTTGCAGCAATGTATCTGTACCAGTCAGAAATGTGGAAGAGATTGAAAAAGATGAGAAAAAGAAAAGAAAAAAACCTTTAACATTTAGTTTATTGTAAATAAGCTGTGGAACCATTTAAACCAGAAATTCCATCTAGGGGAAGTTGCAGAGTTACCTGGAATTTTGTTGGATTATTTTTCTGAATGATACTCAGAGCTTTAAATTCTCTGGGGATGTGATTTAGCCCAGGATATTCCTAGTAACCATTGTGCAGCCATAGCTTAGGCGATGTTGAAGTATATCAATTTAAGATGCTTAAATTGTGCATGTGAACCTGAAGTTTTCCAAGTGGCAAACGTGTAATTGTCATTGGCATTAGTAGAATTTTGAGCTGTTTTTACAGCTTGAAGATATAGAATAAATGCACATTTTCCATTCATAAAAATCTGAAATATTTTTATTTGTTTGTATTAAAATGGAGCTAAAGAGTTTAAGTTGGGGAGGTGGGGAAAGCACAAAAATCTGGTGAAGATACTCATGTGAAAATAAAGGCAGTTTGGGGTAAATAAAAAACCCCCATGTTTTAGAGCATCCCCTGATCCATACATTTCTAATTAGAGATGTCAGATTTCTGTCCAACAAAGTTAGCTGCATACCCTTGTTGAAGAAAAGAGCTAAGTGTATATGGGATTTTAAGAACATGATCATGTGATATCTGTACAGACATTTTTTCTTAAGTCTAGAAACTCAATTTATACTTAAGAAAATCTACTTTAAAAATCACAGTCAAAGTAATTAACATCAACTATTAGTTTATTTGAAAAGATTAGTTATGTGCATTTGTCTTACAGACAGAAAAATCTTTAGCTTGGGCATCTGGAGATAATTTCCATCTCAGTATCATTAAGAGATTTTCAAAGTAATTGTCCTGGATTGCCTTTTTTTTTTTTTTTCTCTTTATGTAGATTTAAAATAAAAGTAATTATTTGAATTAGCTGACTGCTGTTCATACTTAAGTGGCTATTTTGTTGACTAATTTCACGAGCTTCAAGCTGCTCAAACGAATACTAGTACTTACTGTGTCCTTCAAGTTCTACGTTTCTATACAAATATTTTGAGTTCTGGGAAATACAAATGCTTGCTGTTTGTGCAAGCATCACTGTTTCTAGTATCAAATGATAGAAGTTCTAACTATGAGAACAGTGAAGTAAAAAAGCTTTATAAAGAGTCAAAAATTTAGAATCAAGAAAACTCCAGATATTCAGAAGGAGATTGATACTGTGACATCTGAAATACCAGGGAAGCAGACTGCAGCAGTCTGACAATTTCTTGACAGTGTTTTGTACTTATTTTAGAAGGAATCGCTGAGTTTTCTGATAAAACTGTCCAAAACCAGTCCCATTAGGTAATCAGTATTCTGTTCATACTAACTACTCAAATGACTTTTTGGAAGAAGATGTGGCTGTGGGCTTGGTGTGTTAACCTTAGCTGAGCTTAATCCAGAACCTTTGGCTCTGGTGGCAGTGGCTGACATTCAGCTGGATGCAGCTTGAGCAGCTCATCCAGTACCTATCCCTCATTTGTATTGGACAGCTAAACCCCAAAACCCAAGTAAATTTATAGTAGTGGTCTCACTGGGATAATGTGCATTGCTGAGAGGAGGGATGGGAGAAGCTTTTCCTTTCCATGTGTTCTAAACACAAAATCAGCTGCATAATGTTTCATAAAACTCTAGAGTCGTGATCTTTATGAGCAACTTTATAAGACAAGGGCATATTTTCATCATTATCCTCCGTTTCTTATTGGGCTTTTTAGATAATTTCATGCATTTTGTCTCCTTTTGCTTTTAAAAATGTTAAAGGTAATTTCTAAAACAATATTGTCATTTCATGTGCATACTTCATGCATGCACACACATTTTGAGTTTTTCAGGCTTCTAGCTTTATTTAATCACAAAATGTCCCACCTTTCCCTATTTTTAAAAAAGTTTGTCTCAAGTAGGAGCCACTTCCTTATTGTCTTTCATACTTTATTCTATTGTATTGCATTGTATTAGTCAGATTTTCAACACTGACAGGATAGCTTTTTAAAAGGAGAAAAATTGGGGGGGGTTATTGTGAGTTGTTTTTACATTTCTCTTTTTTAAGACATGACATTTAACCTGTGTGTCCTCCATTTTTTTTAGATAACAGCAATTATAAATATGGAGGTGAGAACTGACAAAATTCTAGGCTTGCTGGCTGTCATGATGCCTGCCAGTTTATAACAGTTGATGTACTTGTAGATGTGATACAAACACCTTTTTCAGATAACCTTTAATTACATACTCACTGAAAAGAAAAAAAATCCTCTAGTTTCAATATAGGTTGTTATCAGAATACCAGAATACTATCAAATTTAAGATTCATTAGTTCAAATAAAATTAAGAAATTATGAAAACCTTCACCCTACATTTACAGTACAAGCTGATAGACTTTTTAAACATATTTCTAATTTTCTATATTCTTCTTCAACCTATTTCTATTTTCTTCAAGTAGAGAAGTTACCAGAAACCACAGGTGTTTATAAGTGGGTTACTAAGGGTTTGCTAATCCAGAAAAGAAGTAGGAAGGAAGTCTGGGAGTAGAAGCTCACATAATGAATGGATGTGGAACTGCCTGCAAATACAAAGAGGATTCCAGTGTGCCAGTAGCTGGAAATAAATATTTTTTCCCATCCCTGGCAATGTACAAGGCCGGGTTGTATGGGACATTGAGCAGCCTGGTCTAGTGGGAGGTGTCCCTGCCCATGGCAGGGGGCTTGGAACTGAATGATCCTTAAAGTCTCTTCCAACCCAAACCCTTCGATGATTCTGATTCTACCTTGAATTGCATTTCTGAATAGAGGCCTAGTAAACCTCTACACCAACACGTCTGAATGCTGAGCTGTTCTAAGGGCTTGATGCTTGGGATTTGTCTTTTCCCACTTGCCCATTTAGTGGTATTTTGTGACCTACCTTAGAGTTGTGTTTTATCCAGTCCCTGACTGCTGGATAATTACAAGGTTTAATTGGCTTGGATAAATGTTTAGCCAAAGGAGACTGATTTATTTACAGATTGCAAGTGAAAACTATTACAAGTGATAATACACAATGTGCACCTTTGCAAATAGCAGTTCACCCACGGAGATAGTTTAAAATAATCATGAAACGATAGAATGGTATGAGTCAGAAGAGCCCTTAAGGATCATCTAGCAGGTGATACTTGATAATGGAGTGAACTGGAAGAGATGAAATCAGATGAAACCTACTTACAAATTCACTGTGAGTTTTTCTCTTCATCCAATAGGCACATCAAGTGGGAAAGCTTGACAAGACAAGCAAAAGCCCATCCATTTCTTTATTTATTTTAAATGAGAGGGAACAATCACAAAGCAGGAAATGTATTTCTTAAGATTTCTTCTTGAAAGAAACATTGTTTCCAAAGAAATTGCAAATATAATTAGCATACACGTTATTATGAAGAACAGCTGCTGCAAAAATCTATTTGCAAGGGCCATGTCAGCTAGTTTTCTACACTAGTTATTTTATATTTAGTTTACAATCCTTTTCTTCTGCATCCAAGCTGCTCGTAGCAGTTTAATATCAGATCAGCCCTTAAGGCATCAGAGATACTTGTTTTCCCACCCAAAACCCAGTCAGGCACATTAGTGACTATGTCATACCAAACTAATTAATAACAGGCATAATTTTGCATCCCCTGTATAGAGAATGAAATCCAGAAAAACGTCAGGAACTACTTGCACTGCCTAATGAGTTTTCCTTCTTTTGTCAATTCTTTATTGCTCTTGGTTTTGCTTCCTTATTCGAGCATTATTAGACAAAAAGCTAGAAGAGCTGGAAATAAGTTGGAAGCTTATACTGTTGATACTGCAGCAAGTTTTGTCATTGATTTAAACGGGAGTAAACTTAAGCCTTCAGTATTACTCACAACTAGAATTTTATTTGGACAGATACTGAACAGGTTTTATGGTGTATCCTGAAAGAAGAAAGTTTGGCGATTTACAGGCATTTTCACATATCTTCAGGCACAGATTTCTCAAGCAGTGCCAGGCAGCAGTATTGCAGTGCTTTAACAATATAAACAGTCAGGCAGTTGACACAAAATCAGTCCCATTCTTTGCAGGAGGATTAGAAGTAGCGGCATTGAGATTGCTTTTAATACTCAATTTAAATCATTTTCATTTTTTTAATGTAAGCGGTATATGGTAACATATCTGAAAATGAAATTTCACTATTTAAAAATTTATATCCTTTAGCTGATACAAGCAGCTTACTTATAATATGTGTCTTTTGGTGAAAACATAATATATGATTTTCCTCTCTTTTTATATCATTTAGATATCAGCATGAATCAATTCCAAGTCCACTGGTTACTGGAGTCCTGTGCGCACAATGACACCAAAGGACTTAGGAAAGTAACAGAACTGACTTATGTAAGTCTCTATTCAGCCCTCTGCTTGACTCTGAGTAGTTCCTAGGCAGCAGGAGAAAGGATGGGTCTGTAACATAACACAAGTATGTGTTATACCCTGTTTCAAAGATCACTAAGGATGCTTTCTTTTTTTATGTTCCTCTTTGGCAAAAGATAAAAATTATGTATCTGGACTGGTTTTGGGTTGCTTGGATTTCCTAAATCCACACTAGGCTAAAATCTTTTATTTGTGTTGTTATTCAGAAAATGAGACCAGACAATGTTCTTAACTAAGTATGTATATATCTCCACAGCATATAGAACATGGAGCTTTATCTGCAATTAAAAATGTAAGGCTTTAGCACAGTGCAAATACTGAACAGTAATAATAGCAATTAATATACCAGGTTTTCTTTTAGACATGCAGGTGAGTTTCAAAGCCCTGAGGAGAATAATAGATAAGAAAAGAAGGACTGTAGGTGACAAATACTAGATGTTAAATCTGGAAGTTGGACAGATACCAGATACGGAGAAAAGCTCCATGTTCGTACATGTCAGCCCAAATATATATTGCAGTGGCAGTACTTTGTACTCAATTTGTTGGGAATGTAGTGTCATCTCTCTCTCTAACATATTATTTGAACAACAGAGTAATGTGATTGGTGCATGAGAATTGACTTAGTGTGTTATGGAGAATGGACAAAATCACAATTCACCTTTCCTTCTTACTCTGATCTGTACTACCCCATCAATTCAGGGGAGTGAATGGCATGTAAAAGAGTAAATCAAAAGACATAATTTCTCACACAGGATGGTGTTAGCTTGTAAGATTTACTGCTTCATGGGATCAGCAAAACAAATATTAGAGGTGGATTTAAAAAATGATTTTGACATAATGTTATGATCATTTGCAATATTTCAAGATGTGCACATTGGAGATAGGAGAAACTTAACATTTAAGAAGTTCATTTCCACTAGAGGTCAGGAAAGACTGTTCCGACATCTGTCCAAATGCATTGTGGGATTAAAGAATTTATTTCCTTTCAATCATTTTATGGTAATTCATCCAATCTACTTCAGAAAGCTGTGTTTCTTTTGAGGAAGAAACTAAGTAAACAGATGAAGGCCAATGTACAAAAGATACAGTACTGGATATGTGTAGGTGAAGGAGAATAAAGGCCTTATGCTTTCAGTGTTGAGCATTTAGGCCCTGTCACGATAAATAAAAATAGTCCTGTCACAATTTTAAGGAGACATCAAATCTGTTGGACCACTTTGCTAGCAGGTGAAAGGCAGGGAGTCAAGTCCAGTCTCAGCCCAATCTGTATGTCCCATCAAAAATGCCCTTCCAAATGAAGGTTAGACTAATGTGCAATTAGAAAAAAGAGTTATGCAGAAGAACATGGGAAATTAGTGATTCTGAAGGGAATTAAAGATCTAAAAGGTAGTGAAAGGCTTTTTACCTTACCCAGTAATGTATTATTAGAGATTTTTCCAAAGTAAAAAGCAACCAACCAACCATTTTTTTTCATATATGACTTGTGCTAGAGCTTTCAGACTGTAATTTTCAAAAGTACGTCAGACAACAGTAAGAATTCAGCAGGACACTTACACTTTGTGTAAAGATTTCTTTTCCACTCGTTGTCCTTAAACAGAGACCTGTGCTTTGTATTTAGCTGTGGAGTTTTTCTTCCTGATAACAATATAGAAGTACTTAATGTACTGAAGTGGAAAAATATGCATCCATAATGCCATGCTGAACTTTAAATGTGCTTTTAAAAAGTTAAACATAGATGAAGCCTGTCATTTACAGCAGCTTAACTCAGCTTTCTTACATTTATTTAATTCAATTACCATTTTTATCCTCACATTGCTACCCCCACTGCCATCGTTCCCAGAGACTGTTCTAAGTATTAGGAGTCAGTTGCTTTGATGCAGTGTGTTGAAGGAATTGTGTAGAATTGAAGGATATATGCAAATACCATGCTAATATATTTTACTACTGAAAATAATCATAACATTAACAATACTTGCTTTCTTCTCTGGGTTAAAACCACATTGGCATGTGTTGAGCATCCAGGCAAATACGTTGTTGAAGAAAACTTTTCATCATTGGCTGAAGTTATTTTTCAATTTGTTTGGTTTTTTTTTTTTTTCTTTTTTCCCTTGGCCTCTATTTGCAGCATGTGATCTTTTTGTTTTTCTTTTTGTAGGAAAACTACATTATTCTGAAGGACCTGTCATTTTCATGCAAATACAAAGTAACTGTTCTGCCTGCAAAATCTAAAGGTCGTTTTAAGGCTGAGAGTACTTTCTTTGTTACCCCACCTTGCTCTGCATTTAAAGAAAAAAAACACAAGCACATTAATTGTCCTGCTGAAGGAGGTAAGGCATGGTCTGGAGAACTACGAAATAGTTCCAAATGCATTTATAATCACAAAAAGAGAGTCTTTAAAAGCACTTCTAGAACAGGAAATGAGAGATTCAAAACAAATAAAAATATGACAAATGCTTGTGTGAAAATCAACAGAAATACAGACCAGTATCTATTTTGGCTAGCATATTATTACTGTTTTGTCATTTAAGTGTAACCATAGTGGACATACAATAACATTTTTAGTAGCATGGTTGGGGTTTTTTCTGTAAGTAAGAGCAGTTTCCCAAATGTGTTTATTATAATGATGGATGATAACTGTAAGCGGGATTATGGTGGCGTGACCCATCTTTTCAAGTGCTGCAGGTGCAAGCTGCTTTTTCATTTTGATTTTGCTTAGGTTGATTCTGCTCTTAAATAAGAAGTACAGGCCCTCATATCTTTCACATCATTGTCACAATGTGTAGCTAGAGGGTTATGAAAGTTGCAGAATTATGGAAATACTGGTTGGAGAGCAACTCCGTGGTCGGCTGGTCCTGGGTCAGGCCAGCCATGGCTTTGCACTGCCAGGTGTGGATACCTCTCTCTCTGGTTAGAGGGTAGCCCTCTCAGGTTGAGTCCCTCCTGTTCCCAAGGATGCCCCCATGCTCCATAAGTCACCCAGAATCCTGCTGGCCATCACTGCCATTTCCTTAATGTCCTGACAGTTTCCAGCATTACAGCCTTCCTGGGCAACTGTAACTCAGGTATAACCTTCCCCTAATCTGAGTGCCCATATTAATTTCTACTATAGTTTTAGAGCATGATTTTTACTTTTTGGCTGAGTTATGGATTTCGGTGCTACCCTGTACATTTTCTTGTGGTCCCAAAGCTTCCATGCTGAGCTCAGGTATTCTGAAATATGAGGAGCAGGAGAACGGCTCCCTGTGAATGAGGCACTTAGGTCTTTACATGCCATAGCTTTCCTTTCTGTACCTGCAGCTGAGAGCATTTTGTCTGAAGTTTGAGTTTGGCGCAAAGTGTCAGTGGAATATATCAAACATAGGTTTTGGTTAACGCTGAAAACGTGGTGGTAGAAAGCTGACCAGATCTTGTGTAATACCAGAAACAGAGCTCTGCCTGACCTTGATTTGTGAAATTAAATGAACATTATTGAAGATTATCTCTAAAAGTTTAGCTTACCTGTTTTTGCTTTCCAAATTTACAGTGCCAGTTCTACCCAAAGTGTTGGCCAAACCCGAGAATTTGTCTGCATCTTTCATTGTTCAGGAAGGGAACATCACTGGTCATTTTTCCTGGAAGATATCTAAGGCAGACCTTCACCAGCCCATGACAGGATTTCAAGTCACTTGGGCAGAAGTGACCACAGAGAGCCGACAGAACAGTTTACCCAACAGCATCATTTCACAGTCACAGATACTGCCAGCAGTAAGTGTTCCTTTCTTTTACCAGTGGCTCCCTAAGTTTGTGTCTCTGCGGCTCATTTGTAGTGTTTTGTGGTGATGCAGATGTCAAACTCTGGCTTTGCAGGTAAGTTGGAGCAGGAAGTGCTTAGTTTTTCCTCCTTGATGGACATACAAAGCATAGCTACTATTCTTGATGATACATCAAACATTTTAATGTGCAGTCATCTGTGTAGGAATAAGTAGTTCTTATTTTCTTTTGATCATCAGGGTGTTCGACTTAACCAGTACTCTGGTTTTGCTAATTATTTCATGTCCAAGTTGAGGAAATTAAGAGACTTTTCCTTTCAGTCACTTTATCTGAAAAAAAAAAAAATCTCCCCTATCAATATGCACCAATCTGACAAACAAACAGTCCAATGCACAAATAATTTTAGGGAGAACCAGATTTCACTGTTTATTGACAGTGTGAAAATTACCAATTTTAATTCTTCCCCTTATTTTCTCTAAGATGGCTTGTGTTATTTCAGTTCCTCTTCTGGCAGAGGCAGTTGAATAAACCTTCATTCAAACTCGCTGCCAGCATCAAGAGACCATGAGATACTGATTTTCACTCTAGTTACCATCTTCTTTTTTCAGGAGCAGCATATATTTTGTTTAAAATTTCTATTCTTTTTTGTAAACTTTTCATCCAGTTAGATCTGAAATACATATAAAGTTTTATTTAAAACACTCATTTTCATTGTGTTATGCTTTAGATTTTTATCTGTGTGTTCACTACTGTGGAGCCTGGAGATTCCTTTAATTACCTATCACTATATGTATCTATTTATGGCACCTGATTAACTTGCAGAAGGCTCTGATTTGAGCTAAAACAGTATCTTCTGTCTCTCAGAAACCACCAAAATTCAGGGTATTTTTTTGCTGAGGACCATTCACTCTGACTAAAAATGTAGTATTTACATAAGCAGGGCTGAAATGCACAGGGCCCATATGCTGGAGGAGCACCTGAATGAGCAGAGTGAGTGCACAAGTGCAATTTATGCACTCCTCTCTCTGCTCTACCCATGCAGGATTTTATATGAGATGGAACAGCTTCAGCCAGGTCCGTTAAAGGCAGTTCCATCTCAGAATAGGTGTTAATTTTCCAGGAAAACAACACGTTTTCCCTTACTTTTTCTCTCTCTCTGTTCCCCTTTACTGTCTGCTCTGGCAGTAGCAGCAAATTATCCCACAGGAATAACTGAAGTTATTCCCACAACTCGCTTTGGCTTCCCCACATGGGGTGGGTACAGTGCCAGCCTGAATGACTCGTCCTGTGGATTCCTGGCCAGACCAGCCTGGTTGGCGGCAGGAACACCTTGTGCCCACAATGTCCAGCATCACTGCTCCAGCTGTCCCCTTCCTGGGCCTTTTCAGCTTGGAATAAAATGAGTGATTTGTTCCAGCTTAATGCAAATGATGCTTTGATTTATAGTTTTGATTATGATTTAGATGAATGACTTCTGATTCCTTAATATCTGTCAGTCTTTAGCCAGGTGTATTCCCATCTGGAAGTTTCTATAAAATTGCTTTGAAATTATTTTGCACATGTCTAAGTGACCACAAAATGTATGGAGCAGTGAAAAGTGAGTCCATCACACCATAAGTGACCTTAAGAGCAGAAGACAAATTCTTATGGTGGAACCGGGACAAATCTGAATTTAGTGTGGTTACCTTATTTTTTCACTAGCTGCAGAAGTGGTCCCAGGCCAGCCACTACCTAAATTACAAATTAGTAGAATTCCCATGCAAATCCAAAATGAAAACAAGCTTATGTAATGAACATGTTTATTAAAAAGAATGGTTAGGCAATTACATTTTTATTCATTTTTTAGTGATGAGCACATCACTAAAGTGATCAGCACACTTTCCATAGCAGTTTGTAACAACTTGGACCTTGCACACATGAAACCATAGTATTATGGTCAAAAATGTGTCTGTTCAAACGGAATGGCAGGCAAAAAATTCAAAACAAAGTCGCTCAACAAAGTGATGCATACGTTAAGTCCTTTCAATGGAATTCTGTGAAAATAATTTGTGTCTGCTGACAGTGATAGAACCTGTTTAAAGCACTGATGTGTGTGAGTAGAGCAGCTATGTTTCATTTTTCGATGGTCTGAGAATTGAAGGGATTTGTTTATTTTTAGGACCATTATGTCCTCACCGTGCCCAACCTGAGGCCATCGATGCTGTACCGCCTGGAAGTGCAAGTGCTGACGACTGGTGGGGAAGGGCCAGCTACGATTAAATCCTTCCGAACGCCCGACCTTCCTCCGTTTGCTCCCCACAGTAAGCACTGCACTGTTCTTACGTGTGCTGGTGACATGGTACAGAACTTCAATCTGTCACACGTAAAGAGTTTGTTCAAGCCTTAGCGTTTTTACTGATTCCAGTAGATGTGTGAAAATACTGGTTTTATTCCCCCATAACTGCCCATCAGCTACGATGGAAACAAATCCAGTCTTTCACTCATTTTCTGTGGTCTAATATTTGCCATTCTTTGCAGCCACAGCTCTTTGGCTTATGCCTATAGCACTTGGGATTCAAAGTTTGTCTGTCCTCCAGCTGCAGCCTGGAGGATTAGGTAGCTTTCAAGAGTAGGTTTTTCTGGATTCACTCAGTCCAGCATGGGTAGAATTTAAACATATTTATAAAGCAATGCAAACCTCTTAATGGCCATTTCTAGCACTTCATTAGTTCAAAATTTGTCTGCATTAATATATTTTTGTCCTTTCAAAGGTCCACTAAAGTTGTCTGGACTGAACATACACATAGTTCTCAGCACAGGCACAGCACTTAAAAACTGAAGGATTGAAAGCTGAAGGTCTCACAAAGCCTTTTCATTATGGATAAATCTTGGCATTACATTTCCAGGGTTTGATATGTGCATAATTTCCTGTTCTTTTGTTTAGGACCTCATCTGAAGCAACATCATCCACATCACTACAAGCCATCCCCAGAGAAATATTAGACTGTTTCAGATGATTATACAAATAACTGAGGGAAAAAAACTGAGCTCCCAAATGAGGGCTGGGTAATGGCACACCAGTTGGAGAAGTGAACCCAGTTTTCCAATGAAGTTACCATCCTGTATGATCTGTATCTACTTCTCTGTAGTTTAGCCATGAAGAATTATATTTGCACCATGACCAGGATGAATCATACAGCAAGTATCATTTCCAGTACTATTTAACAAACTGAAGATCGCATCCAACTCAACACCTGTGAGAAAATTAATGTGTTCATTATAATGTTTTCATATTCTGTGTTTATAGTAGGTTGAAACGGTGCAGTGTATACAGCTTTTTCTCTTATTGAATTCAGTGTTACTATTTGCAATCTCCTGTGATGTATACATAATTTTGAAAGAGGCCATGTTCTCATCAGTGGATTTAAATTATCTATTTTACTTAAAGCCCTGCCTGTCACCAATTTAAGCCCTAGTGTATTTTACTATTAAAGAATATCTCCATATGTCTGAAATAAGGATATAAGTAAAATAAATACCAGTAGCAGAAACCCTAAAATACCCAGTTTTTAATAATTGCAGTGTCACCATGGTGGAGGATGATGATGAATACGTATGAATACATATGTATTACCCATCTGGTCTAAAGTGGTATTGTTCTATCATGTAGATCTTCTATTAATATAGTTAATAGTTAAAGGATATACAGGGTAGAAATACCATTGTAGAGAAACAAATGGCAGTTGTTTAAAATTGATGGCAATGAATGCAATTAGGACCTAGAAAAATAACTTTAAAAATCTTACTTACAATTTTTTGGTATATAATATTTCAAGGTATAATATTATCTTGAATAGAAACACCGATTTTCTAGTTAAAAATCTGAATAGTAGCAGTAAAGTTTTAGAAACTGAAATTCTGAGGCACATTTATTATTCAAGTAGCAGTAGAGCTACTTTTTGGCTTTGAATTTTGATGCACATGCTTCTTTTCCCTGTGCATCTTTAGAACAGAAGGATGGATATATTGGCTCTTTTTTGCTGTTCTGCTTACAGAAAGAATTATGTGACAATATTCTGGCATCTGGAAAACATTGGTTTATTGTTTACTTGAATTCATTTTTCAAGTTTGGACAGAAGGATCCCCTTTTTAACCATAAGGGAGTTAATATTGCCTTATTGTGCAATACAAACTGTCTAGAATAATTTGTCACACAGAGACACGTCTCAATAGTAAACAGAAACTGCTTGGATTTATTATTGAGAGAGTGGAAAGTATCTGCCAATAAACCTCCATACAAATACCCATAATCAGCTCTTTTACTGTTCAAGATGTTCAAAGTGCTCCTGAATTCTTTGGCAACCTTTCTGTTGCTTCTTGAATCATCAGATCAGGCTAATGTACCTCAAAACTTGAGTCCAACTTGACAAAGTGGCCACTTTTTCTACCAGCAGGTGCTACAGACTCATCTGTGCTTCGTATTTTTCTGAGATATTCAGTAAGAGGAGCTTGGACATTAGTGGTACATGTATTTCCCTTGTCTTGATGGCAAACTGATCTATGAAAATGCAAATATGAAGAAATACCTGTCTGAAACTGAGAATCAGAGCTATGTTTATCATCGTAGAATGTTCACAAAATAATCTGTTTGTCTCTACTGAAGTTTACGGCATTTATACCACAGGGGGAGAAGGAAACTGCGTCAATTTCTGATCACTTTCTCATTACAATTTTTCTACATTTTTACCTTCAGTTTTAAAGGGCTCTTTTCCACTCTTTTTCTAGTTTGCTTGTTGTCTTTTTTTGATATTCACTTAGTGACCAAGAATTTTCCATGACATTTTCTATTGGTACATGGTTTGGGCCTTTAACATTAGCTTAAAATATATTAAAGGCTATGGTGCTTTTAATTCCTTCCCCTATTTTCCAAAATACATTAGAAAATTAGCAGATGAACTTTTCTTCAAAAAATCCTATAAAGGTTTATTTTCCATTTTTTCAGAAGGCCATAGTCTGAGATATTTTTGTCAGGATGGAAATGTTTCACGTGTATGTTTTTACAAAGAAAACAAAATTTGCATTGGACTGGTGGGCAGCACTGCTTTCACATTTGGATTGCACAGGGCGTAGATGAGTCTAGAAGTGATCCTTGTGGTGTTTGCTGGATCAGCAGGATCAGGGAAAGTGATTACCTCAGGCTTCTCTGAAGAATTCTGTCCAAACCTTTCAATCACAGTCTGTTCTAGTTGTGCTGGACCAAATCTACAGTGACTTGATTAATGTTAATGAAACTGCATTTCATTCGTAGTGACGCTGTAAAGCATGGAACTGTAGTGGCTCTGTAAAGCACAGATGTTGGTCTTTGTTACAATGATGCCAATTTATTGGAGATAAGCAGGAAGTTAGGAGCCCTGAGTCCCCATACCCTGATCCTTCTGAGATGAGTCAAAATGGTTACTCTTTGCTGATGCCGTTCTCTCTAAAACCTTTGTCTGTTCAAAGTAACAAGGTACTTTTGAAGAACTCGGAGAAGTTTTCCCTTCTGAAGTAGATTGATCAAAACCAAAAGTTGATAAAATAGAAATGTATTGATCAAGTGTATTATATAGAGTCCACTAAGATGTAAATGACTTTTTTTCCTCCTACAAATAATCTTACCAACTTTTTTTCCTCCTACAAAGGATCTTACCAACTCACCTTTCTTTTGTTTTTACCCCCTCCAAATCAAAAATGAAAAATACAAAGTCAACAAAGCTCATGCGTGGATGTTAAATTCCCAGCTGCGAGTGATTTCCTGATTATTTTTTTAAATTTAGCAGTACAGATTTGAAGTTTTTAGGGCCTAATTCTAAGGCTTTGTTTCCTGAATCACACAGAGTATTATCCTAATTTACTAGACTAAGCCACATTAAACATTTAATTCAGCAGTAGAGTTACAATTTGCTACTTAATTCCCTAGTTAAAGATTTATTTTCTTTAATGATGCTGTGTAATTCAGAATTAATATTGGGATGTTATTAGAGATATTGGGATGTTTTAAGATACTCTGCACCTTTACACTAATGTATTATTTACTGTGTACGATTCTGATGGATTTGTCAGTTCAATTCAGGATGCATTTTGTTTATCTTTATTTCTTAAAGGAGAATTATAAGATTATGCTATTTTTGCTAGCTGCTTTGTGAAGTGGATTTTTTTGTTCGTTGGTGATTTTTGTATAAGAAGAAAATGGTTTGTCCTCATTATATCTTTTTTTGACCATTTTTGAGTTGTTTATAGAGCAGGAGAAAATAAGACAGAACTTGTGCTGTATCATCCATGTGTACCAACTTGAATATTCATTAAGAATATAGCACACAGACAGTAAATAAGAAATCTGATTTTTTAAGTGCTGAACATCCTCAGCTTAGTGGTTTCAGAAGGAGCTGAGGACATGGTGTGTCAGTGGTGACATTGATGTTGATATTTGGCATGGTCACACACAAAGTCATTGCTAATGTGAATGGGAATTTTACCATTGGTATTAACAGAACTGTATAGAAAATTTAATACTGAGTCAATCTGTTTCATAATACTTTCATCTCCTGATCCAGGAAGGTTGGCACAAAGGAAGTCAGTGGGTTGGAAGTAAACCTATGCAGTTAAGAATGAGCTTTAGTGATGCTTCAAATCAAGCATGGATGTCAAAGTTTGTTTGAATACTGTCTTAAATCAGGGCCTTGTAAAACAAACTAGGGGAACCAGACAGTTCTAAATTCTGTGTACAACACCATAAAATTCTTTATTTTTGTTTGTGTATATGTAAATGTCATAGTGATATTGACTTATTTATTAATTCATTTTCTCATACTATGTGCCAAGTATGTTCCTACCTTTTTGATCAGTACCTGAGAAGATCAATTACTAAAAATAATGTTATGCAAACTTGTTCATTTTAACCAGGAATCTGATACTAATAAGCTGTTGCATGTAGTTTTCAATGATTAAGAAAACCCTTTATTTAAAAAAATGTAAATGGATACCTGCAGATGTTGATGATTATATATGGGTTTGCATGCCAAAACTCATTGTTCAGTTGTGGGCATGAAATGTAACGACTGTGTTACCTCTACTGATATATTAGTAAGGTACAATTTACAAAGTAATTAACAGAGCTCTATATGTAAAATTTTTTCCTTTTTACTTAATTATATTGTAGTAGAGGTAACAGAAGTGCATCTCTGTTACCCAAATTGGCTGTAGAAATTATGTTCCTATAACAGTCATTTAAAGTCAATATTTATTTATGTATGTAATACAAAGATTGGTCTTATGTGTTTGTCCTGTTATTTAGAAAAAAAAATACACTTCTTGTAAAAACATTTTGTAAAAAAATGTAAATGTAAATAGAGTCTGATTTCTTTTACTCACTCTTTTCATGTTTAGGATTTGTACATACTGTTTATGTAATAAACTATCCTGCATCGAAATATTGCTACATTAGCTCCTCCATACAGAAGTTAGAATTTTGTTTTTCTTTAGTTAAAGAGATAGAGCCATCTAAGAAAAATGTGTCACACCAAGTACCTTTGCTACATCTAAATTTCATTGTGTATGAAGTCATACCATTTTATCTTCTCTTTACTACAGCATTTTTCTTCTCTAGATGGTCATCAAAATAATCTGAAAATAAATGTAAATATCATTTGAATCATTTACATTGCAAAACCAATACTGGAAGTAAAAAGTCAGGCATAAGAGCTTGCCCTTTCTCTATTCTAACTTGATAGTTCAGTGTGAAGATTTGTTGATCCTGTTGTTATTCTAACTTAAATTAATTAAGTTTCTGGATCTTTGCCAGTGGCCTGATTCTGCAAGCCAAGATTTTCATGACTGAAACTCATGGTGAATATATGTATTCACCACATTTGGAGTATTTTCTGTTTTAAAGTGCAGTATTCCATGGTTTAAATTCTGTATTTTTAACAAATATAAATATCTGTCATAGTACAAATATTTAACTGTGTCAAATTGTCATAGATGTACTGTTATTCTCAGGTGCAGTGTCCTTCGTTCAGAGATGCAACTTTGGGTAACTCTTGACTTAGTGAATAAACATTTATTTTTTGTTAACTTGATCAAAACCTCCAAAATTTCCTGGTATTTCTATCTCAGTAGAATAACTGCTTAAATTTCTGGTTTTGGTTTTCTTTTTACATAAATGAATAATATTTAAAAACACCCCTATTGTTAAATTTCTCTGCAAGTTGAACTATTTCTATAATATTTGCTGTTGTGGTTCAGTAAACCCAGATAAGAACGATATATCACCTGAAAAGGTGAACGGGTAAGTTGTCAAAATAAATGGTTGAAGTGTTCTATACACTGTAATTCAGAATAGCCATCCATTTTTTCTTTCCATATCTTCAAAGAAGTGTTTTATTCAACATTGGATTAAAGGACACAGTGACTGGATTAAATAAAGCATATGAAATAAAGCAAATTTGCTATATATTGAACAGTATTCATCATTTTGGTGCTGAGTTTTGCCATTTGTGCTTCTGTGCAACCTGGCTTTTCTGCACCTAAAGGCAGAATACACTCAAAAGTTTCCATTTCATTAAAAAAAAAAAAAAAAATACAATGAAAGCTTGTTCCAGTACAAAACTAGCCAACCAAGGGAACCCACCCTCTATATTTCTGTTTTCTGATTACAGGTGTTGTGTTGTCATTGTCTGAATCTATGCCAGCCTGCTTGAGGAAGGCCTTGGGCCAAAACAGTGGCTGTCGGCCCCTTGGTTCAGTGTAGCACCTGGGAGGGGGAGGCAAGTGCCAGGGAGAGCAGTGAGAATGCAAGCTCTGAAACAGAGCCAGTGTGCAAGGAGCAAATTGCTGCATCCCCTTCCTTGCTTTGTGCTAAATTTCCTTCTTGCTTCTGCTCAAGGTGCTGGCAGGAGCACAGATGAATATTTAATACATGCCTTGCTATAAGCATTTACTGAGAGTGCTGTGTGGCACAGAAACTAAAGAATTTATGAATGCTTCCTGTACCCTGTTCCTTACCTGTGCTGGTGATTTATTCATGTTACTTAATACTGCATTCAGCAGGTCTTTTTCTTCTCAATGGAAGATCAGCTTTGGAAACAGTGGACGGCCTTTTTTCAGGAGAGTTAGGCAAATACGCTGCACACAAATATTCCTTTATATTTGTGTGCAAATGTATTCCTACAGCAAATAGAGCTTGCTTGTCTTTTGCACAAGCTGTTCAGTAAAAATGTGTGTGCAATAGGTTCAAAATTTTCAGTCTTTGAAAGTAGTTCTGGGTTTGCTGATTAGTAATGATTAGTCAACGTTTTTATCATGTTTTTATCACATTTATTTTTATATTTTATTCAGAAAATGTCTGGTTTAAATGGTTCAGACTGCACAGTTGTTAGTAGATGCAGTGATAAGCTGGAATTTCTGGGCTGTTATTTTATGTAAGTGGAAGGTAGGGGAGGCACTGGGGACAGAAGAGCATAGGTGGCATGAAAAATTTGCTCATCTGATGTATTAATTTCTATGCCAACATCCAATTTCTAGTATTAATTCCAGTATTTGTAGTTATCTGTAAACATTAAAATTAATATTTTAAATTTCCTTTCTGAGACATGCTGCAATAATTGATTGAAATATAAATATTTCAGACTTCCAGTGAACGTGCCTGCAAGCCAAGATCTGTTAGACTGTAACCATAAAACAGGAATTTACAAGAAAAAAATAATCTGGTGAGTGCTAGTTGTTCTCTCAGAGCGGTTAGGGACAACTGTTGTTTTTGCTTGGTGTTGTCATGGTTTGACAACAGTGTTTATTGAATCATAGTATAGACAAAGAAGATCCACACACATCGTTCCTGTGCTTTGAGGGAAATACCTCTTGCTGTGAAGAGTAGCATTGAATTGGTGAAAGTGCTTTGTGAATGGCTGAGTCACCAGAGGTTTACAGTAGATTTTCAGTAGTGAATGAACCCGGTATTTTTTCCTTTGTCTGAAGATGATGTTAATTTCTCTTGCCTTTTAACCTGAACTTGAAGGGGGCTTAAGTTGTACTTTATAATGGATCTCTGTGCATTACATTTGTTGTGAAGGACTTGTCTCAGTTATTATTCTTGGTTGTACATGACACACTGAAAGCATGTTTCTCTTCACTGCTTATTGCTGTAAAGATTTAGGTTTATGATAACTTTCCAACAGAAAAATCCATTAAGATAGTATATATTAATAGAGCAGATTTCAGTAAAAGATTCCTTGCCAGCAAAGTAATGTTTGTTTTTTGGTATAAAGAATATTTGCAGCTGTATCTCATTTTAATTATTATGTACACAATATAGTTTCAGAGAATGGAAAGCCTGTCTTTCTACATATCAGCCATGCTGGCTACAAGAAATTGTGGTGAGCACACAAAATTAAATGGATAGATATAACTCATATTTGCATTGATAAATGCCATTAAGAATAATTTATGTTCAGGTAAACTAAATACGTCACACTGAGTAAAACGAATCCCAGTTCATCCGAAAAACTTTGATAAAATCCTAAGGTGATCCCATATTTCTTTTGTAGGTGATTTTGTAACATTTGTTAGTAACTTTGTAAAATATGTGGAACAAATAACAATTTTTATTTCAGAATCTTATATACAGTTGTTGGTAAACAATGAGTCAAACAACATAATCAGTGTTTTCATTAGCTCCAGACATTATCTAGGAGACTTGTTCTCTTATTTCAGCTAACCTCAAAATCTCTAGAACATCTCTGTCACAGATAATGGGTTGCTCAGAGCATTGTCCTTTTCATGTTTTGGAGATAATTAAGAATGGGGATTCCTCATCCTCTCTTATTAATTACTTGTGAAACAGCAGTAAGGCAAACAGTGGCGTCTTAAATATCAAGGAAATAGCATGGGGAAATAAAAAAACGTGGCATAAACAACTTCGATTGTGTCATGGGCCTGTCAAATTACAAAGAGGTTGAAAAATATTCTTTTAAAGCAAAAGCTTATGCATTCTTTTATTCTCAGTAAGTTTGTGATTAAACCCTTTGTACACTGCGCCTGGGAATGCAAAGCTAAAAGAAAATGAAACGTGCAGCTTCTCAATATATTTTCATTTTTTCTGACTTACAGTAACATTGAGTTACTTCTCAGGTCTTGAGAAATGAGAACTTGATCAGCCATATTTCTAGAGAATTTACTGGTTGCATAATTTGCAAAACTGTGTGAATTAGGATTCAAGTGGTATTTGACCATATTAACATTCCATGAGTTTTTCAGTATTAAACTGACGATGGCAATGGCCCATTTGTGTTGCCTCTTTTATGTGCCTTACGCTGTTGGTTTGAGGAACTGCAGCCACCAAAGTTGTTTGTACTCCTTGGTCAGGTAGCACATTACTCTTAGCAGGGTGTGAGCTTTTGAGGAGACCACCAAGGGCTCTGGGAAGCTCAGCTGAGGCAAGTGGGTCAGGTTGCTGTGGCTGTGGCAGAGCGTGCTGGGCACCCAGCTGGCTCTGCTTGTGCCACAGCTGTCCCCAAGCTTGGGCATGTCAGGGAGACGGGGTGGCTATCTGGGAGCAGAAAGAAAGGAGTGCCTTCAGTGAAAATGCTGTGGAAAGGCCATTTGTCCTGCTGCAGAGCTATAGGGTGAGAAGGGAAGAAAGATTCAGCACAGAGGTGCCCATTAACCCAGGCTGGGAGAGGTGTAATGACTGCGTGAGCACAGCCTTGACAAAAGGAGCAAACAAGTCTTAGAAGCCATCCTGGTCAGAGGGAGATGCCCCTGCTGTTGAAGCAGAATGTGTCCATGGCAAGGTCAGAGAGGAGCCCCTCACACCCCCAGTACACTGTTTTCTGAGGGGACTCTGTGAGAGGGAGGGTGGACACGTTGCAAAGAAGACTGGCACAAATCCCATCACGTTGGAATCCATGCAGACCTTCTGCCGTGGAACTTTGGTTTGTGGAAAATTCACTGAAACACCTCTGTTTGCCATCATCCCAGACGTCTGCAGATGCAGACTGGCAACACTGGGACCTCAGTGCAGAGTATCACCATGGCTGGGGTACTAAATGGGACTAAAATAAAAGTAAGACAGGTGAGAATTTTGGTCTCCCTGCATATCTCTTTGCTGTGCATCTGGGCTGCTGGGATATAGTCAGGCTGCCCACAAATGCAGTAATTGTGCCACTGACATGGAACAGCACTCTGTAAAGAACAAAGCTGCTTCTGGTCTCTGTCAAGCTGCTATCATTATCCTAGTATACCTCTTCTGTGGTATACTTATGGCATAAGTACATACTCCCATGGAATACTTAGCTTTCCCTTAAACGAACAGATTCATAGCTTGAGAAAAGATAATTTCTTAAGTCACTGTGGGAAGAAACCTATAGTAAAAATAACTTAAAGGGAAACAAGAAATATTTTAATGAGATAAAAAGTGAAAAAGAATATTATTCAAAGAACCTTATTTTTCTTTTACATATTACCTAGACATCAGGAAATTATGGAAATACATAAAGAACGAAGTGACAAAATCAGTAAGAAACTTGAAGAGAACATTTCTGCAAAGTCTGTAATGTCAATGTGTGAAATATGTTTCTAATGTGTCATGGGAATAAAAAAAAACACCTGTACAATGTTTGGAAGCCTTTAGTTGCAGCATTTCAGTGAGGCTGGACATTTTGGAATACTGCACTTGATTATTAAGATTGCATTACTGTTAACACTTTTAATGCTGTTAAGAAATGTATATATGGCTTAGCTAAGCAGTAACTAACATCATCTCTGAAAGGCCCACTACACTGTCAGTTTACTAATGACTGCTGCTTTGGTGTTTCTGTGTTCTTTAGCCAGATGAGCAGAAAGAATGGCAAAAATGCATAAGCAAAAGGCATGAAAAATGGTCCCTTGTTTCATGATTTTAGGCCATTATTGCCAGTTTTAGGCTAACCTTCTTCCAATTGCTTTTAATCTCCTTCTCAATGACTGTGATTCAGTTAAGGGTTTCAGTGTCTGGAATCCTGTTAGTGCTGAGTTTGTTGAAGGCACACGCCTTCCCTGTGTCACTGAGGTAGACTTTGCACTGAACAGGGCAACTCGTATGTCCCCAGGGCTGCTGAGCGCTATCCGTAACCACTCCATCTGGTTCCAGGGATCATCCCTTGCAAAGACTCTTTGCAAATCACACTCACCTCTGCCCTTAAATCCATTTTAAATTTAATAGTAGCACTTCCAGATTTGAAACCAACAAACCAAACCTGCTTATCATTGTTGACTTTGAAAACAGATCCTAGGTTCTGTGAAGCACTTACCCTTTATTTTGTGATTTTTCTAATTCTTTCCTTTTGAAAAATAATCTTTCTGACTTCTTTACACATCCTGGATGTTGACAACTTCTGTTGTCTGTGCCTCTCTCCTCTCTGCTGTGTTCTGCCTTGCCCCTAAGAGCCATAATTCTGCCATGGGAAATCTGCTTTTATGGGTTCCTTTTTTCTTTAGGGAGCTTGCTTTTGTTTTTTGTTGCCTGCTGTTCTGCTGTTTTTTCATTGGATATCTTGAATTTTGCCTGAGCCGGACAGTGATGTTTCTCCATTACCCATTTAAGACAAAATACAATTAGTAGCTAAAAGATGTTTTTAAAAATTGCAATTACAAAATGTACTGTCATGTATACCTCAGTCTCAAAATTTTCAATTTCTTATTTATACATCAACTCAACAATTTTTTTGTGCTAGAATTAAAGAAAGAAACATTTTCACAGCAGCTAATCAGTATGTCACAAAAAGATTGATTTGATACTATACTAGGTTTCCCTTAAAATGTTTCCAAAGAATGATGTTGTCTATGGCATTGCACTCCATGTGTAAAGGTTCATTTCACTGTAAAGTTGGACTTTTTACAAGAATCTATTTCAGGAAGTATTTCAGGAATTCAACCAGAGGCTTTGCTGAAGCAAAAGATTATAACTAAAGACATCTCTTCAACCTCTTACCCCTAAGAATAGATGAGTTTGCATCCTTTTATTCTACAGTACTTTTAATCGACATTGGTAAAATAATCACTGGAATTGCCAAACTCATATATGCTTTATAAAGTTCTAGACTTTTCTAAAGAGAAAAAAATAGGAGGTTTCATTTTGTTTGGAGGTTTTTTTTTCCAGTTTATTTTACCTTCTGGTTTATTGAAAGTCAACACTTATGTTTTTGAGCTTTTTTTCCCTATAAAAAGAAGAGTTCTAATTTTACAAGAGTGTGAGAAATGGAGGGAGAGAGGTTGGAAGAGAAGAATGTGAAATTCTTGTGAAGTTCAGAGTTTAAAGGATTAGATTGAATGAGGAACACCAAGTAACACCAGTTTTGTAATGAGATAATAAGATTTGTCAATGGCAGTGGTGGTGAGCTTAAAAGTGGGACCCATCTGTTGACATCATTTGACTTTTTAGGAGGCATGTTGGCTCTGAGGAACCCAAATCCTTGGTGATACTGAAATATTGCCAAGACTCCTCCAAGCCTCTGGACACTCCTCCTCGGTTGTGTTCCATGTGGGTGTTTATAACACTACTGGGAATGGGTTTACACAGACTAAAAGCTACTGTAAGGATCTGGAATGGGGAGGTGAAGGGGTCAAGAGCTCAGGTGGCTTTTTTGTTAATTCTGCTGATCAAAGGTCAAGTCTTAGGGACAGATGTGACATGGAGATAAATATGTCTGTGAACAGATGGTGCTGCCAGCAGAATGTCAGCTGCCTTGACCATGGAATAATGTTCCATAAACCCTATGACACAAAGAAGAACTGCACCTCTCTCACACTAATTTGCTGATTTGTTGAGACAGGTTCACAAAACTCACCAGATTGGTATGAACTATTCTGCCCTTAAAAAAAGTCTAAATATTGGCAAAAAAAAGAAGTATTTGCCGTAAGGTCAGAGAAGGGACAAAAGGGAGAATGGTGGGTTGGTTAGCAAATATATTCAATAGTGTAGGTATTAACTAGGAGGAAGCAGAGGCTTTATTACATGGGCAACATTTTGCTGTAAATGACATTTGATTGATTAAAAACTTATTGGATGATTGACACGTGTCACAGCATTAATAACTGAAGGGTATAGTTTGCTCAGAAAAGGCAAGCAGAAGACTCATGCAGAAGCAGGATGATGACTATCTCATGGACTCAAATTAAAGTATTTGGGAAGTATTTTATATTAGTGGACAAAATAAAGCACTAGGGAACCTGAAGAGATTCTTTGTGGTTTCCAGGGCTTAAGAGGCACTGAAATAAACTTCAGTCCTAAGTGTTAGTCATTTTGTTTTCAAGAATGTGAATGTTAAAACGAATGTTAGAAAGCCTCAGCCAGCTCTAATTAAATGAGGACCAGGCTCCTACTTCATTCCTTGTTTTCAGTAGAGGTGGGTATCTGGGTAGATGCAGCACAAGTGAAATGAGAAAGTCCCCAAGAAGTACCACCAGATACTTCAAGCTCGTTTAATTTGCCAGTTTGTTACTATTTCCCTAATAGTCGAGTAGTGGTTGCTATGTGTTGTCATTCCAAAAAGATGAAAATGCTCTCTTATTGCATTAATCATCTCTATTTTTTGTTGAACCTTATAGCAGTGACTTTCATTTTACGTTCAGTTTTGGTTTTCACTGTAAAGCAGCAAAGCTATCAGTTGGACACACTTTGTGTCATTGTTACACACGCACTTTCTGTGTCCTATCCATGACACATTTTTCTTCATTCAGTCATTGTGCTGCATGGTTTAAAGTTTGGGAATCTGTCTCACTGTTCAAAGTTAGTATCCTTAAAGAGCACTCCTAGACCTTTTCCAGTTCCCAGTTGATGCCTGAGTGTCACCATCATCATCTGTTGCATCTGGTGTTCCCAGGCAGTGGAGCACCATTTCTCAATCCAGCATTCAAGCAAATCACTGTGTCTACTTCACATAGAAAGAAAAGTGAAAGCAGCTTAACACCCTGCCTGAAAGAAGTTTTCCCAGTTCTTCTTCTCATAAATGCCCGCATATATTTTCTGGAATGTTTTAGTACATCCTTCAAGAACCTGCAAAGTTATTCTCATTGGTTCCCAAAGGACTTAAAGGGGAAATGGCAGAATGGAAAGCACAATTTGCCAAATTTGGAGTGATAATAATTATTTAATGCGAAATGGTGATAGATAACTTTATATTGAAATTAACATGGGCAGGGCTGGAATGCAATGTAAAACAAAATCTGGAGATTGAAATTTTTAGGATGAATATCAAATCCAGAGGGGAAAATATAGCTCATATATTTCTAAAGTGGATGAAGGTAACTTTAGAATTAGCCCTTCTTTTAAGGATTAAAATTAATGACTCTGTTCAATTTTTCAGTATTTATTACTACTTGAAAAAAAGAAGCTCTTACTGCTAAATCAAAAATTACTGACTTTCAACATTATTTGCTTATATTTTTTTTTCTATTTAGAACTTGACTTCCTAGCTCTGGATACATTATTTTTAAGAGAACTGCTCTTAAAATTGAAAGGGCTCATAGGATCACATCACTTTTAAGAGCAGTTCCTTTGACTTCAGTGAATATAGAGTACTTAGGTAAAACTGCTTCAAAGTATGAAATGGAAATCTCAAGAACCTGTCGTATGGTAGCTTTTTTAAATTGAGTTTGTCTGCATCTTTATTGCAGTGGTGTAACACAAGTGCAAGAGTACAAGACTTAGAGGCTTGTTTTGTATTTTTCATTAGATCCAAAGATAATTTTTACATATATAAATATCTAGGCATGTTCCTTATGTCCATGAGTAATCCTATTAATAAATTAATAAATCCTAGCCTTAGTCAACCCTGAGTTTTAACATACTTTTGCAGGAATGTTATGAAAGATGTTCATGGTATATTTTCAGTGGTTTTGAAGCAAAGTTATCACTGAGAGATGAAAGATACCAGATGTATTTAAAAAACTGTTTGTCACCTCAATGTAAAGCTGACATTGCTGGAGGTTGTACATTATAGTTTGCTTTATATAAAAAATATTTTAAAATTTCTTTTAAATTAGGTAAAGCTTTGGAAAAAAAGACTGCTTTCATTTTGATATCTTTTAATAGACAAATATAGTGGAAGAGGAAGAAGTATTAGTTAAAAAGACAAAAGCCATGTAGAAAATCAAAGATTCAGTAACGTGTATATGCACTGTATGTTTGCAGTTATTCTTCACCTAGACATATTGCCACTTGAGGAAAGGTCAGAATTGACTAGGAGTTTCCACTATTACTAAATAATTCTCTATGCTTCACCGCTTTTGTGCAATTTATTTCTGTCAGGTCTGTATATGACATTTGCCTTAATGCTGTTTATTGTATGGAAAAAGTAGTGGCCACCTGGCTGTGCATTGCTGTGTCATTTAGGGCACACTGACAGAAACGAGTGAAGTCAAAGGACTGGAGTCCAGTACAGTCCTACTGCAGAGCATTAAACAAAAGTGCTGCCGACACCTGTCCTGTCAGCAGGCAAAGCTAACCTCTCTCTGAGGGCTGGAGACACAGGAATTGGGGCTTCATTCAAAGCATCCAATTTGCTGTATAATCTTTGGCAAATAAATCACTGAATTTTGCTGTTTCCTGATTTTTGCCTACTGAAATATAGACAGCAGCAATTTCTTGGTTATTATTTAGGTAATAAATTTGTCTGACTAGGGATTTATTTTTATCTAAAATCCTATAATGCATAAATAAATATATTCTTAAGCTCCTAGGGTTTTTTTTTTTTTAGGTAGGAAATAAGTAAAGACAGGGAATTTCAAAAGAAACATATTCACTATGTACTCTAGAATTTTTTACTTTATTGAATATTTTAAAAAAATCCAAATTTAATTAGTTTAATAAGGTAATTCAAGCCTGCTGCTAAGAAAAGAAATTTGTGTTACAAGATAAACTATTCCCTTCTGGTCATCTTTTCTTTCTTCTGCTAGCTGATTCTCCTCCCAGCTTTCTTCACCAATCCTCCTATTATGGATACAGTATAGCTGGCATCCTCCCCAGCTGTATACCTTCAGGAGGAGAAAGAAGTAGATGTTTTCACAAAATTATACACATATGAAGCAAATGTAGAATCCTAAGCTGTTTTCTCTGAACAGGCAACAGCTAGAAAATCAATACAGAGAGAACATGGCATGTTTGAGGATCTTGGATTGATTACTTTTTTATGTGGTAGAGTTGTGTTTGAAACAAGAAAGTGAAAACAAGAGGAGCATTGTTTATTCAGAAATTTAATGGACGTGCCTAGTCTGCAAAATTTTGCTCTGAGTTCTGATTTAACTTTTGCACAATGTCACAGATATTTTCAACTCTTTCAGTTCTGCTGGTCGATGTGGAAGTCCAATGTTGGGGATACCAAAAGTTTTATTGATCTCCTCAAAACTACTACAGCATCTCAGGGTCTGTGTAGACATATTCTTCCTTTAATAATGCTCATAATATTCACTGTCACCTGCATTATTGTTATTAAGATAGAACTGTATTTTATATCAGTTTCTCACAGACTAGGTTGTTTCTGTCCAGCCAAAGAGGAATGCAGGCATACCTGGATTAAGCATCTAAACCTATAGCTAAACTGAATGCTAAAGGTAGAAAAGAAAACATCCTTCCTGCCATGACCTGATCAGGAAAGAGTTTGTGTTCTTATTAGAAATCATAATGGCAAGAGAAATAATAATCTACATATGGGGACAATGTTTTTTTATGACAGTTATCCCAAGGTCAAGAGCAAATTAACAAGTTCATTTTTCATTCCATAAAGCAAGAGCACTGATGTTGAAATCCTTAAAACTGAGCTTGGAATCTGAGAAAATACGTTGCCATTTAATTTTAGCCAGTAATATCAAAGATGCCATCAATAAATTCACCCTGTAGCAGTGTCCCTATACTAAGAAACTGTCTTGAGGGAAGTAATATTACTTCAGTCCTATATAATTCAAAGCTCCTTGAACTGGAGTTCTTTGAAGATAAAAGACTACCTTCTCATCTACTGTAAATCAACATAGCTATTTTGACTCTAAGGTGCTACCAATTAAAGTGTATTTTTGCAAGCCTCCATAATACTCTTGCTCAATAGTGACTTTAGTAATGGTTTATTTAGTCTCTACTGGTTTATTCTATCTGGTCACACCATAAACAGTGAGGCAGTTCTTTTCCTCCCAGGTATTACTTTCCTTGGTGAAGGTCTTCAGCCACAAAGTAATTTTATTGTAAAGATGTTTTATAGGAACTGATTCTCACAAATCCTTGCTAGCGTTGCACTGCTATGCTGCTGTTACACTGTTTCAGTCGTAGCAGGACTATTTTGCAGTTGGCTCTGGCTTGCTGAATTACATTACTTTAATTGGTAAGTATTATTAATTTTTCCATGCTGAAAGAGTTGGCATACCACCACATTCCTCACAAACCAAACTTTTCCAAAGCAGGCAGTTTCTCTGAATATATTTTTAAATCTTTCCTAAGACTGAAATCAACATAATGAGAATGAACGTGAAGGAGGTTAATAAAGGTTTATTAGACAAGAACCTTAGACTACCTCATGTTCTTTCATTTCAGTCCTCTAAGTGTCCCAGGGTGGCTCAGCTTCATTAGAGCAGACAGAAAACTTAGGTCACAGGACAAAATAAGAGTGAAATTTGCTGACAGATGGTTAGAACAAATGTAATATTTCTGAATTTCTCAATTTTTCTTTATAGTCAATGGGCACATGATGCAAAAGACTTAGCTTCCTATCTATCTTTTTACAGGTCTGAATTTCCACATTACAGATTCTTGGCATAAGCTCTGCCCTGGGTAGGACCAGAGTCAGTTACACCAGAATTTTCATCTAAAAGAAAAAAAAGGTTAAACTTTTCAGGAAAGGTGAAATTATGGAAAATGTACGATATTTGTACAACATACTTGAAGATATGTATATTCATTTGTAATATATAATATATAATAATATATATGTGGCAATAGTGTGATCATATAGAGTTTAAATTTTTTAAATAAATTTGTGCATATTTAGCATTACAATGCTAATAGAAAATACTCTCAATATTGATGACCGCGTATTCAAAAATATTTTATAATCTAATAATTCTAGTATGTGGTGGTGAAGTTTTCACATATTCAGCCATCTTGTATTCTAATACATCTGCCAAATGCACAATAGAATTTATTTCCATACATAAAATGATGATCAATGATACTCATATTTGCCAGGATATAATTCTCCTTGCAAGGAGAATTAATTAAGTTCCAACTTGAATTTTACCAATGCAAATTCAAAGGCAATTGGATGATATCAGGTTCCAAGCAGTGATATTTCAGATTTTTATGTACATAATCATGACTAAAATCTGCTGTGATGATAACGTTTTACTTAGCTTGTAGTTTCATTGGCTTCATTTATTTAATTGATTTGAGGGGCATGCAAATGGTAATTGCATTCCCTGTAATCTTAGCATTATACAGTTACCGCAAACCTGCAACAGATTAACTTCTGACTCAGATACTGCAGCTGATAACATGAAAGCCTAATTCAAAGCAAAGTAAGGAACTGTGAAAATCTTTTATGGTTGTTACACTTAAATATATATCTTTCTGTAAGTTAATAAATACATATGCAAAAGTTATTTAGCACCAATAACATACTTGATTCTATATTTCTACACAAGACTAATTTACCTTTCCCACCTCGCAAAATGAAGACTAAGAGGAAATACTTCAGGTAATTTTTCCTTTTTCTTTGACAGTAAGTAAGCTAAGGAACAAACCAACAAAAAGAACTCTCCATCTGCAACTCAAATGAGCACAAACAGGTTTTTAAGTCAGATGTAATTGTAGCAGGCAGATGGCGACAGCAAACACGACAACAATCAGAAAAATGGGTTGAGAAAGGGGCAATAAATAGAGAGTTGGCACTGTTAACAGTGCAAACAAGGTGAAGGGGATGGTCGTGCAGCATATTTAAGGAATTAGTTAGGGTAGAGCTGAACAAACAAAACTAAAAGCAAAGAAATACCAACCTCCAGTAGTTAGGAATTAAATAGAGGAAGCAACTCTGAAAAAACTTACTGAAAAGAGGGGTAAAGGTAGCACGAGCAGGGATATGCATTTTAGATAATCTGAAATGAAGGGAGGTGATTAGGATATACGTGCACCTCCCGTAATACATCGCATATTTTAAAATAAGTGTCGAGGTTAGGTGAGAGGCGAATTAAGCATCTTTATTGCTCTGGCCTCAAGGTAGATGATCTAATGTCGTGAAAAGAGTCAATGCTGTCATTATAGAGCAAAATAGCAAAGATGTGCCCAAAGAATAGATTTTTTGTTCTTATCTTCAAAGAAATGGAATCCTTGCTTGTTCAAAACAGCAGTAATGTAAAAGCAAAAGACCGCTTTTCTCTTAATGTCAAATATTCAAAAAGATGTGCAAAAAAAAAGAAGACAAATTTAACAAAAAGCTCTGACTGCTGTCGGTTTCACATTGCTGGGAAAGTAGTATTCTGATGTTATCATGAAATAAGAACACCAGGTGTGTGACTATGATCACATTTTATTTGTAACAATCAAAGGGTGGTGAAAGATGGGAGGAGAACAGCACCAGAAGCAGGGCAGAGGAGGCAAGGGATTCAAACACCAGTGGATTAATAGGATATTGAGAAGGGAGAGCATTGAAAGAAACACCAGCATAAAGGCAGATAATCTAAACCCTACCATACCAAAACTCTGCTTTTCAGATCCTTGATTATTAAACCAACCAAGCAATGAGTACACCTTTTAAAAAATTATCAAATTACTCTATTAGTAAACACACATGCATGGGTGGGGTGAGGCAAATGCACGACTCTGATAGTGATAATCCCTGTGTTACTCCAGCTGTCTTTTCCATCCAACCACCTACTGAAAACATGCCAGGATCTCAGTGGCATTCCAGCACTGGCTTCACTGGAATGGACAGAAAATTGTGAGCTATTCCTACAGAGAGCTTCCCTTTGCACAACTCTATAGTGCATAACACCAGCTTTTTGTGTGTCTTTCTGGGGAATTCAGAAGCTCTGCAATCATGAGAAACCAGAGATCTCTCAGAATACAGTTAGACCTCCCAAAAATTTCCAGAAAATTATCATTAACCTAAAACATTAAGTTCCTTCATTTCTTAAAAGCATCCGTTACTACCCCAGCATGTGTTTACATTACCCCACTGAGTAGCTTCTTCTTTGCTGTTGTAACTTTCTGTGGTTAACAAAACTACTGAGATTATTGTCCTGTGTGCTTAAAAACTCTGGCCTAATCTTCTATATCACCACAAATGAACAAGTTTTCCTTTTTGCCCTAAGCACCAGCAGAGATGTCGGCCCTTGGGTATTCATGTATGTGCAAAATAGAGCAGTCTTTACCGGGGGCAAACAGGGCCTTGGAATTTGAGAAACCCCAATGATAATTTAATGCTTATGGAAAGACCAAAAAATTTAACTCCCCAATTTTTTCCATTCAGGTTGGAGGGAGAGTATCTGTCTGAGTGTCTACCCTTTGTAGGGATATAAATAACTGAGTTGGTTAAACTCATTGGTTCACTACACATGCACACACCAAGCTTTGGGAAAACCCTGCAAACAAAACTGCAACCATAGATGACTACAGGTACCTCAGACTTCACTTAGAAACTGTAGTATTAGCATTAATAGTAATTAACACATCTGTATTCCAGGCATTTTGAAGTGGCTGCATGTTGTTCCCATTCCAGCTGGAGGGACTGCTACCCCTACAAATATTGCACAGCAACTCTGTTTACATGTTGGATAAAGAGATCTCCCAACTCTGCTAGCATTTTGGAAGAGGTTTTTTTCTGAAAAGTTGGTTTCATGCTGCATGATTGTCCATAGCTGACAGCCACATCATTTGGGACCCCAAAAGCAAAGGTTTCTATGCTCAAGGTAACCCAAGAGATTATTCCTTTCTTCCTTCTTGGTCTTTAACAGTCACCTCCCTGCCAGAACCCTAGTTTGGTATGGTTGGGATGTATTCTAGCTGTGACTACAAATGGTGTATAAGAAACACGTGAAAATAAAGCTGTCTAAATCTATGATTTTCCATTGCTCCTGAAGAAATGAAGACTGTTACCCCCAATGTTCCAATTCCTGTTGATATATAGCTTGTTTTTCACTGCTCTTTTGTCTTATTTTCTTAACTCCTTTATATTTGTCACTGCAACTCCCACATTAACAAATCCCATCAACCAATATGCTCTTCTTTTTGCTGTCCTTTCTTCCACCCCTTTCTTCCACATAGCTGAGGAGCCAACAATGAAACTGACAGTCCACTACTGTTAATGAGGGCAATATGGGTCACTGCAGGTGTGTCAGGTTCAAAAATAGAAGTTTTATAATTATCTACAAAATCACTATAGTCCAGAGCCATGGAAATGCTAAAAGATCTTTCTTTTTTTAATCACTTGATCCCCGCTCAGTTTTCTCCTTCCATTTCCATAAATCCTTCACCCATTTCAGAATGATTTGGGGAATTAGTGCCATCAGCACTGCTGAGCATAATAGTCAGTGAGGGTATGGCTCTCCTTGTAAAAGAGAAACAGAAGTCTGAAGGGCTTTTTAAAAGCAAAATAGGACCACAAATTTTTTCAATTTCTTATCTAAGGAAGTTCTGTGGATGATTTAAAGAATTCTTACTTCTGATGAAGTGATTCTGTTATCTATAATATAAAAGTAAGACTAAAGCAATAATTTTTTTGGAATTAATGGAAACATGAAAAAAACAAGCCTAGAGATATATACATTTGCCTTTGGCTTGCAATTGAAGACGTTGTGTCTGCCAAACTCACCTCCACAATCTTTAATGGCAAAAAAATTAGGACTTGGATGTAAATTCTTTGAACTACTCCTATCTAAATTAAGTTTCCAGGCACGTGACACTACCCTCCTTAAAGCTTTCTAAGCATGCATTCTGAAAGATTTTGGTGACTGACTGAATTTGCTTAAAAGTACACATCACTGAATATTAAATCTGTTCTTCACAACTAATGAGCACCTTGCCTTCAGTAGGCAAATTAAGTGTAGAAGTGAGAAACAGCCCCTTCCAGTTAAAGTTGTTGTCAAGTGTTTATTCAGCAAAATCTAAGCAAAACGTATGTGCTGAAAGCTAAAGGTGTGCCCATTGATTAAGTTAAACTAGTGAGGCCGGAAGTCAATTTTGTTACCATAAAAATGGTATTCAGGTGGTTGCAAAAAAACCACACAGATATTTGCAGAACTGCAGAGGCTATCTTGGAGCAGTATCATGACCCCTGTTCATGCTACTGATCAAATAAGAAAACAGTATTTTAACTACAAAAAGTCGTTCTAGAATTACAAACATAGTATTGAGTGTACTAGCATTTCAGGATATTTCCATAACTTAACAAGTTAATAATGCTTAAGTGATATTAATAGATATTATAATCACTTCTACAGGTTACTGTAAGGACATGAACTACCAAAGTGTGAGCACTGACATTCATTACATAATACATTAATATATTAATCATATATGGAAACGTTTATGTAACTTGCTGCTGCTATTTCAAAAGAAATATATAACATAGCTATTTCTGGCCATTAACGATATGATGTTATTTCATAGCTATTGCACTTTGTGAACTGGATATTTTCCAGAGCAGTTTAATCCAGATTCTGTTAGAAATTGTTTCTTTGCATTACCCAAGGGAGGGACAAAAGGAAAATAAAACAAAAGAAGAAAGCAGTAATCAATTACTATTCTCCCCTGAATCCTTGAAGCAGCCTCTAAATTGCATTAGCCTGAGGTGGAATCCAGGGGTTTTATGAGAGGATTTTTGGAATGATTTGAGAGCAAGGCACATTTTCTCTCGGAATATTTCCCAGATTATTCATAAAGAGTACTCTGTACAGAGAGGGCTGGCTAACACTCAGGTTTTGCATACTTAGTTTACAGGCTCGTGAAGGTCTCCAGTTCCACTTCACAAATTGGCAAAATAGGGCCATATAGAGGTTAGGATTCAATGCTTTGAATGGCATTGAAGGAGCTTAAGAATTTTTAACAAAATCTCAGTATTTCTGCACAGGAATATCTCAGAAAAAGAAGTTAAGAAATCCACCTGAATTTCACTGCAGGGCGTGACCTCTGGATTCAAAGAGCAACATACCAATGTATCGGCATTAATCAGCACAAGAAATTGCTGCACTGTATTTTGTAATTACTAAGGTTGCATGTCTTGCTTGTTGGTATTTCACTAAAAAGTTTAAACAGCATTAAATGTACACACCTGATAGATGGGAGATAAGTTTTTTTGGCCTGGTATAGAAAAATCAAGTTAACTTTAAAAGAAACCACTTTGATTTGTTTAGTTTCTCAAATGCCTACCTTTTTGCCCTCTTTTTTCCTACATAATTATTTATTAATACAGGGAATAGATATGTAGTGTTTTGGAATACTTCTGGAAGAAATGGTTTGATCACATTGCAGTACAATTCATTAACATCAGCCAAATCATGTTACAGTATAGTTAATGCAAAACAAATTTTTTTTTTCTACCTCTTTGAAGAGGCAACCAAGATTAAGGAGATACTGAGGGATTTAATTAATATTAATTCATGATAAACACTTTAGTCAAGACAGGAGTTGAATACTTTTCCAAAACTGACTCAGTCTTATGAGGTAGATAAATATATTTTTGAAGAATGTTTTGGTCCATCAGTTGTTACAGTGTGACAGTGTGCAGTATCTTCTGTCATGCTTTACATCTGAAAGACATTTTTTTTTCACTTTATTTTTTTGACTGAAAAACCTGCAAATGTGGGTGTGTTATCTTTTTTTCAACTCTTTTCCCCAGCTGAATTGCTGTTTAGTTCACAAGTGCCATTAGATTGACATAAAATCTCAGATTACCTGAGACCTGAGACTGAAATATGTGATGGATTTTTATTTCCTATTTGTAAAACAGTACATTATTTAAGGCCATGCACATCATTTGCTACAGATAAAAAATCATTAACTATTAACTATATTACTCTTCAGAGGCCCTGCTAGCTCTGATGTTATCAATACTGTAATGAAAGCAGAAAATTTGTGGTTTCTGACAACAAAAATGCAGCTGAGGCTTATGTTGGTATTGCTCTTAGAACAAAGCACTGGTGGCCTATATCCTTAATATCTTTAGCTGGTCTCGTAGCTGGAAGAGCTCTTAATACCCCTTGCAGCTCTGTGAGTCAAGGGGACTGGAATGGAGATGTTCCTACAGCACTGCCCATATTCTGTCACTTCTGGGTTTCAGGATATTCTAGCTTTGAGACTGTAAAGTCAAGATATTTACAGACAAAAATTAAGACCAAGATTAATGGAATAATATACTGTAGTATCACAAAAAAGAATTTCTATGAGGAGCAGTACAATTGAAGCAGTGGAGTACTGTTTCTCTGGCTTTGAAAAAGGGGCAAACCCTCCTGTGATTGGATGTTGATAAAGTCAGTGTTTGTCTAAAGAACTCGACAGGGAGAAATATATCCTTGCGACACGCTCCTAGAAGAAAAGAGGAAAAGCGTTGAAATGGAAATTTGCTTCCCAAAATAATTCTGATGTCTAAAAGTACATGGAAGTGCTGATTCCATCTCAGTTAAAATATAGCATACGCACCATGAGCGAAGACAAATATGAAATTTTTTAATGATCATAATTAATTAGGTGCTTTCAGCCTTTCATTCTGTCATCAGATTTGTGCTGTCACTAAAACCAACACCTAAGCAAGAAACTGAGACATTAGGTGAAAGAATAGATTGTGTTTCCAAAGGCCACATATATAATGATATACATACTGTTTTTATTTTAGGTGATTAACAAAATAAAGACTAATTGGTTATATAATTCAATGATACTTCTGATTACAATTTTGTGTGAAAATTGTGAAGATTTCAAAATAGAAATAACAATGTTTTAATCTCCTCTCAAACTGATAGAATGATATATTTTTTTATAATATAAAGTTTTACAAAAAGAAAATACTATCTGTGTACATCTTTTTCAATGATAAAGCTCAGTATTCATAATGCCACCAACTATGCTTACAACATTTATTTTCTCCCTACTCCTGATTGAACTATGCTGAACAAATACCACAAGGTTAAAAATTACTGCCATTAATGGAGAAAAATGCATGGAGCAAAAGGTATTTTTTTAAAGATGTAGTTAACTAAGGTCAAAAGGTCGAAAGAGGTCAATAATCCTGATGCATTAGCATTTGCAATAAAACATTGGCAAAGATTGTTATAAACCACTTTGTTTCTCTTCACATGTTTTGGGAAAGAGATTATTTTTTACTTCAGCGTAGCTAGTAAAGCACAGCTCAAACTGGGAACACAATTTCTCTCTCACTCTATCAAATCCTCTACTCAGAAAAAGTAAGGATTGTTTGGAGAACTTCCATCTTTTATTCTACATGGGAACAAGCCTGGCCACAGAAAAGCAGACGTCCAGCCCATAAAAAGTAAAATTTTATACCTCCTTGAAATGATGGAGACCCAGCTGTAAGTCTGCTCTGTGATGTAGTCCTTTGCCTTGTTCCTCTTCCTGGCAATTTTATTTTGGTTTTGATGAACATTTTTATTATAGATACAAAGAAATTCAAAGTTTTTAAGGCAAAGGTCTTAGTTTACATTAACTGGTATTTTCAGGTGCAGAAATGTTGGATGGAGAGCCCTTCTTAAGCAAAATATATTCCCTAAATTTCCATGGAGAGTGACCTCCTGATGTATAGCAGAAAAAACCAGAAAAATCAGAATGGGATGGATATGGAGGTGTTTTATGAGGCTTTTTCATGGTTCCGCTTTAGTTTATTTTCTGCACTAAGTGTTTGCATATAGATGAGAAACTGAATGGGAGCTAATCCAAGCAGAAACTTTTTGTTGTGCTCTGAAAAGTCGAGTCTTTCAATCTAATTTATTGCACCATAAAAATTCAAAGCATATACATTGCTCTAGTTGAAGTATACTCTTCCTCCTACAAACATTGCCATAGTTCTTCTTGTGAACACATCTATTAAGAGATTTTAATGTCATGGATGTAACTTCAGTGATTTTAGTAAAATTGATGAAAAACTACATTCTAAGAAGTACTAGTTTAAATCTGAGCCCTTACTGTGGCCACTGCCCTATGCTGCTCAGAGGGGCAGACCTGCTCCAAAACTTGATGGAGCCTTAAATTTCAGATTTCTTCTGGGTACATACACACAGCCACTACTCTTCTCTTCAAGAGATACCATCTGTGCACCTGCTCTAAATTTTCTCTTCCCAGGTCTTGGCTATAAATTCTTTGCTGCTATCAAAGCACACAACCATCAGTAAGGTACTTGTGCTACCCCTTGTAGCCAGGGCTCTCCTTCATGTATCTTCTCCTGTGAAAGAAAGAAGCTTATTTCTGACTGGTGTCTCACACCACAACTGGTCTTGTTTCTGGACCAGGAACCTACTCACTGGGAAAGAGGAGCTCCAGATTTCCTTATCCTGAGCTGAGGCAGGGAGAGCTGAAGAGGCTGAAGACTACTATTCAGAGGTCATAACGGGGAGAAAGCCGTCATACAGAAGGGATCTGCTTATAGCAATTTAGAGGCTGAACCCCAGCTGGCAGCTAACTGCCACATTAAAGCAAACTCATTTCCCCATCCTCACCCAAAGAGATAAGGAGGCAAATCTTGGAAGAAAAGAAAATAGAACTTGTGGGTCAAAACAAAAACAGGTTAATGGTTGAAACAAAGTAAAAGCAGATAATAATAATAATGATAATACTAATGTTGATGCTACTACTATTACTGCTTAGAATGATTGTAATAAGAAAGAGAGGGAGAGAGGGAGATAACCCCCAAGACAGACAAGTGATGCACAGTACCATTGCTAAACCACCCAGTGACAAATGTCCAGCCCATCCGCAAGCAGTGCTTGGCAACTCTCACCCAGCTCCTCCAGCTGATGTTCTATGGTGTGGAATATCCCTTTGGCCAGTTTGGGTCAGCTGTCCCGGCCCTGCTTCCTCCTGGCTTCTTGTACATCTGTTGACTGGCTGGGCATGGGAAACTGGAATGTCCTGGGCTTAGTGTAAGCACTGCTCAGCAACAACTAAAACATCACTGTGTTATTGACATTACTCTCATACTGAATCCAAAGCATAGCACTGTACCAGCTACTAGGAAGAAAATGAGCTCTATCCCAGCCATAGTCAGGACAGCAATCTATGTGTATGAACATAGAGACTGTTGAATTTTGTGGCAGTAATTATGTAGCTTTGATATTTTATAACTTAATATTGAAAATGGCATAACAAAAATAACCTTTAGGCCTAAACTGTAGTTGCTAATAGAGGTATAATTTTCTGATCAAGCCGGGCCAGTAGTAAAAGTCACGCCCCTAAATATTTGGTAACTGCATTTCTGTGTTTACCCCGCTACGGTGCCTCCAAAATCTATGAGAACCAAGATGAGGCAAAAGTTTAAAAACATTCCCATTTTTCCAGTTCTCATGTCTCTTTTTTCAACCCCTTATAACATAGGAGGTAAAATAAATTTTTTTAACCAACGAATACTAGTAGAGAAAAGACTAAAACCAATCTGAGCCCTAATTCAGTGAAAATATCTTTATAGTCTTGCTCAGAAAGATTATAAATATTGGAATTATGAGCAGAAGTGTTCTCTCTTACGTAAAATCAAGATGCTGATGGATTTTGGAAAGGTAGAGAAATTAGCCATAAAAAACTAGTTATGGTGTAAGATTGAATAAATTTATAATTTGTATATCGATAATATGCATTTCTTTAAAATTTATTTTCTGTAAATAATTATAAAGGCTACAAATACGTTTTTCATCAGTTTTTTTTTCATCAGTGTTTTTCATCAGTATTTTTGTCAGTCATTGGCTTCCGTGCTCTCTGGAGAAGGGCCTGTAGCTAGTCTTTTAATTAAATGGTAGTGTGTTTACACCTGTCTCTGAAGCCTTGAAGGGAGGTTCATATGACTGATGACAGTATTTTGGCCATCATGCTAAATTATTGCCTGAAAGCTGAAATTTACATAGTAAAAAAAATTATTTCAAGAATCAGTATTTACCATGTTTCAGGTTACATGTTACATGTTATAGGCTGTAGCAGTGTACTGTTTCACTCACAACTACTTAATTGTCTAAATGCTAATAGAGTCACGATTAATCCCCCCGACACATCTAAACCAGGAGTTACCTAATACCATTCACATGGTGTGGGGTTAATTGAAAGAGGTCTTGACATTCATGACCTGTCAGTTTTGCCTCATCAGCTTGACCTGGGTCAGAGATTCTCCCTGGCAACTTTTGCTTATCAATAAAGCCTTACTTTATCTAGAAACAGCAGGTGTACATATATATNATATGCACAATACTAGCTACATATAAATATTAAATATCTGTGCCATGGATTTTTATATTTTAGTTTTCTCTTTAAGTAATATAGGAATTATTTTAATTGAAAAGTAAAGACTGTCTTACTTTTGTATGTAGCTAAAATATGATACCAAAGCAGTTTTTCCCAGAAACTAGAAACTAGAGCAAATTTATTGTTGCTTATGTTATCACAAATATTTCTGAGAAAACTAGAGCAAATTTATTGTTGCTTATGTTATCACAGATATTTCTGAGAAAAGAATTTGTCTGACATAAGGTTTTTAAGTGCTAGTATATATTAAACTAAGTCCTCTTTAATGTCAACCAATTCTTAGTGACTGATGCACCTGTTAGAAGGGTGCAAGATTGATATACTTCTTGAATTTTATGCTGTGTTGTAACTGGAGGGAAATATGTATTCCATTATATCTCCCAAAATTATTATATTGTATTTCCCTCTGAACATCAGAAAACATTTTTTCAGGTTGAGGGTGACCAAACACTGGCTCAGGTTGCCTGGGGAGATTGTGAAATCTCCATCCTTGGGGATATTTAAAATCTGTCTGCAGAGTCTGCATGAACAGCTCTAGAGGGCCCTACTTGAGCAGGGGGCTTGGACCAGATGGCTTCCAGAGATCCCTTCCAGGCCCAACCATCCTGTGATCCTGTGATAGGGAAAGTGGAGGTAAGAAATTTGTCTTAAGTTCTCTGGCAGGATATGCTCGGTTGCTTTGTAATTAAGATGTATATGCTGCCTCCATGGGTATGAAAGACATCCAGGTAGGAAGCTTCAGTACCAGATGCTTGACCTGACACATTTCTTAGTTGTTGGTTTATTTCTTACCTTAGATAGGATCACTCCAACTAGCAAGGCCCAGGACAAAGCCCAGAGCTTGGATAAGTTTCCCTTGACACTACTCTCCAGAGGCAGTGGAGAAAAGATGGAATGAGGGTGTTCTGTTAAACCACACCATTTAGGGCCCCCTGCCAGCCCACCCTAGCACCCCTCCACATGGCAGCTCGGGCAATGTTACTTATCTCCCAGTCTCATTTTACAGTAAAACCACTCTAGTGGGATACAGAACAAACCTCTCAATATTGCAGAGAGTTTAGGACAAAAAACACAGGATAGTCATGATGATGCAGGGAGAACAAGTGCCGTGATGGACTCTCAGCAGCATGGCTGAGCCAGCCTCCCTGGGGTCTAGTATGGGGGCTTGGGCCCTGGGCAAGGACCAGAGCCCAGGTGAGCCCAGGTGACCCTCTAGTCCCAGTAGCACCCAGTTACTGTCATCCCAATGGATCAACCACTGCTAGTCCTTGTGAGGCTTATCTCATCACAGCCATCCAGTCCTCTGTTAGCTTACCTACATCTAATTCTGTATTAATCACAGTTTGAAGCTGCAGCTGTCAGTGTAACATTTGTAATTCTTCTAAGAGGGACCATAATGCACACAGTAGTGAATTTAGTAGTGAAGATTTGCTAGTAGGTTATTCTGCCTTCAGAGAAAAGGAGCAGATCCAGGAAATGGACCTGTCAGAGGCCCTCTGCATAGTTAACCCTCAGTTCTTTATGTATCACATGAACGGTAATCTTGTGTTCTCTGACATTTCTCAGATGTACTAATCCTTTCATCTGGTGAGATCAAATCTGAAACCTCATGGATTTTATGCTAAGGCAACCCATGGGCCCCTTAGACAGTAACTTCTCTTCTCTGCCTGTAGTTGGTCAGTTGTGGTTTCTGTCTATTTCCTCAGTGTAAAAGTACATTTTACTGGTTAATTCAGCTACTAAATCTGACTCAAACATTCTGATTTGCAACTGTTTCAACCTATTGGCCTATGTGTAGTTATTCTGAATGTATGCTAAAGTAAATCACATTACTAAAGGGATATACTTTCTTACATCAAAGGGCTAAAAGGAAGACTGTGCTGCCAATCCTGTCACTGGAGGATGTATCCCCATAAATACTTTGTGAACCAGACAGGAGAACAAGAGTCTGCTGTCAATAATGTAGTGTGTTGTGCCTGTCCATCTCTGACAAAGGGAAAGTATCTTCCAGTTCCAGCAAGAGCTGAAATTCTTCACAGGCAGAATAAATTAAAGAGCAAAAGACATTTTGTAGTCCACAGGAACATATAACTATTGACAAGGCACTAACAAAATATTTCTAGTCAGGTACAACTGACAGAGCCTTCAGTATTCTTCTTTTGTATAAAGCAATGTTCCCCAGTTCCCTTTGTTAATTGAGATGAAAAAACTTTAGAAGTAGGTAGAAAAGGTTTTCTAAATTGTTTATTAGAGATTTTAGGGAAGCAAGTTCCTGTCAATATTTATGAAAATAAATTATTATGGAATTGATTTTGTTGAATTTTCCAAAATTGTACAACACTTAATCCCATGAGTAGTCCCAGGAAAGTAGATTGTGCTTCTCAGATATTCTAGTTTTAATTTCTAACAAGAATCATTGGGCTGCATATTACATTGAATTTCTAGAAATGGGATAATTTGTTACTGATATCTGCTTGATATTTCTAGCAGCTCTGAAAATTTGTCACAACAAACTCTTGTCACCTATTTGTCTTTTTTTTTTCTCTCTGTAACTTTCTCTTCTCAGTTCACCTCAGCCCTCTCTTTTTCTCATGTTTTATCTCCATGGTATTTTTGAACCATGATGCATTAGATATAAAAATGATCTGAAACTGCCAGCCACTGAAATAAAATATCTTATGTATATCAGGATATGTTTCTCTCTTGTTGTGGATTTATGTATATATGCCCCACCTAGTCAATGAGATGCATGTGTCTCTGGTGTTTGGGTACTGTTTGAACATGTAGTAAATATTATTCCTGGCACGTGTGTTACTGATTGTTTCCAGAAGTAACAAAACATAAGGCAGCATCATTATGCCTGGTAGATGCAGGCCACACTCTCAACAGTGGTCTTGTTTCTATAAATTAGTTAAATGGTTTCCAGAGAATGATGTGCTGAACTATTTGGGACACGTTTCTTTTAAGAAAATGATGAAAGGATTTTCAAGTAGTTCCAAATGGTCCAAATTTGCCCCGTTTAACATTCAGGCATACTAGTCACCTGGAAAGTATCTATAAAAGATTGAGGCTGTGACAAAGTCATTTACTTTTATTTAATCTTTACTTTGATTCTAAGCACTGCATTTGTACCTAATAAGACATTACCATATTAATAAGGATTTAATATAAAGTCATGAATACAATAATTTTGTTTATGGCTTAAATCTGTATGAGGTATTTCTTTACATATATTTGCATTTTAAAGGACTGCTCACCTTATGTTCAGAGATAAAATTGTTGCCTCATTCTGCCAGAGAATACAGGATATTTTTTTGTAAAATGGTGAATCTCAGACTTAACTTCATCTGAATAAAAAGTAAAGTTCTCTAATGAATGGAGTTTGTTCTGCTGCTGGCATAAAGAAGCTAACAGAAAGCATCTGATTACTCCAAATTGCTTTACTTCCCAACAGTTTATCAAAGGCATAAGAACAAAGTGATAGAAATATTACAAAATTATCAAGGTTCACAGGATTGCCTAGGGCAACATATCAAATAGAGAAAAAACATAGTCTTTGTTTTCATCTTTAATTTTGCATCCTGAAAATAATTTATTTACAAGATACCTCCAGAATGAATGTTTCTTGTCCTGAAGGAAATTGGTTTTCATTGCATTTGCAATATCTGATTGGGTGACATTAAGATGTGTTATTATTTCGAGTTATTATAATGGTCTCTATTGGAATCTAAGGAATAAACCAAAGAGAATTCTTTAAACAGCAAGAGTTGAGCAGCATTTAACTCTGTCCACGTAGACACAACATTTTTGTGTTGACAGGAACCTGTATGTTTTCCTGTAAAAGAAAATATGAATGTTCTAAAAGCTAACTTTTTGCTTTAACATGACCAGATGGAATGAGGCAATGACAAACATATTTTTCTAATGTTAATTCCCTATTTATGATGATGTGGAATTTCTTATTATCCTTAAGTTAGGGATTCCCTAGTAGTTCCTAGATATACAAAGAATATACAGCAATGTATCTCTTGTGAATTAGTGCATCCCATCTAAATTCAGAAACTGATTTATGCTATTTTATTTTATTTTTAATATATGTTTTTTCAACATGTATTTGTGTTTAGGCAGCTGCATAAAATGTTAACATTAAAAGTAGAGAAAGCAGAAGGAAATAGTTGCTGATTCTGAGTGTGATTTGCTTAAACTGTTCTCATGAACTGCTTCACAAATATTAATGGCTATTTTCCTGAAAAATCTATACCTGGTAACTCAAACCTTAACCTTTAACAGGCTCACTGATTGCCAAATATTTCATATATATCTAAGCTAAGAAGAGACACAATTAAAAATTCCATTTTCAGTGAGAAGAAAGTCAACAGTTCATTCCAATTTCAGAGAGAAAACAAAATACTGGAGAATCAGGAAATGGATTGAGACATGTCTCCAGGAATCAACGCATTCTTTTGAAGCTCATTTTCAAGAGAATGTTGCCAAATTTCTCAGAGCTACATGTTGAACTACTGTGAGATTATTTTGCTCTGTTCTTTTGCAAAGAAAAAGATTAATTTTTGCCCAATTCACAGGTGAACTGGCTGTTGTTCAAAGTCATACTTTCAGGTAAAAGCTCAGCATAAAGCACAGCCAGCAATTTGCATTACCAGAGCAATGTTGCTTTTGTTGCCATTGCAAACAACATGGACTTTCATTACAAACCTGCTTTATAATACAAACTTTTTCTTCCCCAACTGCTAATCCCATAGCCTTTCATGAAAACCCTCCTTTAAAAGTGCAGCACTGAAATAATACTGATCAGCAATGCCAGAGACTGACTTAATCTCTAAACTGTGTCAGCAGCTTTCAGAACAGCTCAATGTGCTAATTACTTCATACACTTTTCACAATATGGTCTTTCATTTCTGTACTTTTTTACAATGAAAGCCTATCATTTTAGTTTGCAATAACTATTTCTTTCTGCTCTATGTAGTATAATTTTAAAAGAATTGAAGCACTTGCAGGCTGAGAAAGGTAACTTGTTGAAATGAAGCCTATGAAAGGGTTTTGTTTCATTTTATCATGAAAATAATAATGAAACACAGCCTTTGCCATCAGTAAATGTCTCTTTTAACCTGTAAATTTTCTAAAGGAGTAAAAAGAGAATCTAAACATGCTGAACTTTTACAAACAAATATATATTTTTAAAATACAATCAGAAGGAAACATCACTTATTGGTGTGGTGGAGGCAGAAGGGTTGCTTTGTTAATAACTGAGGATCAGGAAGCGTATATGAAACTCGCGTGTACATCCAGAACCATCTTGGGCAGCCAACATAGTTATTCCACCTTACTTTATGTTCAAGGAGATGATCAGTCTCCAGGCTGCCTGGAGAGGAAGAAGAGCTTTACTACATTATCATGTCAGTGCTTGCTCAAAAAGTTCTTATATTTCTGATCATACGAGTCCTAGAAGCTAGACTACTTTTGCTCAATTTTTAAAATTATTAGATTAAAGCCCCTTTAAAAACTTCTCCTTGGTTCTATATGAGCCTTGACTAACCAGAGAATAGATTCTGATTTCCCCATTTCCCTACAATACAACCTGAAGAAGAGTGGATAAGTAGCAACCTGTCAGAGAGGTTTTCTCCACCTGACTTCATGTAGTCAGATAATTTATTGCACAGAGACAGAAATTACATTGCTATTAACACTTGTGAGTCAGTGATTTCAATACTGAGGTCAGAGCATATTGAGATCAGCCATTCTGGCCATTTGTCGCATATAATCTGAAAATGCATCCCAGAACTGACATTTAATTTTAACATAAAAAGGCTGGATTACTCAGAATTTCACTGGATAGATGAGTGTGGATTGTCTAGTTTCTTGGGATTGTCTAGTCCAGTTTTCCTGCTCAAGCAGAGTCCATTACAGCAGGTTGCTCTTTGCTATGTCCAGTCAGGTTTTGAGTATCTCCAAAGATGGAGAATCTACAAACTTCCTGGGCAGCCTGTTACAGTGCTGAATCACTCTCACAGCAAAAAAGTTTACTGATGTTCATAGACTCCATGTTCATGCCTTTATCCTCTCAGTGGATACTACTGAGAAATGTCTGTCTCACTCTCCCTTATTTTCTCCATTGCATATTTACACTCATGGATAACATCCTCCCTGAACCTTCTCTTCTCCAGGCTAAATAGTTCTAGCTCTCTCAGTCTCTCCTCGTGTATAAGATGTTCCATTCATTTTATCCCCTTCATGGTCTTTTGCTGCATTCACTCCACTATGTCTACATCTATTTTTTTTATGGGAAGCCCAGAACTGAACCCAGCACTCCAGATAAGTCTCACCAGTGTTGAGCAAAGAGGAAGGATCAGTCTCTTGGACCTGCTGGCAATGATTTGCTTAATGCAGTTTAGGCTGTTACTGGCTTTCAGGGCCACAAGAGCACACTAAAGGCTCATGGTCAATATGTTGTCCACCTGGACTGAAAGATCTTCCTTTGTCAGACTTCTTTAAAGCCACTTTGCAATCAACCTGCAAGTACAGTGCTTATTCCTCGTCAGGTGGAGGACTTTGCTTTTCACTTTGCTGAACTTCATGGATCCCTCTCTGTTCCTCTCTCCATCCTTTTGAGGTTCCTCTGAATGATGGCACAGCCATCTGGTGTTTGAAGCACTGCTCCCACCTTTGAATCATCTGCAAACCTGCCAAGGGCACACACTGTGCCATCATTCCGATCATTACTGGAGATGTTGAATGCTATAGGAGCCAACAGTGGTCCCTGAGGTAGAGTCCTAATGACAGGATTAGGATTTTTCAGTCCTAGAAAATGGATGACTCTTCCATTCAAAAGAAGAAAAAAAAATCCTTTAGGGGATCTGACATGGATATGGATAAAGTCAGTCACACTCTTTTGAAGTACTTGATGTTTATTTAGATAATTTGTATTTCATACACATCCTGCAGACCATCTTAATTATTTACTCTTGTAAATGACTGTGAGTTTAGGGATTCACTTGAGAAAGACAGTCTTTCTGTTATTTTTCTTAGGGATTCTCATCAGATATAATTTTCACCAAACCCAATACTGGAGTGGGAAAGAGAGGCATTAACAGAGAGCTGTTCTGAAATGGAATTAACTGGAACCTGTAAATCAATTCATTCTTAGACACTTCTGTCCCTAGATGCTCATATCTTTTCCATCAGAGTAAAGGAGTTCCTACTTAAGTTAGAATCATTCTTACAACCAATAGCGATCTTTTTTCATGCCATGGCATTGCAATGTGTTAAAATAAACTTGCCTCTTGAGCCTCCTACCTGTGCTATGCCATGCCTGTGCTGTAGATTAGTTGGAATGAGCTCCAAGAGTTAACAGAGAGGGAACTTCAGTTTCTTCAGCAGATTGGCTTATCTGGAACAGTCAGGTTATCAGCATTACAGGTGTTACCAGAGAGGATGACTGGATAAATCCCACTTTTTAAAAGATTCAGATAATTTATCTGAGAAAATAAGGCTGGGCATTCAATTTATGGTCTGCAACACTGCAGTTTGCAGTACATAAAGAACCTGACCTCCAAACACTAAGGCTTACAAAGGGCAAGCTTGCCACACTTAAAATCCTGGGAACCATAGACGTTTATCAGTCTCAGTATGTTGAAAGGGATGGATTATGTCAGGCACTTTTGCAGTAGAAAGAAGCAAAGAAAAAGTTGTGCCTAAATAGGAAAGATAAGCCTAGCAATGATCAGATAAGTGGGAAGAGGTAATGACTCAATTAGGGTGCTCTAGATAACTGAGTAAGATTTATAATTTGGCAAAGGCTCAGCAGAAAATTGTTCTGTAAGTTTTGCAGTGGAAGAATAATTATGCTGTGTTTATAGCAAAGGTGTGTTGGATCTTATCCCGAGTATTCTTTTTTGATTACCAGAATTGTTCCTTGATTTAAGTGTGACTTCAGGTCCTTAGCTCGTGAGAACTATTAACTTCAGAAGGAGACGTTCTGCTCAGAACCTGGTATGGTTGCTACACCTACTGAGGTCATCTCTGCTGAGATTGTCACAAAGCACAGGCAGGTGGTAAAGGGCTGTGGAACAGGTGCCATTCACTTCATCGTGCACACACTTTGTCCCTGGTACACGGGGAGAGGTGACCCACAAGCCTGTCAAAGGAGCTTTGTGTGCTCCCACAGCAGAACACTTGCCCAAGCAGACTATGCTTCTGAAATGTCAAAATGTGTATCACTGCATACTGTTTACCTTTCAGGAACCATCCCCCTCCCCAACAAACCAACACTCTTTCCCTGCCAAAAAAACCCTGAAGATGCTATTGACAGTGGAGTTCCCAGGAAGATTGATAGACAACACAGATCTGTGGGATTTTATGGGGGCTTACATATGACATCTTTACAGTGGCCTGGATTGTGCAAACTCTAAGAAAAAACTGTTTTATCCTGGGATGTCAAATCACTGCATAAGAAGATAGAAGTATAGCTGCCACGAGTGGACAGAGGTTTTCCTTCCAAGATTTTACAGTGGGCTTTTCCTCCACTGGGTATTCTGAATGGGTGCAAGTCCATAAGTAAAAAGGAGAATTAAACCACTGAGCACATTAGCATGTAACAGGCAAGTGTACTGGTGCTTTTAACAGGCTACATCAAACTGAAATATAAAGCTTGATCATACTGAGTCTGCAAAAGGTCAACATTTTGGTAACATAAATCATACTGTTCAGAGCACTTTTAGTTTTTGGCTTCCTTAAGAATCCTTGCAGAGTGATTGCAATCACAGGCCTGTGAGGAGGCCAGTTCACTAAATTGTTGACTCGGCTGCTTGCAGATGTTTCAGGCAGGTGTTCTGTGCAGTCCAGGGAGTTTACTTTTTTCTGCAGCGTGTTGCACTGTGGGTCAGAGGTGACACCTCAATGGCAAGGTCTCAACTGCATGGCAAGTCTCAGAGGTGTTTGTTAAGGGAGAAAAAGAATTCAGTCTCCTTAAAATTTATGTACTGCAAAAGATAACTGCACCTGCAGACTGCTGCTCTTATTGGAAACACATGGTGGCTGTTGGAAGAAATATTAAATGCTACTCTGTAGTTCCTGTTGAGAATATGCAGGGACCCCAAATGATCTGTATTAGACCAGAGATACCTGAATGATTCATGATTCCAATAGTACATGGTTCTGGTACAAAGTGTATGTTTTTGTCATATGCTTAGGGATTCGTGCAAATCCACATGTGTTTAAAAATTGACTGTGGCCAGCATTGTATTACCACCCAACAGTTGCCTTACATAATATAATGTATGCCAGCAGGCATTCCCAATGACCCAGCTAGTTCATAATTAGAAAAGGTTAGTCCAGCCTTTCCTGGCCACCTGTATGTTGGCTTTGTAACTTTCCAAATGGAAAGAGCAAATATAGATTCTTTTAGATGCTGGAAATCCTGTAAAATGGACCACCCCTATTAGAGAATCTTTTGCCTTAGAAGACCACTGTAGGTTTACTGTGTAAAAAAAATATTTTGCTTTCTAGAAATAACCTCCAGCAAACAGGTTTTGGTGAGTTCATGTTCCATTAGTCAGATATAAGCACTAGAATCATAGAATAATTGCTGTTGGAAAGGTGTTACAGATCTTCTAGTGAACCTACAAAGTCATATCCAGAAATCAATACTAGTAATGAGATAACGTTTTTCAATTGGCAATTAATAGGGCCAATGATGCTGGCTGGCAAATTTGGCAAGAAAAACAAGAAAGAGTTTATATAATTGGAATGTTGTTTTCCAGTACACTTAATATTTGTAGCAGCTGCATTCTGTTCTCACAAATTATGACTTACTGCCAACCACAAAGCCCTGATGGAGAAACAACACTGAACAGCATTTCATCCAGTTCTTTATGAAATATTTTATACCCATCAGACAGTGTACTGTTGAAGGTTATTAAGACTTCTACAGTCATGTTTACCAAAGGACAACAAGAATCCCTATGAGGCTTGACATTATCAGCAAAGTCTCTGATGGAGGAAAAAATCCTGCACAAATACAATCTCTAAGTAATGTATGAGGGCAATGTGGTGCAGAACTGGACTCAGAACTGGCAGCATGGTGAGTGAGGAGACGTGTAAACTAAGCCAGCAGCAAACAAAAGGATTAGGATGTGTTTTTTAACCCCATTTCTTCTCATAACTTTTCCTTTGAGTTCATAACAATGAACCTTCTCCCACACTGGTTTGGCTTTTAAAAATCAAGCAATATTGAGGGTTTCATAAATAGCATTTTTTAAAAACTTTCAGACAAGGGTAGAGAAGAGTTTAGTTTTGTTTACTGTGTTTATATTTGTAGCACTCATCTAGGATTTGGGAAACTCAGTTTTTATTCCTTTTCTATCTGAAAAAATTCACTGTCACATTTCTCACTACCATTCTCATTTGTGTTATGTTTTAAAATGAGTTGCTTTATAGATTTGATTAATTTCCATGGCTATGAGTGATAGCAGGTTTAGCCAGTCTTATATTTTTCCTCTGGTGAATATCTCTCTCCACAGCATTAACAGTGGTGAATGTACCCAGTTTCAGTTCTGACAAGCCACTTTTTCTGTTGAAACTCTTTTTTATCAAAGTAATTACAGCCACCTGTTTCCTCAAATCATCCATTATATATAAGCCTGATATGGAATACGAGCAGAGTAGAAAATCAGTTTTTTAGATTTATAATCTGAGAAGAGTCAGAATGGATAAACAGGACAAAGCAGAGACAAAATGGAGTGTTCTGCCTCTAAGATGAGAGAGCTAACACGCACTTAGACCACATTTGCATCCCTTGCATTAAAGAGCAAGTTATTAACTCATCCTATTAAAAGGCAAAGCAGGAAAACTGTGTTCACAATTTCAAAATTAGACACGTGGGACACATTTGCAAGCATAAATTCTTCAGTTAGCTAGCTAGGCTCTGCTTATTATTGTTATTATGACGCTAATATTTTACTGTGGGTGATATAAAGTCTGTTTTAGGGAACATATTTTTATGTTGCCCATCTTATGTGCTTTGCTCAGATTGCTCAATCATTTGAATCTCATATTAGGATACACATATAGAAGCCCGAGTATAAATCTGTCATCACTTGCAGTATGAATCTGAATGTTTTAAAAATTTTTTATTTTATGTCTCAACTGTTTTAATTTGAACCAGAATATGCAGCATTTCAAGCATCAAGCTTTCTGTTTTCTAATTTTCCAATGTATAGAAGTACCATTTGGGGGTTTTAGTACATTACATTAATACCATGCTGTTTCTTCCTCTTTAAAAGAAAATGAAGTCATACAATGCAGCAATAAAAAATATTCCCAGTGTAATTTTATTTTACTAATTGTACAGGTGGATTTCTGTAATCTTCACTTCTAAACAGGGTAAGAGATTTCCCAACTGAGAAGCTGTGATGTTAAAGTAAGGCTTTTCTCCTACAAAATAGATGCAATCCCCCAAAAAACCCAACCAACCAATCAAGAAAACAAAGAAACAAAAAACCATACCCCCACCACAACAAAACAAACCAAACCAAAAAACTGGCCCCCTTCCCCAAACCTAACCATAAAAAAGGAAATTTTTAATGAGGAAAATATTTTAAGTATAATCACTTTATACAGAATAGGTGACCTCTTACACATTGTCAGGGGAATCTGGTCCTTGACTGTCATGAAAATAAGAGTGTGATTGATATTTTTCAGTTTTTTCCTCAGGACAGAACTACTTCTTTATAAATTGCTTGAGATCTATGAAAGACTGTTCTCTCAGTGTTGCAAATAACAGCAAGATGTATATAGAGCACCCTGTTCTACAGATTAGTTCTGATGTGTGCAAAGCCCCATTTACATGAATTTCACCTTCTAAGTTAGCAGGTCACTTTCCATCTCCTTGTCTGTGTAATAACTCTTATTTTCCTCTCTGTAGCTTGGCCCCTGCCAGTTTTTAAATATTCATTAGTTATGATATTCATTGTCTGACCATTATTCCTGGCCAAGCTTCCAGGCAACAGATGAATCCCTGATTCACTTGGAGCATGATCTATTTTCCACTTAAACCATCAGTAGATTGGGGAAGTTATTGATGAGAACAACATTCTAAAGACACAACAATTTTAGGTTTCTTCCCAAACACTCCCCTTAGACTGTCTCGACATTAGATAGCTTTCAGCAAGTATGAGCAAGTCATCTGGACCAAAGTAAATGAACACAAACACCACCAGATGAATTCTCCTTGAAGCTCTATGCTGTTGTGTTTCTGCAGCTGAAGGACAGAATTCAGGATTCATATATTCAAAACTATTAGTTTGATTCACACAATAGTCCAATTAACTGTCACAAAGTGAAAATGTCCTTGCTCTGAATGCATTTTAGAACAGCTTGGGTTTGATTTACTGGTATGAAGTTCTATAAAGGTGATAAGGATGGACATGGAATGTTTAAGAAACTTTGAGCCATAGATGGTTTCTTGTTCTAAAAAAATGTATGTATATGGAAATAAACCCTGCATTTGAAAAATAAATAAAATCATGATGAAGGCTCATCCATACAATGTATCACAATATAACAAATCATAGGGTAAGTTGACAGATAACCTCCTAATGTGACTAACTTCCTTACTATTTAACTTTACACAGCATTATAAGACAAAGCAGCTGCTATTGACATTAATATTTTATACCAAATCACAATAGGATTTCCAACATACCCAACTTCCCTGCAGAAGCCACTAGGGAAAACAGCTTGTGATTTATTTCAACAACATGTCAACCTGTGATAAAAGAAAGAGAGCCCCCAAACCCAACAAGCTGACTTGTTATGAATGAGTGTGTGTGTAAAACTTGCCGAGACACATGATTTAAAAGAACTGACTCATGGATGTGCCAGCCAACTAGGAATTGCAGTGTAGGAGGTCTTTCTGAGACCTTTCAGCAAATGTTATTGCAATACTGTTGTGCTGCCTGGGGGCCTTGGAAAAAGCTTAACATATCTTTGCAGAGTGAAAACAATGATAAGATGAATGAAGTATAACAGAATCTAAAGAAAGGAATTTTTTCCATTTTTGTTTAATAACTCAAGAAGGATTTGATGGGGTCTTTCTTCAGCAATCTTCAGGTTGGAGGTCAGAAGTCCAAAAAGCTAATCAAAGGAAAAAAGACCTCTTAAAGGGGGTAAAGAAGTTTTGCTTGCATGCTTAGGGCCACAGAAAGTCTGTCTGCATGAGCTGCACACAGCCATTTTGGTATTTCTGTTCACGAGTAAAATATCTAACTTCAATAACTCTGAAATATGAAACTGCAGTAGCTCTGAAAATCTGTGCATGTGGCAAATGCATTTATATTTAAATGCATTGCTACATTTATGTTATGTATTTGCTTTGCTAATACGAGCTTGGGAAGCCATAATCTGTTTTCCTAGGTTATCAACTTTTTCTTCATAAAGCAAAATGTTTTCGTCTGCTCCATTCTCATTCTATCCTCACCCTCTGTTTATTCTTGTTTTCTGGTGGCTTGACAACTAGATCAGAAAGGTAAAAGACAGCTAGAGGGGGATGGATAAGGAAACTTCGACCTTCTTCTCTCCCCAACAGGAATCATAGTAATATGTAAGAAGAATTGAGAAACTTGTTCAGTTTACCTTTATTATAGTGGTTGTGTGCCACTAGGGGTCAACACTACTTATTAAAAATTAATATATAAAAAGAACAATATAAAAACCTGCATGCATTTTATTTCAATAATCTGAGCTTTAGATTTCTGGGCATATTTTCTGACCCACAGAAGCTGCATTGGCCTCACACCATGCGCAGAGGTGTTCTATCTGTTACAGAGTATCACAGAAGGAGACAAACTAACCACAGCAATAGCTTTGCTCTCTGCAGTCATCAGAATCTTTCTTTGTCATTCTTGAAATGATTTTTTTGAAAAACAATGATACCACATTTGGCTCAACAGAGGCACTCCTGAAAAAAAATCACAGTGTTCTTTCTGCAAGATGACATTTGTCTTGCAGAGCTGAAATGGAGTCATCACTTCATTTCATCTTGATTGAGAGTAGAAATATCCACCTAAGGAACACTTTGAACTTGCTTAGGTCTTATATTTGCTGCTTTGGTAGAGTTCCAAGACTAGAAATAAGTATATGGTTTGTTCTTGACTCAATATCAGACATTACATGATCTATTACTCTGAGGGAGTATATATATGATTACTTTTTGTGTGATGAGTTTAGCTAGCTTGATTCATCAGTATCCCTTTAGATACTGATGCTTAGAAATTTTTGTTTTCCTTAGGAAGCTTGTCTTTCTCACTATATCTGACCTTAAACTTCTCTGATGATCTTCCTTCCAGAAGGAATTGTAGTTCCTATCTGATCAGCTGGACTGAATTAAATTGCTGTGCCTTTTCAGTTTGAGACAGCACGATAGATAAGCTGCGTTTATGTCCTTTTGACTTAGTGCCTTGGAAAAATAAAATATTTCTGTGAAAGTTACTGTCCAGAACATTGCATATCATATTCCAAGATCCTTAGCTGCATACCAAATTCTATCTAATGCTAGAAAATGAAATCAGTGCTTCTGCTTGTCCATTCAGTTAGTCAAAAAAACCCACACATCCAGTGATGTGACTGACATTTCACATTTTATATCCTGACATATAAACTTTCACTTGAACACTTCAAGAACAATTCCTGAAGTATGTATACACAATGTTATTTTTGCCCAAACCCTGGCATACAAAATTCATTGCAATGAAAATATTTATTCTGCCACAAAGCAATCAGTAAAATGAAGTAATAGCTGAATTCTCCTTTTACTGAGATATTTTCCATTTATTTAAGACACCATCTTGCACTTCAAGTCCTTTTTATTAAGGTGATATGTATTAAAAGTCCTTGTTTTCTTTTTTTTTTTTTCCTTTGGCAAGAACAATAACTTTGGGTTAACTTTTTAGGTTTTTTTGACATGTGTCAGCTATTCCTCAGTACACTCACTGCTCTTGAAACTATTTTTCAAATGATAATCAATCGAAGAGGATATTTGTCTTCTGTGCACAATCAAAAATAATTTGTATCCAAAACTACAGCAAAGCCTATTCATAAATTTCATAACTACACAGCTTAGAGTACTATTGGATGTGGAAAGTGGCTTTATCTGCTGTGCAAGACACGAGCTAAACTGAATGTATATGAGAATTCCTAACAGGCTGATGTGGCTAATTTGTGATGGTTGGAAATACCTTTAAGGAAATTATGTTGCATTTCATCACGACATTCATAGAAATTTATCTTCTTGTTTTGGATTTTTTTTCCTTCTTATTGTTTAGCTGTGTTTTAAGTGTTTCAAATCAAGAATGTGAAAATTTATTGTGATTTTGTTGGTCATTAACCATTTGATAAGACTTAACTGGGACTGTAGAATGCAGCACACAAAATACTCAACAGACTGAAATATTTATCTGGTTTAATGATCTAATTTCTGCTTTTGGGAGTTAGTCAAGAAAAAGACAGGAAGAATGGAAACAACTTCTGAACTTGGTGATACCATAAAAATTCTAATTTTATGTTTTGGTTATCTACCCCTTTAAGTTAGAGAAAAGGCTACTTAAAACCTAAACTGGTTCTTTTCAAAGTAATTATTTCTCCAAGGTTTTCAGGAGTTCTATCAAGCCTGAGGTAGAGGAATGATAACCTATTTTAGCTGTAGAAAGACAGAGTGACTGAGAAATCCTTGTATAGAGCTAAAAGAATTTCATAACCTTTCCAATAGAAGAGAGATCATGAAGACAAAAGGTAGGGGATGGAGTGCTCTTTAGCAAGGCACCTTGCAAAGGGAGCTTAATTTACTGAGCAGTTTCCCAGCCCTGGAAGTTGCAGTTCCATCTGTATTGCTAAATAGAAGTCCAGGGACTGATCTTTTGCTGAAAGGCTGACTGCTGCCAGCTGGCTGTGGTCCACAAAGCTTAGGGCAAGCCACCTCTGTAAGAAATTTGTCTTGGAGAAAGCAAGCTGGAGTATTCCAAAAAAGAAAAGGAGCCAGACATTGCTGCTAACAATTAGGCATTAAAGGTCATATAGTCCAGTGCTGACCTCAGTCTTTGGCCCTTTCTTTAATACAGTACAGAGGTATCCAGAGAGAACATTAGCCTGGCATTATCCACTGGAAGCAATCTGATTCTCCAGATGAGAGAACAGAGATCAGTATCAACAGTGTATGACTAGTTCTAGTTTAAGAGTCTATATCCAAGTTACATCAATTAGAATAAAAATTAAACTCATGTATTCTTTTTTTTAACCTATTATCAGAAATGTTTCTTATGTCCTTCCTGATTTACAATGTTCTATTTAATTTTTACTGTTTTCCATGTTGTAGCAAAGACTTTGTTGAAAACCTTGAACTGTCTCCATGCTTAGTTATATATTTGATTTTGAATTCTTCCGCTGAATGTAATGAGAATATTAAGAAATATTAAGAGCTTTCCTGGACTGGGGCCAAGATTAACATTGCTAGATAGACTAAGTTATATTTTACATAAGCTTTAACTGAACATTCATAGTCTTTCTCTGTAATGTTAAAAGTGAAAATCAGGCCCAGCTAAGTAGACTACAGACATTACACAGTGTACCACAGCAGGAAGGGTAAGTTGAAGGTTGTCAGCTTCTTAATGCTGAATGAAAACAAAAGGCTGTTTCTAAATGTTTGAAATAATAGGACCATCGTGGATATCAAATCCAGTTTAATCCTCTTTGGCAGCATAGTACATTTCTAAAGCCACACAATCAAAGGGCGGGGAAGGAAACGATCAGGTTTAACATACAGACTACGGAATTTGGATCTCTGTATGAAATCTATGTGTTTCATACATAATTTAGCAGATGTATTTTTCTTATACGTATCCTTATATATATATAAAAAAATACAATTCCTTTAAGACCTTAAATATTAAGTATTTTTTATTTCTTCTTCTATATTTGTTTTATTTCTCCACAAAGAACCATTTTTCACCAGCATTCTCCTTCTGGTGAAACAACCTTTCCATCATTTCCCCTGAAAAGCTGTGTTTTATAGGACTAACTGTGCCAAGCTTATTGTAGGCATGAATTACAAGACTAGCCCTTTCAAAGCCAGGATTCTGTTTTGCAGTGTTGAAAATAATACATTTGATAGATTTTTATTAATGGTCACAGTTTGTATTATTAACTCCTGTTGACTTGTAAACTATGAGGAATTGGGACACATTGCATTAGGCACTGTAAAGTCTCTCCTAAACTTACTGCAGTCCAAATAAGTACTGAAAGAAAGATTGGAAAAAACAGAAGCAAAACACACTGAAAGGTTAGATTTGTGGCAGAAAACACCATTCTAGAGATATAATTTCAGGAAGGGAAATTGTAGGATGTGATTGTCTAAGTGCTTAAATAAGGTAAAAGGAGAAGAAGGATATGCAAATTAATGAAAAAGTTGTAGGGGAACAGCAGGTCAGGAAGGGACTGCTGGAGTGAAGTCAATCCAAAGGTATTCTGTGAAGAGAGATCAGGGGGAACTGGAGTGAAGCGCTTCAGGACAGAGCAGAGCAGTTCCTACCAGACCCCAGCCTTTACATCTCTGTTTTAGCTGATTCCATGCTCCTTCTCCTAGATTAAATTGGGAAAGAAATACTTCTTTAACTATTCATCTTTAGAATCTCCTCTGTGTGAAATCTTGTTTACAGCAATCTTTATATTAGAAGATAAATCATTGAGGTTAATACTCCTTAATATTAATCAACTTTTTTTAAAAAAATCATCAATAGTGCCAGTGTTAAAAAACATGCTTGTAACCAGTATGTGGACTTGGTTCATTTGCAGAGTCGCAGATTAAGGATGTCATATATGGATTGACACAATTCCTGTTGTAGTTTGTTTTCCCAGTGATCCATGTGAGTAAGGTCTCCATAAGCATGAAGTGATACGATCATTAATAACTGTTGTACACTTTGTAAATGATTCATGGGTAAGGACAATTTATTTTACATTTTGATTTGTTTGGGGTCTAGAAAGTGATGGAAATACATTTAATATAAGAAATATAAATTTCACTTAAATGTTTCTGTGTTTTTAACCATGTCATGGAAAAATAACAATAGAATCTGCATGAAGGAATGCTTACTTCAAGACACAATTGCAAGATATTATCTGTCTTTTTCACGATATTTGTTTAAGTCTTGAAAGAATTTGGCAATGGGTGTTTGGTTTTATATATTTACAATCTCAATCATTATTTTTACCATCAAAGGTAGTACATACATAATCTTTTTTACTTCATGGTGAAGAATCTGATAGGAGGAAAATACACACAGATACACACATACAATTGTGTTACATGAAATGCATAAATTAATGGCCATTTTGACTTCTAGTGGGAAATACTTCTTAGGTGAGTTAGTTACATTTTAAAATGGATCATATTTTGCTTAGGTATTTCAGGACTTTTGAAAACTCTTTTCAGTAAAATGAGGACCCCAAGATACCAATCTAATTGAAATCAAAATTTTAAAAGCATAAAAGTGTATATATCAAATTTCACACATGACCAAGTTCCTGTCTGTGCAGGCCTGTTTTCCAGTGTTAGAGGAGCTGTGAATTGGTCATTATGGAGGGCTGTTAGGATCCTTTTCAGCTGCATTTTGAACTTGATGTATTTTCATACTTTTTCACACACATTTGCCAGATGTAATTCATGTGCTGATTGGATGTGACTGTTAAGTTAACACACATACTTTTATTGTTTATCTTATGTAACACAATAGTACTCATTTCAGCTTTCAATAATGGTCTTGTTTGGGACTCAAATTACTTGGGTTACTCTCATAAAAAGAGTTTAAAACTTATCCATCTGATGTATAGTGCCAATTTAAGAAATCATGGGGTTTTTTGGATGAAATTATCCTTAGCTGTGTGCACAGACTAATGTGGATTTTGAAACAGAACATGAATCAAAAAGTCACAGAATAATTTATGGTTTAAGAGACTTCTTGACACCATTTAATTTGACTCCCCTCTTGAAGCAGATCAGGTTGATAAGGGTTTTCTTAAATTTTGAAGACGTCCAAGGCAGTAGATCCCATGGCTTCTCTAAGTAACTTGGGCCAGTGTTTGACCAGTGTCACCATCAAAAGTTTTCCTTTTATCTAATCAGAATCTCCCTGCAGCAAGATGTGCCTGTTGCATAATCTGTTTCTCTTCAACACTAAATGTGTTGGGGGCAGTACTTCTGTGCTGAGGATAGATGTGTACATCTGATGTGCAATAGACCACATTTGTTATGTTCAACAACCTTGTCCTGCAAAAGTAGGAGGTTGCACCCAAACTTTGCTGTTGATGGCATCTAGCTCTTGTCAACTCTTTTCTAGTCCTTGGAATAGTTTCGGAGTAAAATGTGAAGGCCAAAAATACATACAGGACATACCATGGATTCTGCTTGTTTAATAGTACAGATCAAGTTCCAGAGCCTGGAACTGCTGAAATTGGGTAGCTCTTCCCTTGATCCAATCTTCATTTTCTGTGTCACATCATCAGTGCCTCTTGGTGGAACATATTACAGTTTGGCAGTCTTGGAGACAGGCTTTTCACTGAGGAAACTCTTGATCTGTGGGGTAAACTAATCCATTTTCATCATAGACTTATCATAGAATCATAGAATAATTTGAGCTGGGAGAAACTTTTAAAGTTCATCTCCTTGAATCACTCCACAATGAGCAAAGACATTTTCCACTAGATCACAAATCCTCATCCAACTTGACCCTGACTGTTTCCAGGGATGGGGTATCTACCACCTTCCTGGGCAACCTTCTCTAGTTCTCTAATTTTAAAAATTTCTTTAATATTTCTTATCTAAATCAACCCTTCTTTTTGGTTTAAATCCATTACCCCTTGTCCTATTGCAACAGACTTTGCTAAATTTTTTGTCTCCATCTTTCCCATAAGCCCTGTTTAAGTACTGAAAAGCTGCAATAAGGTCTCCCCAGAGCCTTCTCTTCTGCACTCTGAACAACCTCAACTCAGCCTTTCCTCACAGGAGAGGGGCTCCAGACCCCTGATCATTTTCATGTCCCTCCTCTGAACTTCCTCCACCAGGTCCATGATTTCCCTATGTTGGGAGCTCCTGCCTGGATGCAGGACTCCAGGTGGGATATCATGGGAGTGTAGCAGAGGGGGGAACATCTCCTCCCTCAGCCTGCTGTCTATGTTGCTTTTGATGCAGGCTGGGACATGACAGGACTGACTTGCTGGGCTGCAAGTTCATCTCTGCTGTCTTTCAAGCTCTTTCTTCTCGGCTGCTGCTGCCTTGCCGCTCTATTGTGATCAGGTCTTTTTCAGGTTTCGCAGAGACAGTTGCTGCAGCTGGACTCTGTTTTAAGTGTTTGCACAGCTTTACCTGTATCATCTGTCAGACACTGTTACATGTGGATGTAAAATGTTTACAAAACTTTCCCTGCACAATGCTCTCTTCATGACCAGATGTGTGCACCAGATAAGGAGTTTGGAAGAAATTTCATGACTGCCTCTTAGCACTTATCAAAATGTTTATTTTAATGTAACTCTTTAAGTATTGCCAAACATTAGTAGCTAAGAGTGGGCCAATCAACCAGACATGAATTGTTCTTTTTCAGAACTCAGCCAGAATGATGCAACATATTTTCCCTTAGTGGGAAATACGCCAATTTTAGCTGAAGCCTGGTTCTAAAGACAGATGAGTCATCATGAAAAATGAGTGACTTAGATGTACATTGGGGTGTCAATTTCTTAGAGGTCTAGTCAGTTGTTCAGGTCTCAACTAGATGAATAGGTTGTTCAAAGTCATTAGTTTTTCAGTGACTGTTGTTACTGAGATGAACAAACATAAACTATCTGTTTCCTATTAAGTTTATGTTAATAAGAAAAATACCAGCTAGTGATTTCATTAGCAGTTTTATGGGACACACACTTGAAGCAGAACTCCTGTCTCTGAATAGAACTTATCCCAATTTTGTCTATCTGAAAGACAGATTTTCAGGTTCCCTCTCTCAATAATTTTCCTTTTAGACCCCATTAGTAGGTGATTCCAATGACCTACAAGGTACCTCTATCTGAATAGTTGAAAACATGTTATGCTTCGTCATTCATAGCACTTAAGCTTTAATTTTTTATTACATTGCTCCACGTGTTGTCCATGCATCTCTCCAAGTAAAACTCTATGCCATTTGAACATGTATCAAACTTTTCCAGATCTATCTGTTGCCTTTCTGTTCAATGGTTGGCCTCAAGTCTGAGGGCTGTACACTCGGAGTGTGTGTAAACCCTTGAAACTTAATGGCCATTTTGTTACAATGGGATTTCTTTCTTCCAGCCTGTTGGAATGTATTTTAACATTGTACTGGTGCATTAATAATAATTGCTGCAATATGTACAGTAAGTATGCTTAAAATGTTAATTCTATTTCTAGAATATTCTCTCTTTTTTGAAATCTGGCAAATATAGTTTAATGTGCCAATTGGTAATAATTTTAACCCATAATGAACTTTATATCTTTACATGCTCTGAATACATATGAGAAGATAAACCCATAAATATATATATAAATATTACTCCCAATAACCACTGTTTGGAGTGGTTGGTGAGCTTTTGGGTTCATCAGACATTAGACTGAAAACAGGCAGTTCTTCATACACGCTCTTTTCGTTAACATTCTTTGTTCCCCAAGTGTGTCCATTTGACCTGTAGGTTTTATTTTCTTAAAAGCCCCTTTGATCCTCAGTTGTTTAACTTCCTCAATTGGAATCTGAAGTAGTTGGCCAGCAAGAAGTATGGACCAAAAATTTAATCTATCAGTACATGTGCTTGTGTATATGTATATATATATTTGTATATATTTATGTATATGTAAAAAAATCTCATAGATATATGTTTGGAGACATATATATATATATATATACGCGCACAAAAGAAAAGCTTTTGTTACTTAAGTTATACCTTTTATTTTCATTTCTCTGTGTGCTCACACCCATCTCACATCAGCAAAACTAATTTAATTTCATCAGGTTTCTTTTGATTTATATTGAAACAAAAATATAGAAGCCTCTTAAACCTATTATTTTGCCAGCAGAATCAGTTTACAGTAACAGACATGAGGAAAGTAAATGCCTCAGTTATTACGTGATGTAATGACTAGACTCATGTTAGCATATTATGAACCATATTAACTACTTTCTCATATGGATTTGTATAATCCAATATGGAATGTAAATTTGTATATATTATAACGAAAAAGTAAGCAAATGGCTACTTTTGCCTAGGATGTAAGTTCTGTAAATGGGATTGAATATGAACATCAACCTAGGCTCTGCACTAGAGCTGTGTGAATGTCTTCAAGGAAGATATGGGTCTGCCTGGGTAAAGGAAGTCAGAAAGGACAGAGGGTGTGGAAGTTTGACGTGGTTTATTGCTTCTTTATTTTATAAATTGATGTGCTGGGGTCAAAAAGAAAGGACCACTATTTACATTTTGCTCTCTGTGTGTAACAGCTGTTGCTGTTCTGCAGAGGTGTCCTGGGTAATGCCTGTGCCCACTGTTGTTTTAGAAGAGTCAGTTTTCAACAGTCATGACAGCTTCTCCTAGAGCTGCAGGAGTCCTTGTTCTCAGTCCTCTCAACCATTTGGACTATATGTATAACTAAGATGCAAATGTATGTCTGTGGTTTATGATGGTGATGAATGACTGTTTCAGAATAATATTTGATATTAATTAGAGATAAATATGATTCATATATGCTTCTACTTAACCTGGTTAAGTAGACTTCTACGTGACGTGGTTAGGTTGCAGTCCTGTTAGAAAGGAAATAACTCAGAAGAGAAAGAACACTGTGGATTTTCAGTAAGTTTATGGTTTTTTGAATGAGTTTATCCATTCTCAAATATAATGTGATATTCCATGTAACAAACATTAAGACAAAGTCTAAAATAGTGCATCATACCCATATTATCTTTGAATATATTTATAGCCATATTCAAGCTAACTATATTTATTATAATGCTGGCTGGGAATCACCACATGGACACCTGCTTGAAGAGGATATTCTCTCTGCTGAAACATCAAGTGGCAGATTGGATTGTATATCTTCATTTTCTTTCCATTGGTCTATTAAAAATTCATATTAGAATAATTTTATTTGTCATTTTGGCTGCTTTCATTATAGTTCTGTCATAGGCTTTTTCATTACCCTTAGCTCAATTTATATGTGGTGGTAAACTTGCTCTTTTACTTTTTTTGATTATTATTCTGGCAGGAATACTTTATTCATTCTGCAATTTGCATGGTTTCATTCTAGTAGAAATCCTTAAACCATTATTTTTAATGTGCTTTATAGTTTAATGGAAAATTTATAACAAATGTTATTTGTGTTTTTTAAATGCATCCTTTTCAATTTATGGATGCATTACTTAGTCCATTATGTCCATGAGTATACAAAGCAACATATAAAAGTAGTTTGTTAGGTAAAGAATCAAATATTTCCAGACTGTGAAAAAAACAAGTCCTCAGTACAACCTCCTCTGCTTTATTTCTATATAAAACAAACAAAAAAACCCCAAATAAATTGAGATTTAATCAATTATATTAAGAAGATCTACTAGAAAACTTTAAATTCAACAAGTATGATGAATTTCTTTGCACATTAATTTAATTTGCCAGGGTACCTCAGGCCTCGTGGGACCCTCCATGGAGGGCATCAGGGCAGGGCCTGTCAGCCAAGACTCATCCCAGCCCGGAGCAGGGCAGCCAGGGGCTGGAATGTTCCATGTCTTGCATAATTTCCCTTCTTTTTTGGCTGAAGCTCTTCTTCCCTTTCTCCTAAATCAGTCAATGAAAAAATTAGTGACTATATCAGTAGAACTAGGATTTCATTAATAATCAGAGTATGTATGAACATGCTCTGTATCTGTTACTGTATGAATGAACATGAAGCTAAATTTAATGTATCTGTTGTAAAATGAGAATAGCATTTTCTTTGCATTGCTGATTCTCAAGCAGGACTCTAACTGTTCAGCCAGCGTTATTTGCAGTTTCTGCAAGAAAAATATACAGGAATGTCTAGACATGGTGGTATTTGTGCTTTTAGGTTTTCTTACCCCGTTACAGAAAATCTTCAATTTGTGTTATTACATTAAAATATACACGGTTGGTACATTCATCAAAACTGTTAACCAAGAATCATCTTTGACAGATTATACTAAGAAAGATTTGACATGAGAAGGAAGTCCTGAACTGAAAGAACAGTTATAAATTAAATGACCATGGTCAGAGAGTGAATGTCAGGCCACTTTGATAGACTCAGAGATCCATGGAGAGCTCTGTGTAATGTTTTGCAGGACCCTAGAAAACAGATGTCTCCACATTCCAGTGAGGAGGAGGGATCTCTGCTGAAATGCCTTGATAGAATGGAAGATGGAATAAATGGATCACATCATAAAATGGTCAGATATATTGTAGGAACAGCATTAAATGGCAGAGCTGCAGAAGCTGTTATAAATAGAAGGTTTTAAGACAAAGTAATATTTTTTTCCCTTACTTTTGCCTTTTTCTTATATAAAACTAAGAATCTGACTGTTTGCTGTGCATGTGATTGAAACCAAACTTACCAGATATATTTTAAAGGGACTAATAAGTACCTATGAAAAACTACTAGCTTTTAGAATACTACTCTTCTGATTCTTAATTTGAACAATTGTCTTTGTTTACATCATGATGCCCCTGACATGTAAGGCACATCATATTTGTCCATAGCTGTAATTTCCAGAGAATTCAAGTCCAGTAATTCTAGCATTTGCACAATAATTACCATGCTCCTATTTAGCCTATAGTATCTTTTGTATTAGTTTTCCCATGGAGACCTGCAGGAAAAAAGCTAGAAAGATATTTAGAATATATAAATTTTGAAATGCTGAACAATTAAAAAATATCGATTGACAATCTTTCCTACAAATATATTCAAATTTAGGCCCTTCTTTAAAAGCAAGCAAACAAATCAGTCTAATATAGGTATATTTGTTTGCTATGTTGTAGTGTAATATGAAAAGTCTTAAAGATCTCTACTGCTTACACATAGGATTTTGTGCACTTGAAGACATAGTATTTTAAGGACATGTAATATAAATACATATCTCATCTGTCTAATCCTCTCCATATGAAGTCATATAGTTCTTCAAATAAATATATGTTAACAATCTAACCATTGGCCTAGAATGTTGAACTCTTTATGAGTTAAGAATGAAGAATCCAGTCAAGTGTAAAGTGAAAAATAGATTTGTTGTCTTTTTTTGTTTGTTTCTGTCAAACAAATTACTCAAGGTTAATTGTCACATACCTGCTCAATAGTTGCTTAAAAATAGTAAGACCCATCCAAGAAAACAAGGAATATATATGGCATAGAATCTATATCATGACAGTAGGTTTCATTTGACCAGGTAAAAGTGTCGTTTACCTCCACATCTGAGCTTGTTTTCTAGAATGTCTCCAGTCAGTAAAAAGGAGCAAAGACTACATTGAGATGCACACAAGTTTATGAGGCCAGATGTGATTCACCCATGTATACTGAGGGAGCTGGTGGAAGTTCTCACAGAGCTGCTTTCCATCACTTAACATCAGTCCTGGCAAACTGGCAATGTTCCCCCTGACTGAAGGTTAGTAAGTGTGATGCCCATCCACAAGAATGGCCAGAAGGAAGATCCAGGGGACAACATGTCTCTCAGTCTGACAGACTTTTCTTTTTAAAACTCATTCCATTTGAGCTTTTCAAAGATGACAAAATTTGAGCAAATTACTGGGAGACAACTTAGATGCTTGAACAGAAAATATCTAAAAGTTACTCACCTGGCCCTAGCAAAGTGTCCAATGGAAACTTAGTCTAAGGCCTAGTCAGCACAAATAGAATTTTTCCTCAGATAGGCAGTTTCTAAAAAGTTATATCATGAGTAGGGAGCCATTACTATTGATAGGGAACATTAAACCCAAATGTGTGTTTGTTGTTCTGGCCATTTCTAAGGCACCAGTAGAAAGAAAAGATCTCTAAAGGACAAAATAAACGCAAACACACTCTTTCATGACTAGACATTGAGTTAAACAAGAAGATTTGTGTTTTCAGTTCTGTGTTGCCAAGTTTGGCTCTGTTTATATTTTGTGACTGGAATGAAAAAGTGGAAAAATCTGTGTTGGTTTAGGACAGAGAGTTCCTACCTGAGAACTAACCTGCCACTGCCAATCATGTTGGCACTGTGCTCTTGTCTAATGGTTTACCAGGTTGACTTCTGGCTCCTTCCAGATATGTTGCATGCAGGTAATAAAAACATTTTCCTGGGAAATTAGTCACATGTATTTCAAAATCCATAGGCTGTTTGCTCTCCAGGATCTAGAAGTGCTTTTTTTTCTGAATATTTTCCTGCCCTCCACCAAAATCTTTTGTATTCTCACTTGTTCTGCACTGTAAGCAGAAATGCATTAATGTTTCTGGGTGATTTTTTTAAATCAAAATAATCTAAGTGACCTAGTTTACATTGTGGCCTCATAAGTGATTGCATTAAGGATGGTGAGTATAACATTAGCGTGAGAATGTATGCTAAAATAGGGAGGGGGAAATGGACTTCTTTAGCTAGCTCCTCTACCAGAGAGAACACATTGTGTAACTACACCCCTTATTAGAGAAAATGAAGATTTACTAAGCCAAGGATTTGAAATATTTGGCTAATAATTGAATTGATTAACTGCCTAAAATAATTAGCTGTTGATAGATATATAGAAGGATTATTTTTCAAGTGATATAGTGCCTAGAATATTAGAATTCCCTACCAGATGTGGTTTTTGATGAGACGGGATCTATTTTGACAGGAATAACAAATTGTTTATGGTCAATCAAATTAATACAACATGTAAATAGGAAATATCTTGTTGGGTTGGATTACCTGCTTCAGTTGTATAATAATGGTTATTACCGGAACTTTACATGTGTATTTATTTTACTATGCCAATTTCTGAAACAAAAGTAGACCATCCAAACTCTGAAGTGAATTATGCTCAAGATTAAGCAAACTTGTTAAAATTTATGAAATATCCACATGTGAATTGCTCTAAAAGGGTTATCTGTATAATGGAGAGAAATGCACTCTGGCTGTTTTCACTGATGTCAACGGATTTTCTCACATATGCTCATATGATAAGAGCTACATAAGAAAGAATGAACAAAATGAAACCCATACTTCCTAGTAGCTGCTTGCAAGTGAGCAGCAAACTTCAGGGATTCATGGAACCCCAGAAAAAAACACATTTTATAAAATTGATGACAAGCTCAGAGGTTTCTCAAAGCAACTTACTGACTTGCACAATAAATATGAAGCAGTAAACATGCCAGGATCACGCTGCACTTTACAGGTAGAGCAGTGGCTACATCTTGATAGGAGAGTACTTTTTCAAAATAACCTGTACACTGACTATGATATATGGTCCTGTGTGCTTTATGTCCACAAATTTATTTTTATTTTGTGAACATTTCTATTAAACTTGAAAACTACTGATTTGGGAGGAAGTCTGTTGCTGGTTAAACTGACTCACAGAGCTGTACAGCTCTTCTTTAATGTTGTAGTTCACATATATGCTTTGCCTAGACATAAATGGCAGTCCTGGGATTTAATCTACTGCTTCCTTTTGTCCCTATTACTAGTGCTCTGAGGGGGAAGTGTCCTTACATTTATTCCAAATTCACATCTGTTTCTCCAGTTGGATAGATTTCTAAGGTTTAAATGTGACGGTGCAGCTGCTGCCCTTTTGCACATGCTGTCTCCTTCTTTGGGAACTGAGAATTAATTTTCTCCTTTTACAGAACAAAGATACAAATACTTTTCTTTGGGGGCTAGTTTTCATTAGACTCTTCTCACATTCAACTTGATAGAAGGGCAATTCTCAGAACATTTTTGTAATCCTATGGAAGATTCCATCACTGCTCCCTTGTTTAACTTCCAAAAGAGAGAAGTCACCACATAAGTTTAGAGACAAAGACATCCTTTCCCATAATTGTGGGTATACTAAGTGTGTTGGAAGGTGGAAGAACAGAAAATAGTTTCCACAGTCTCCTGGACACAGAAAACTGGATATTTATGATAGCAAATGAACACAAAGTTCATTTTGCAGACCATAGTACATTAAAACACTACTGCAAGCTTTCATGGTCACACAGAAAAGTGTGTTTATATATGCTACTTATTTGTCTCAAGATATCTTGTATACATATCTGACCCTTTAGCTTTCTCCACTTTCAAATACGTGGTGACTTTTGTGCGTGTGGGAGGCTTGGGGAGGCAATTTTCAGTGACACACAGGCAAACTGTAAACTAAGGGAGAGTTAATTACAGTAATTCCTTCATTGAAATGTTTTAAAACAACAAAATAATACAAATTATGATTTCATGTTCTTTCAGCTTACTAATAATACACAGTAATACTTTCTTATGAAAATATATTCTGACAGTGCAGTTTGAAGGTGAATTTTTTCCTGCCCTTAATACTGTTTCGTAACATTCCTTTGTGTTCTAGTGTGTATGCCAGGATACTGTTGGAATTAAGAATGGATGATTTCAGCATCCTGAGAGAACTAATGAAGATTAGTATAAGTAGTTCCATGAGGCATGAAAATAGTGAGGTTTTGGAGAGAAATGACAAATCAAGGTTAAATTTTGCCTCCACAGAAGAATGAGGGTGTAGTCAAATTATCTAACAAGGGCTGTAGAATCCTTTTTAAGAGAAATAGAAAGATCTTTTTCATTACATTCCTGTGATTTGTTCTAGTCCTGCCGACACAGGCTATTAAAAACCTTGTTTATGTTTTAGAGACTTTTTAAAGAGCACTTTGGAGCTTTATAGTGTTTGTAGAATGTTCTTTAGAGTTAAAATTACATGCTGAGATGGCAGGCTGCTGAGCTAATATATTGTTACACTGATTAAATTGATTAAAAGCTTCATTTTTGACAGGCAAATTGTAGAGGCTGAGATTTCTTTATTGTACATTTCAGTAATTCAGCTCATGTCTTGTCCTATCTGATAATCACTTCTTTGCCTCCCTGTTTAGGAATCATCTCAGCAGCGGGTACATTTTCAAACAGCATATGAGCTTTACATCTGAATTACATGAGACAGAGTGCATTGGCATTACAAAAGCCTTATTCAAGGTAATGGCTTATTCCGTGAAACCCTCAAAGTATATTCCGTTTTGGTTTTGTTTCTTGCTACACTGTGAACAAAGAAAGGGACCTTTGATTTTTAGATTAGAAAATAAGAGGTTGCTCTTACCATAGCTGTGGATTGACAGAAGAGGTCATAGTGCAGAAACATTTTATGTCCTACTCAGACCAACATATGCTTACCTAAAAATGTGTGAGAGAACAGAGCAAAAACCTTCCAAGAAATCACTGAAGATATAACAGGCAGATAAAGAAGAGGATTCAGAAACTTAAATCAGCTGCAGAGGAGACGTTTTGCAATAAATATGGAAATAAATTGAGGGTACTTAAAAAATTAGTAAACCTAAATCTCTTTAAATAAATATAGTAGCCTACAGAATTGTGTCTTGATGGCTGTGCAAAGTGCAAAGTGTTCACAGCTTGCAAACATAAGATTCTGAAGGCAGTCCAGAAATGTGAGTTGGCTGCTGGTAGTACCACACAGATAGCGGTATTCAGTGCTGTACTTCTGCACAGCACATTCTTGATTTGATACAGGCATTAAGCATTTTTCAGGGTAAAAGCAGACTTGTTTAGCTAAAGATCAGTGCCCATCACAGTGGCTCCATTAAAAGACGAATACACAGCTTTCTTACATTGCAGCATAAAAGGTAAGAAGATGAAGTGGGTTTACCTGGTTCAGACTGAAACTCCATTAACTCAGTACCCTGAATTGCTGACTCTGCTCAACAAATCAAATCCATCTTCTGACTGGATTAAAAACCAAAGTGGAGGTGACACTCTGCTTCCTCTATTCAGATGCCTCTGATGAAGCTTATCTTTGGATTTTACTTTTTGAAACTATTCACTATGTCGGCCACATAGTATCTTGTGACACTGAATTCAGCAACTGCGTTATGTTCTATTTTAAACCTGTCATTTCATTTGGAGACCTGTTTTTCTTTTATCTTGAGGAATGATAATTAATTGTTTAACTTCTTAATTTCATCCTACTATCCATCATGTCAAAGAGCTCTGGCTGTCTTCATGCATTGTGTTGGTAAAGCATCCCTAATACAGATAGCAATGTTTCCAAAATTTCTCTAAAACTACTGGCAGCTGATAGAGAACTTAATGCAGGTGTAAAGACAGTTTAAAGGCTGATATCTTTCCCTCTGCAAACAGAAATCTAAAAGGTGATGTGTAAGGAAAGAAAAGAGCTTGGGTTTGGCTTGGAAAGAGGGAAAGATGGCCTTGGAAGCATATAGGACTCTCAGCCACATGAAAATGTGGGATACTGTATCTTCCAGAATCTAGAAGTTGATATTGTTTGGTCTTGATATCTATAAATGCCTCCTGAAAAATGGAGAGGCAGGAGGGATGGGAGGACCTGCTGTACAGCACAGATCACTGGGGTCTGCCTGATGTTAATAGAATAAACAGTGTGCACAGAAATTCCAGGAAGAGACTAAGAATTACAAAGCCTTCTTTTTTTTTCTTTCTATTTTTTAAATTGCTTTCTAATGAGCTAGGTAAATTAAAAATGCCTGTAAAATTAATATGGGAATCCTATGTCATAAGCATGCATTTAATGTGGCACATGTAAGGGGTAGAATAATGAAAGCGACCAGTTTAGAGTTCATACAGGACTGAAACGAGGATGTGTAGAGATGATGATGGTCATCCTGGCAGCATTTTGACTAGCATCAGCAACATGTTTCTAATCTCCCAGAGCTACAGCATCTAAAATCAGTCATAAACAGTACTGGGAATTATTTATAGGAAATTACATTACTTTTCAACCTCCTCTCAAATCTGTATGTATGTGTTACCAAGCACATCATGTACTTTTGATCCCATCCACAATAGATATTCTCTGCAATCCACAGATCTGGAACTCCTTAAATCAACCCAGCTCCCAGCCCAACAGTGAATTACACGTCTTTCTTTCCTATATCCCTATGAAAGAACTTGCTTAGTAGCCTGTAAAGCAAGGAAATTTCAGAATTACTTCATTCAGCAGGTATTCAGAAGGTCTCTTTCTGCTAAGTCTGTGCCAGGATAATGGTGCTTAATCATAGAATCATAAAATGTTAACGGTCGGAAGGGATCTTATAGATTGTCTGGTCCCAACTCTGCCAAGGGCAGAAGACAATACCCACTAGTCTGGGTTGCTCAAGGCCTTGTCCAGCCTGGCCTTGGACACTGCCAGAGTTGGGACATTCACAGCCTCCCTGGGCAAGCTGTTCCAGTGCCTCACCACCCTCACAGTAAAAAATTTCTTCCTAATATCCAATCTGAATTTCCCCTCTTTCAACTTGTACCCATTACTCCTTGTCCTGTCACTACAGTTCCTGATAAAGGGGAATCCTCTCTGTCTTTCCAGTTGGCCCCCTCCAGATACTAGAAAGTGCTGTGAGGTCTCCACACAACCTTCTCTTCTCCAGGCTGAGCAGCCTCAACTTTCCCAGCCTGTCTTTGTAGAGGAGGTGCTGCAGTCCTCCTAGCAAGTTCATGGCCCTCGTCTGGACTTCTTCTAGTACTTCCATGTCCTTCTTATGCTGTGGGCAGCAGAGGTGGATGCAGAGCTCCAGGTGTGGTCTCGTCAGAGCAGAGTAGAGGAGAAGAATCACCTCCTTTGACATGCTGGCCAGGCTGCTTTGGGTGCAGCTCAGGCTCTCTGGGCTGTGAGCACACCGTGCCAGCTCTGTGGATATGGAGCTTTCCATCGGCCATCAGCCCCAAGTTCTTCTGCACAGGGCTGCTCTCAATCACTTCTCCACTCAGCCTGTAAGTGTGCCTAGGATTGCCATGACCTATATATCTCCTTGAGTGAAGGACATTTGAGTGTTTTTAAGGGATAATTTAACCTGCTATGTAACCCTTGTCAGCAGCTAGGAAAACCCTTAAAACATTTATTCATAGTTAGAAATACAGCACCATATGAGCCTATGAGAAAAATATAGAGTACAAAGAAAACATGTGTCTGATAGTCTCATTATTCCTTCATCAGCCACTGTGAAAGTCTACATATCGAAGTTTTTTATTTAATAAGGTAGAGATTTTACTCATTACCCATGCTGAATGATCCCATACACTGGGGATTTGTAAACCCTATTGACTCTTCCTGCTTCCCTTCCTATAATCCAGAGATTTTTTTCACCAAGAGTCTCCTTGTGAATAAGATATGGTGCTTTAGATGTTATTCTAATTTCTACATTTTTTGCTATTGCACATCTGTAAAAATACATTTATTAGTCCATTAAGGAGACTGAAAGGAGAGCTGGGGGAGCTTTAAGGAACACTTAGTAGAAATTCTGTTCTTCTGTAGCCAATTAACTCTCCTCTGCCTTTTTCCATATTTTGCATTGTCACCTGTCATTTTAATTTTAAGGCCAAAATTTACACAAGATGCAGGGACAACAGAATCAGGGCCAGAAGGTTTATTGTTATGTTCCTCATCAGAAATTGGGTACAGCAGCCAATTTTAAGAGCAGAGGGTCATATTCAATTATAAAATTATTCCAGATTTTTTGTTTTTTAGTTTCATCCAATCTAATTTTTCTTAAATTGGAAATTTCACCATATTTGTTTGAGTATTTAGGCTAAGTTCCTTTTGATTGCTATGAGGAATTTCCACAGCCTAATTTTAGGCACCTAATTTTAGGCACTTAATTTTGTTTCTCCCTTTCTTTCCTCTAGATACGGTTTTTCAGCACAGTTACATATTTGCAATAGCCTACGTCTTTTCATGTGTCTGTATGGATACTGACAAGACTCCTCCTGACTGAGACCTATTAATCAGTTTCATAATGGTAGGGGATGTAAATACTCCTTTTCACAAAGGACTGGCTTTCTACTCAAGTGCAACTTTCTACTCAAGTTATTTTGGGATTTGGAGACATTCTGAGGATGTCACTGGTGCACAGTAATGTGCTTTGGATTTAGGCATGGGATAAATATGTATTATGTGTTTGGCTGATTACAACTTGTTTCTGTTCCAATTATGTGCACTTATTGGTACTCTCTAAAATTGTTAAATCTGGGCTCAAATGAGAATATTTTTGTAAGTTTTATCCTAGTGTCCCACTCTTTACAGTCTGGGTCTTTGCAATTTTTAACTGTTAGACAATACATAAGACATACTGCTTTGTCTTGGGACCTTGATGATTGTTAATGCTTACAGAATGATGAATATATTTTAACAAGTGTATTTCCAGCTGGCTCTGGACACCTTGGGAAACAGCACAGATGTGTGGAAAAAATAAATGTAAAGACAAAACAGAGCAGTAAGCCGCACCTGACATTCTCTTGAAATGGTCTTGCTTTCTAAGGTCAAGCAATTGGAAGTAATTTTTGGAACTGTATATGACAAAGATGGGAAAATGAAGAAGATAACATTCCTAGAATGCTTTGGAACTGCAGTGACATATTGTAGCAGGAATACTGTAAGGCATCACTATTAATAAGCCAAATGATGTGGATATCTACTAATCACTTCAAAATTGCTGGATGATGTTGGAACCCTCCTTAAAGAGATGTGTTTCTTATTACAAAATGGGATGACACCCCTGGATCAGAAAGCTTGCAAACATGCAAAAAAAAAAAAAAAAAAAAAAAAAAAAAAAAAAAAAAAAAAAAAAAAAAAAAAAAAAAATCAAAGATCCCTATCCCAGATTATTTTGGATCACTTCTGGGATCCGTGTATATCTTCTCTTTACCTATACATTTCTCATCAGAGCTCAAAGGCTTAAGAAAATTGCTGTTATATATTTATTACTATCAAGATATAACACTATGAAAGATTCCAGGATTCCATACAGACTAGATATTAGAAATAAATTATTTTATAAGGAAGAAATTTTTTTACCACGAGGGTGGTGGAACACTGCAGATGCTTCATCCCTGGAAAGATTCAAGGTCAGACTGGATGGACCTCTGAAAAATGTGGTCTGTTGAAGGTGTTCCCGTTCATTACAGGGGGATTGGACTCGATGATTTGTAAGGTCCCTCCTAGCTCAAACTATTTTATGAACTGCTGTTATTATTTTATTTATTATTATTATTATTTTATGAGCTATTTTATCAGCTACCTCTGAAAACTTTGGATGGATTTTCCTATCTTCATCAATCTATATTTAGGGCAGAAGTCCAGCCCTGAGAATGCATTCTAGGTCTTGCGTTGCTTGTGAATGCTAAAAAACTGGAGAAAGATCTAGAAAGATGGTTTTAGAGACAGTGCTGAATAATTGGAAAAAGATATGAACTCCCATTAAAGTTCACTAGTACTTTCTCATCTGAAGCTATGCGGTACTCTCTTGTGGATAAATAGGGATAGAGATTTCTTCAGAAAACCTGACCAGAACTAAGTAAAAATCTGGAAGGAACAGTGAGCCACTGTGAAAGGTCTTTTCATTCATTTCAACAAAGTTGTCTTTGCTCAGTTCTTCACAAAAACACAGTTTGCATTTATAGAGGACTTGTAAAGTAAAACGCCAAAGCATCTGAACAAATTATACAAAGAAAAAGTTTCAACTGTAAAAAAGTTGAAATAAATTGGAATATGTTTTCAGTTTAATGTACCTAAAGAAATGCTGCAAATATTACCTACATACTCAGTTCATTCCAAATGTAATGAGCTTATCCCATATACTTACTGCACTCTTAACATTTTCACAGAATCATAGAAATACAGAATCACATAACCATCAAGGTAGGAAGATACCTTCAATATCATCTAGTTCAACCATCAGCCTAGCATCACCATAATCACCCCTAACCATATCCCCAAGTGCCACATCCAGATGCCTCTTGAACACTTCCAGGGAAAGTCACTCCACCGCCTCCCTGGGCAAATTATTCCAATGCCGCTTCCAGTGAAAGTCGTTTTTCTAGTACCCAATCTGGACCTTCCAAGGCACTACTTAAGGCCATTTTCTCATTCTTTCCTTTGAGACATACCAGAAGAGACCATACCCCACGTCACTACAACCTCCTTTCGGGTAACTGTAGAGAACAACGAGGTCTCCCCTCCTTTCCTCCAGACCAAATTATCCCAGATTTTCAGGGGACAGGTTTCCTAGACCCTTCTCCACTTTCATTGCCCTTCTCTGAACATTCTCCAGCACCTCAATGTACTTTTTTAAGTGAGGGGCCCAGAAATGGACACAACTCTCAAGGTGCAGCTTTGCCAATGCTGAGTACAGTGAGACAATCACTCCCCTGGTCCTGCAGGATACAGGCCAGGATGCCGTTGGGCTTCCTGGCCACCTGGGCACACGCTGGCTCATATCCTGCTAGGTTTTAAACAGTACCCCCAAGTCCCTTTCAGCTGAGCAGCTCTCAAGCATCTGTTTTCCAAGCCTGGAATGTTGCATGGGGTTGCTGTACCTCAGAAGAAGGACCTGTTACATTCACCTAACTTGGTGTCGTCAGCAGACTTAGGATGCACTCTATCCCCTTGTCCAAACCATTGATAAAGGTATTAAGAGGACTGACCCCAATACTGCGCCCTGGGGTGTGGCACCAGTGACTGGCCTCAAACTGGATTTACAGCCACCCACCACCATTCTCTCAGCCCAGCCACCCAGACAGTTTTTCCACCCAGTGAAGTGCACACCTGTCCAAGCCACAAGCAGCCATTTTCTCCAGGATAACGCAGTGGGAGATGGTGTCAAACGCTTTACTGAAGTCTAGGTAGACAACATCAAACACAAACCACAGCTTTTTCCTCATCCACAGAGTGGGTCACTGTCACAGGAAAGAGATCCGGTTGTTCAAGCAGCACGTGCCTTTCGTAACACCATGTTGTCTGGACCTGATTCCCTGGTTGTCTGGACCTGATTCCCTGGTTGTCCTGCAAAGGTATGTGATGGCACTTAGAATGCTCTGTTCCATAATGTTCTCCACAAGGACATTATTTGATTTTTATTACTTAAAATATAACAGGTATAACAGGTACAGAGCTGACAAGGTGATGTTGAGACAGAGCAGAATTATGTTCTTATGTAGGCGAAGTGCATGGATTGGGAAATTCATGGCAGTGAATGCAATGGTGACACTTCAGCAGCAATCAGAATAACTGACTAAAACCTCATAAAAATTTTTTCAGGATGCATATGGTTGACTTGCTCTGAACAGCTGTAATGACAGCCACATACAGAAGACTGCAAAATGCAAAAGAGCATGCTAATGGAAAAAATCATGACTGCAGTAGAATTTAACTTTCAAGAAGAGAAAATAGAAAGCTTCACTCCATTTTCAGTTTATACAGAGAAACATCCACACAGGAAAATAAGAGGTGTTTTCTAAGATTTATTAAGGATAAAACTGATATGGGATGAGGAAGGAAAATTTTCATGATTGGAATGCTATTGTTCAGGGAATGCTTGAATTTGTCTCAGAACAGTGTTAGAACAAAGGTGGGTTGTAATTTTTTCCGTGATACAGGTAAAAAATTTGAATTACTTGATCTCATACGTGTCAGTGTTTATCACAGAATGTGTAAGGGTGAACAATAACAAAAATAGTTGAAAGTTAGTGAATGTAAATCTTACTAAAACTATCAAGGCAAAGGAAGCAATATGTATAAAAAGATATACCTGCTATTCATTCTCATATTCAGGGATTTCAGCAGGCATAATTAGTGTAATCATATTAAGCTGAATAAAATGCTAACTTTACAAGAGATCATAAGCACTACTGAAGGGTTGAGTCTTGAAAAAAGGCTGGGTATGAATAATTTATATGAAGAATGTTATATACTGAGATTTTGCATGTGTGTGCACATATGTGTACATGCACTCATGTGTGGGTCAGAAATGTGCACAGGAAATGGAGTTCAGGTTTATGTCTTAATCCAAATTCCCTAAATACCATTGAATTTACAGAATTTATGTGCAGAATTTATTATTATTACTTTAAATACAACATTTGAAAGAGTATTGTATAAACACTTGGTCAGATTACAGATACTTGCTAAATATCAATTCCACTAAGGTTTAGCTTCAAACTCAAATAATTTTAATTATGTTGTTTCTTTCTATTGCCATCATTTTACTTGCTTGCTTACTTGCAGTTACCAAAATGTGCTGGAGTGAAAAAAATTATTGCCTTTTCTTTACAGTACTCATAATGCAGGGTAGTTATTTGTAGCAATTGTATATATAATGAGTTTTATGAATTAATGATTAAATGTATTGAAATATATTAACTTTTATATAATTTTCAAAACAAAGCTGAAGGTTTTGAAAATTGAAGTATAGTGTTATTGGAAGTCAAAATGGGCACTTTTGATATACAAGTTTGAAATATACTAAGGGGAGGCTTTTTTTTCCTGTAAGGTGCCATTTTACTTAAAATGTTGCCATTTATTGTATTAGGTTCTAATCTGCATTCAAGAAAATGGGGCCACACATCCTCTGGTGGCTTCTGAAGTGGGATTTGACTGTCCCTCTTTTGAGGAGAATGAAGCTCTCTGCCCTGTCATCAGGACATGATCTAGATGTGTGAAACAATCTGCAAACAATTGCCCTTGAGCTGTCTATAGCAGTGAGATGGCACCTGGTACTTGAAGTTGCAAAGAAGCATGGACCAGAACTTCTCTGACATACCTATGAACAGCAAATATAGAGAGAGCTGTTTTGGAGTCAGGTGCTGTAACAGACCAGTAAAGGGATTTAAGTTCACTGAAGTGTGGCAGATATCTGGAATAAACTTTCTCACTCATGTTGCCTTGGAGAGAAAGATCTGGTGTAGGAATTTTCCAAAATATAAAAGTCACATGACTGAGAATAAGAAAATACTTAAATTAACTGGATTTTTCTCAGATCTTGAAGAGAGAAAGGCTACATCTTTTCTGCAAAATGAGACAGGCCATTAACCATTCTCTGAATGTGGGTCTAAGTGGCAAACCATGATTTATAACCACACACTTAAAGTCTCTTCCAAAACATTGTAGAAACATTGGAATTGCCTATCTAAAACACACCCCAAATACAAAGACATTGTGTGGGACACAGTTAGTTGGCCAGACAGGTCAGAAATGTACCAGAAGGCAAATTCAAAGGCAGGGTATAATTACCATTCTTCTAGAGAAAGATGATAGCATGAAGTTTGTTGCTGTCTGGCTTCAAAGAAGTAAAACCTCTATAGAGATTACTCATGAGAGAAATCTCTCACTTTGCATCATTCCTTTTTTAAATGAGAAACAAATCTTTTAAGTCTGAAGAACATTCAACTTTGCTTTTATCTTAGCCTGACCATGCAAACAGAGCATAGTGACAATAGAAGTGAATCCAGACTTCCAGAGGGTTCAGATTTCCTACATTCTTTTCTTTGTTAAGTTTATGCCATTTTTCATTTTTGTAGATTACCCTTATGCATTATGTCATATTTCAGTCATAAAAATACTCTTCCAGTTAAACATCAAAGGGTACTCTATGTTAAAGAATATGTGTTTAATGGATCCTGTATTTAAATCCAACTGCAGTTATTGGGAAGCTCATCTTTCAAAATAACAGCATAATCTTCTGCTTTGGTTTGTGGGCTGGTCTCTTGTCTGTTTTGACAATGAGGTGTTGATTCACAGCCTCAAGACAGGCTGGGATGCTGTACCCTACAAAGGAGGAGTGGCTGTTTGTTGGTCCTCCCAGCAGCAGAATGACTGAGGGTGGGACCTGAGACAAGGACTATGATACAGCTTAAGGTGGATAAATTTATGGGTGACTGAAAGAGACTCAAGAGTCATCTGTGTTTCTAGACCAAGACAATAATTAGTAATTTTCTACAGGAAAAAGTCAAAACTGTGATTGCAACTGTTATGATGGAAATCAATGTGTGTTTCTAGGAAGTTTATGTTCATCCAAGCCATTTAGCAATTCAGAACAGTTTGGAGCAATGCTGTTATAATACCTGGGATCAGTAAAAATAGCAGATGCAGTAAGGAAGTGTTGTCTCAGTTGAACAATGCTTTTATTTGCCTTAGATTATTTTCTTGCAGTATCTCATATAAACTTCAGGTCAGATGTAAACTCTTTGGGTACATTTCTACTCCTGCCAGTTGGGGAGAAACAAGCAAGATCTTCTTCTCACAGCCAGAATGATTATTGATAGAGTGTCACTCGGCTGCTACGCTCCCACTGCCAAAAGGTGGGAGGGAAGGCTTTCATGGATCAGACAGTGAGACACCACTTGGAAGAAAAGAAAGAAAAGAAAGGCAGAATAAATGAACTGCAGGGATAAAAGGGAAATAGAATCTGCTAAACTTCTTCAGAAAGTTTTGGCTCAAATTTTTTTGGAAATGGGAGGGAAGTGGGACAGGGAATCATGCTGGGAAACTCCTAGAGGTCTCAGGGGAAAGTAAGTTACAAAGCTGAGAAATGTCACTAACAATATATCTGTCTGTTTTCCTTCTCTCACTCCTACTTTCTTCCCATCTCCAATGATTTAAAGTGGGCTGTGATTAGCCTGGTGACCCTGCTGGGTGATTTCCCTAAAGAGAAAATAAACTACAATATTTAAATGTAGTGTTTGATATAAGTGTGAGCCAAGCCTCACCTTTTTATGGCTGGAAAAGAAGGAAACACAAGAGACTTATGATTTCACTATAACAGTTATGCTAATAGCCAGATTGGCTGGTGTCAGTGTGCCTGAGACAGGCCTCAGCATTTTTCTGGGGTAAAGGAAGAAATCACAAGAGACACTGTTTTTCCCTGCCTTAACCAGGTGTTTGTTATTTGACCTCAATAGTGGATAGAATAGTGTATCTTCTTTTTTTCCTCTCTTAAGTGCACTGGGGGTTTAATCTCTCTCCACAGAACTGTGTTTTATAAGTTTTATTCTGGTGGACATTAAAAGCTAGAAGAAATCAAAAAGACTTTTAGCTGAACACTAGCTATACTGGAAAAGTTTTACTTCTGCAGTCCACAAAAATTAATTGCCAACAGTCCTCTGTATACTTGTGAAATACAAAAAATGAAGAGAAGTTTTTAGAAATGTAGGACGTGCCATACTAAGTCTGGCTTGAGATCCATATTGTCTAGTATTTTGTCTCTTGGAGTGGCCAGATGTTAATTAGTGTTTTTACATAAAATTTGAACGTGTGATTCCCTGCTCTGTTGCCAATATAACATCAATTTTGGCAGAGGAAATACAGGGCATCTGTTATTAGGCAAGCAAAAGGAGCTTTATGGAGGAAACAAAACTAATATGTCTTTGGCTTTGTTTGTGTAAAATAATTCATGGCTAATTGCTAGCAGATACTACACTGAAGTACTGGGTTACATCCTAAGCTGATGAAAATATTACAGCAATCAGCAGGGCTCTTCTGAGAGACATATGGTCCATGTGTGATTCACAGCGAGCAAGACCAATTGTGATAACAGAAATTCCAGTTGGGAGTTAACTTTTCTTCACTTTTTCCCTCTTTGAAGTCTATTTTAATGTCCTTTTCACTCTCAATTCAAAAAGTTATACTTCATTTGAATGTATATAGCAAGTTAAACAGAAGCTTAATCTCAGTCTGATTCTCTACTGTTCAGTACCCTTTGTAGCCACTTCAGAATAAATGTGAAAGGTTTCCACTCGTATTTAGTGGCATTTGGTATTCATTTCATCCAAGTCTAAATGACAAAAAGGATAGAGAGCAACATATGATAGAAGTACAAAGCCCCAGTAAAACTAAAGCAAAGCAGCGGCTGTTTCTGTTCGTGCTTCTTTGATCGCAGTAGATTTGTTGCAAAAAATAGTTATGTGTTTGGGAAAACCAGGAGCACAGTATGTCCTGTGCAATTTTAGAATGCTCTCTTTATAGGATTGTTTACAACAGACAGCCAAAAGAGGCATAAAACTGTATCAGACTTATAAAATGTCAATGCTAATTACATGTAAATTAATGTGCACTTCCATTCATATTATGCATCTAAAAGTCAGACTGGCTTCAAAATCCAGAAAAAAAGAGTTGTTAACAGTATAACCTCAAGTGGTTTAATACATTTAAAAAGCTATATTTATGTTTCAGCTATATTAATGTTATATCTGACTTTAAATATATGTTCTAGCAAGGCTGTACAGAAAAAGAACATCAAAATATGAAATACAAACATTCAGATAGATGAGATCAAAAAGCTAACTTCATCTCTTGTTTTAAGCACATTATTGTTTTGATTAAGGATGAGAATTTCTAGCAAAACAAACTATTTATTTGTTGTCAGCTTTCAAACTATAGTTTTTTATTGCTATTTGCATTGTGTACCAAGCATATAAAATACTCCACCATATGCTAACACTATGAATTGGTTATTTCAAACCTGTTAAGCGATGTATACTTTGGCAAAGGAAGAGAGAACACTCCTACTAGAAGACTCAGCAAATATGGAGAATGTTTTTCATAAGTTCCAAAGAAAAGTTCATTAACAAAGCATATGGGAGTAAATAGGAATGAAAAAGGATGCTGTGCTAACATAAAGACACCAAACTGAATAAAGGCAATCATATGTACATTTCAGAGGAGAAATAAAAGCCCTAGTTTTTCATTCAGAGAGCACCTCTGAGTCTGATACAGTAACTCTGGTAATAATATTTTAGTGACTTATGGTCAAATGCAAAACAGTTTTAGACTCTTTTCTTGAAAAGTATGATCTGGAGAAACTTTCCTCAGTAGCTCCCTGACACAGGAAGCCCTCCTGTGCCTGCTGCTCTCTATACACATTAGCAGGGCTGCCTGGCCTCAAAATCTGGTTTCCCTAGCACTCACCTAAATCTGGCTAGATCTAAATGAAAACCTCTGGCTCAAACTCAATTTGGTCACTTGAAATAACATTGTCCATATATGTGACATTATGTGCTGCAATTAAAAGTTCACGGAGAAAAAGGGTTCTTCTTGGCAAATTGCAAAAGAGAAGGAAATATATCTCATTGCACAGTCGGTAGTAGAGAGCTGCTGTTAGAGGATCTGTATGCAGGGTGGGATATGATGCCCCATCCAGTTAGGGCACTCTCACCAGAGCTGGGGCATCCAGAAGCCACAGCTTTGTTGTAGTGTTCATCCCAGGTACAAGGCTGCTTGAGTGTGGCTTCTGCCACCAAGACTGTGGGGCTTGGGTTTGTGTGGTCTTGGGTTCTT